>ML058350.1:1200000-1597623 GCA_003013855.2 Liriodendron chinense | reverse complement strand
CGTCTCTAGACTCGTTGTACTGAGGTATGTTGTTAGGTACCCGGAACCTTTTTAGACGCGAAGCTTGCATGATTTCCTCAGTGAATGGTGGGTCGGTCGGGTCCACCATGGCTTAAATCGACCAAGGAGTATTGGACTGATATTTCTGCTCATGGTATTGAATTTTTGCTTCAGCTCCTCCAACTCCTTTCCCAAGTAAGGTGTGGTTACCGCTGGAACTTCAGTTACCTCCGCAGCTCATCTTCAATTGGCCTCGAAACCTTCGTTGTGAACCTGGTCTATGGCGGCGCCCCCCCTGATGTCTAATGAATGAAGTAGATCCCAACCTGAGAGTCTGCTCCTTATGGGCGTATGAGTTTCAAGGGCGGCAGATGGGCGTGGGGGACCGCGGATGGTCCTGCATGACTTGTAGTAGGAGCGCTGGGCTCCTAGCATTCATGGCGGACTAAGTGTGTTGGCCTGCCATGCTGTGGAAAAGGCATGGCGAGAAGGATCTGCTCTAGCCGTCCCGTAATGTCTGCAAAGTGCCATATTTCAGTACGCAGGACCTGGATATCCACCTCCATGACCATCCTCCAAGTGGGATCGTTGGTGGGTGGTAAGGTCCATGTTGGAGGCAGTGGAAGGGTGTGTCCTCCGCGCAGATAAAAGACACCTTCTTCCTCGTGGTGCCGCGAATCTGGACAGGCAGATGCTGTTGAAGCAGAAGCTCTAGCCATAGTACTCTTGTTCTTTTTAGGAGGCATTGTAGTAATGTGGGTGAGAGAAGAAGCAGAAAATGTAGCGGAGAAAGGTATCAAGTCGGCCCCACGGTGGGTGTCAATCTGTTAATGATGAAAGTAGTTAACAGATGTTGATCAGAGACCAACTTGAATCTCCGTCATCTAATCTGCAATCCAGAATGAAAGGATTGGCTTAAAGGATCTGCAATCGCCACAAAGGGTTAGGATGGCCATGGGTGGGACTGGCTGATGGCCCTCCGATGCCTAAGTCAGTAGTTGATGAAGAGAAAAGCTTGTAGTAGTATTAATGGTGATTGATTCCGTACCTTATGATGAAGCCCGAAAGGCCATTTATAAGCTCCTCATAGAGCCGTTTAAAGATAAGGTTATGACCCAGTCAAGGGCTAAAATCATGGCCATGTAAGAGTTCCGTTATGGATGATTGTGCTGTGATTACAGCTACGTATGCTTTTACGTCCGAAACAATTGTGATTGCAGCTTCCTTGGACAGATATCCTGCTTAATAGTTGCAAACTCCGTACCTTACGAAAAACATCCGTTGGGCTGCTTGTGTCGAGGGAGAGTGCTTTTGTCGGTCGCTCATGTAGATAGTTCAAGCCATACATGGTTGGCTTGATGTATCCAAAATGCCCATCAAAAGGGGAGAGACCTTTAACTAGGGTCGTCAGAACTATAGGGTCATTATGTGGTTGGTGTACGATGCAGTCGGTCAGCCTGCTGTTGTAGACATTTGGTTGAGGATATGAGAAGCAGTTTGCTCGGTATGTGAAGTCATTTGCGGATCACGTGCAAACGCTACCGGGAGCCGAGCGATAGAAAGGCAGTTGGTAATCCCGAGCGTGGACATGTATCGGCTATCAGCAAGTGTTAGAAGCCAAGCGATAGATACACGCTCGGTTGAGCCGAGCTCTGATAGGCATAGTAGTAGCGAAGTACATTCTCCTACTGGTAGTTGGAGTCATTATAAAGGTTACCACATTCGATCTGGCCATTGATGGAACCCGCTCTAAATCCCCATAACACCTAATACAACTCCCCCCTTTGTAACCGTGGTCCCTTATCCAAAATTTGCAATCGCAGATCAGGAGTCACTTTAGGACAATTTCTTCTCCTCAAGGTTTCTACATGGTCTAACCAATTATGAAGATATAAGTAATTGGCTAGGGAGACTCCAATCAAACATAATACCCCCTCATGCTTCAAATACAACGGCATAAGCCTTGAAAAGGCACTTGTGAGCTCAATCAGCGCACGATCCAGTGTCCACATGGACATTGACAACCCCGACCTAACCCTAAAACTGAGATAGACTTGGTTGCGACCCCGATCCAGGATGTGGGTGAGGGTTTGGCCACAGGGGCCCAACCTTTGATGTATTCATTGTATATCCACGCCATTCATATGTTTTTTTCCGGTTTATTTTAGGCCATGGTACCAAAACTGAAGTAGATACAAATTTCAGGTGGACAACGTCATAGGGTATAGGGGTTATTGGCCATTAAAAACAATTTGTAGGCCACAAAATTAGTTTTGGATCAAGCTGATATTTGTTTTTTTTTTTTCCTTTTCATCCAGGTGTGTGTGACCTTATCAACAGGTTGGATGGTTAAAAATTATTATGGTGGACGCTAGGAAGTTTTTAATATGGTGGGTGTTCAATAAGCATGGCTTCCTTTGGTGTGGTCCACCTGAAATTTGTATGTGCTTCAATTTTTAGAGCATATCCTAAATAAACTGGAAAAACATATGGAGGGTGTGGATATAAAATGAATACCTCACCCGACCCACATCGCTGGTTACGGGTCGCAGCTAGCAAGTCGCGCTCCCCGGAACCAATCTCTGGTTGGGTAAATCACGAGCCTAAATTGCGGCTCTAGTTTGGAATGTACAGCGTGAAAAGGATGCCGATTGCATTGCTAGAGACGCCGTCAGTACCCAGTAGCCTATTGGCTAGTGCTCTGTGGACCCCACCATGATGCATGTGTTTTATCCATGCAGCAGTCCATCCATTTTTCCAGATTAATTTAGGGCTCGAGCAAAAAATAGGCAGATCCAAATCTCATGTGGACCACACCACAGGAACAGTGGTAATTGAACCCCACCATTAAAACCTTTTCGGGGCCACAAAAGTTTTGGATGAAGCTGAAATTTTTGTTTTCCGTTTATCCGAGTCTGTGTGACCTAATCAACAGGTTGGATGGTAAACAAACATTACCATGAACACTAGGAAGTTTTTAATGGTGGTATTCAATCACCACTATTTTCCTGTGGTGTGATCCACTTGAGAATTGGATCTGGTTAATTTTTGGGGCCATGCCATGAAATGATCCGGAAAAATTGATGAACGACCCGGATGAAACACATTTATCCAGGTGAGGTTGAGAGAGCACTGACAGCGTCAATCCGCGTCCGTGAAAAAAATGAAAGTGAAGTAAAAGAAATTTCTGCTTCAGCTCTCTGTTTTGCAATTTTCCAAAAGCATGTCAACCCCCACAGGGCAACTGACAGAGTGCTGGGCCTTGTCCGGTTTTGCAGACTGTAGGGAAGCATTTAATCACTTTGAAAGAAAACTTTCTTAATGACAAAAATGATCATATTACAATTTATTGAAGTGAAATTTTATTGCACGAGATGAATATACAAATCCAACCTCACAGGGTAAGCAAGCAAGAACAGAGAAAGCTTACACATCAGGGTGGATAAAGCTTACACATCCAAACTCGTCCGCCCGTTCTCATCACAAAAGCTTCTCCGCAAAAAACGAAAAAAAAAAAAAAAAAAAACTTCACAAGCAACAACACTCTTAGAATTCAGACAGAGATAGAGAGATCGAAAGAGAGATGCAGATGATCGATGATCAAATCCAAAATGCCGCAATCAGAGCTGCCCCCATCGCAAATGACTTCAATGCATGAACTTTCACATACAGTTTGCTGGAAGCATTGTCCGATGGAGGCGCAGCCAAAGAAGAAGAAGAGAGGGAAGGCTTCTTGTGTTTGGAAGGAGAAGGCGCTGGAGCAGGAGGTGGATGAGGGCCGAAGATGTTGAGCGGTAGCAGCACCTTGTTGACCTCATAGACAGCGAGCTGGCCATCAGTGTAGACGGTGCTGACAATTGAGGCACTGTTGATCCCAGTAGTGAAGTTGACTGCGTTGCCAGACGTGGTGACGTTGAGCGGGAACTGATATTTAGTGATGTCGCCGGCTTCGGTGCGCGTAGGGTTGCTAACTGTCTGAAACTGTGAGAGTGGGATGAAGGAGGGGAGGACGTGGAATTGGATGAGACTCACCTTCTGCTCATCAGTGAGACTGTTGAGGGTGCCGTTCTTGAGGCGGGAGAAGGCACTGTCGGTGGGGGCGAGTAGGGTGAGGCCATTGGAGTTGTTGAGCTGGATGTTGATCCGGTCGCCCACAGAGGTGCTCTGGAGGAGCCGGATAAGAAGCGTGTACCCACCAGCCTTCTCAAGTATTGCGGTGATATTGGTCGGCCCTACTGCCGGCGCTGGCGCAAGGGGTACCACTGGTACCACTACTGGTGCCACGGGTGCCACTGGTGCCACTGGTACCACTGGTGCCACTGGTGCCGGGGATGGAGACTGTGCAGTGACAATGGTGACCACTGGTAATATCTGGAATAGTGCAATGATGAATGAGAAAACCAATGAGAGTCGTTCCATCGTCCTCGTTGTTGTTGTGGCGGCCGGTGATGCTGCTGCTGCTGCTGCTTTGGTTGTTCTTTCTACCTTTGCTGCCTTGTGTTTTGGTTTGTGAGGGTGGATGGGTTTTATGGTGGATTAATGATCAGGTAAGGAAGGTAGAGGATGCGATCGATATTGGAGTAATATCATATCGATCCACCAAACGGATGTGGTGGTGGGATTGGAAGATGGAGAGAAAATGATTGCCGCTGGCATTTCTCTTGTTTTGTTTTTGTTACGTTTCTTCGTGGGTCCTCTCATCTTGAGAAAAATCAGGAGGAGCGCCACACGACTAAAAGGATTGCTAGCTACATTGGAACTTTTATCTAGCCGTCCATTGCTTTCTCGTACAAGTGTCATCAGATAATAATAATAATTTTTAATTGATGACATGCTCACAGTATAAGCCACGTGATGAATGGACCGGATCGCTGATATGCATGCAGTTCAATGGTTGGAACAATGGATGAAAAAGTCTCTTTACTTTACTCACGGCTACTCTCACCCGCATGTGTAACCATGACCATAGAACCTGTTTTAGGCAAAAGGATGTTGAGTTTTGGTTTTTAATAAAATAAAATAAAATAAAAAATAAAAATTATATATATATATATATATATATATATATATATATATATATATATATATATATATATATGAAAAATCGTTTCACAAGAATATTTTCTTAGTCCCACATTACCTGGGAAAGAAAAAGAAAAGAGTTTTGAAGTGGGGGCTTTTGTACCTTATTAATTGGACAAACCTATGGGAGAATAGAGACTTGCGTGCTCTAGAGCGTTGCGAGCACACGCAGGCGAGGGCGTAGACGTAGGCAGTGTGGCTGTAGTGACGCTAGTTGGCGCGCTTTGCATTTTGCATGTGTCGCAAAATGGTTGCTCCCATGCGACCTTACATGAACCATCGCGAGATGGTGCAAAGGTAGGAAGGACTGATGAGTGTGATTGAAAGCCTAATATAAGGTTGGATTTTTTTTAATGTTATAGAGATGATTGTTGTGCATGAAACAATCTTACAACGGTCATACCCATGCAAAAACGGCTAGCATACAATAGTTATGATTATTATAACCATTGGTTGCATGTAATGGTCAGAAATAGTCATTAACGGCTAGTTTCTAATAACGGTCAGAAACGATCACAAACGGTTAGTTTCTAACGGTCACAACGGCCATAAACGGCTAGTTTCTAATAGTCATAAACGACCATAAACGACTAGTTTCTAATGGTCAGAAACGACCATAAACAACTAGTTTTCAATGGCAAAAAAACGATCATATTATTTATGACCTAAGCCATAACTCCTAGCCCCAATTGCCTATATAAGCAATGTTTGCTGGCATCAGTTCAACAACAATAGAAAATATATTTCATCTTCTTTCCATATCTCCAAAATGGTTCAGCATCTGACTCAATGAGTCAAATCATCCTAAGATTTAGTGAGTCAAATCAGCCCAAGACTCAGTGAGTTACCTCGACATCCAACTCAGTGAGTCAAATCAGAATTCTGACTCAGTGAGTTTATAAACTTGGTGGAGAACTCTTTTCTATTTTCCTAGCAAGGTCAGTACTGTAATTGAGAATATGCCAGATGGACTGTGTTGAACGAGTTTCTACATGGGTTTCTTCGTGATTGCTGCATGCAGAACCCAATAGGCTTGTCGTATCTCAGAAGAGATTTTTTTATGTAGTCCATCAACGATCTTAGACAAGAGGGGGCAAATAACTCTTTAAGGACACCGTATCAGATACGTGCTTTAGCCTAATTTAAAGTAAATATTTTTTTTTTCGGTGTCCAAATTATTCTATTTGGTATATTTCCAACAGGTACGACATCCAAGCTCTCCATGAGGTTATTGTGTCATTTGTGTGAAATCCACTCCGTCCATCAATTCTAGGCAACGGGGCCAAAGATTATCAAGATTTACAACTCAAGTGGGCCGCATCACATGGAACAATGGGGACGCCAAGCATATGATTGTGTATGCAGCTCATCCTAGCGTGTGTATATATACCATATCCCCCCCGCCCATCAGGTTTGCTGATCAACAGGCTGAATGTACAAATTCCAAAAATCATACTGATCCACAGCTCAAAAAGGCCACGTGGAATGAACCTAGCTACTTAGTCATGAATTTAGTTGTTTTTAGTCATGAATTTAGTTGTTTCCAATAGTGCAGCCCACCTGAATTTTGGATCAGAGTTTGTTTATGATGTACAGGGAACCTGGGAAGGAACAGCTGATGGACAGGGTGGAAATCACAAACACGACTGTGCGGACTCCACAGAGCTCCGGTGTTTTACTGCTGCGTGCAACAGGGGGTTGTAAAGGAATCCTGTCCTGAACATGACTGTACGTTGGACTTTTTATCTAATCCTCCATATTTTTATTTTTTTTCTCGAATAGGTGCTCTCTCTAATGAGTAGATGATTATTTTCTTTTAGTCCAGGGTCACGCTCATAGTATATATTACTTGGCTCGGATGTTTGTCATGCATGAAATTCAATGGCATGCTATACACAGTGATGAAAAACATTCAAGGGCGCTCCTCTATTTCATTAATATGATTGGGTGGACCTTTTTGCACAGTACACGCTGGTCCGTAGCGGGCGCCGATTGGGTACTACCCCACCACGACCCAGCTAGAGACGGACAGCCATGTCAGGCACTGTGCGGCCATGGTAGTGTATATGTTTTATCTACGCGATCTATCTATTTTGATTGATCATGTTGGGGCACAGGCCCAAGAAGGAGCCAGATCTAAGGCTCAAGTCAACCATTGAATTCCTACCATTGAAAGTTCGTAGGGCCCATTATGATGTTTATTTCCATCCAATCTGTTCATAAGGTTACATAGACATGTACAAAGGGAAAACATAAATATCAAGTTGATTCAAAAGAGTTTTCTGTAGCCCCAGGAAGTTTTTAATGGCAGGCTTTCAATCCCCACTACTTCTAGCGGTGTGGTCCACTCGAGTCTTAAACATGCCTCCTTTTTGGGCTCATGCACTAAAATAATCTTTCAAAATGAATGGACAGCATGGATAAATCACTGGTTAAAAAAGGACAGGATTTACACACCGGATCTAATATAACTGATCTACTAGTGTTGCAAGAATAAGATTTTTATCCAAGGTGTTGTCACTTAGATTTGGACAACCGGTGAGGTTGGCTCAAGCAGCCTGGTGACCTTGCTAATGCGTCTGTCTTCCTTGAAGAGATGACTTATTGCTCCAATGGCGATCGTTGGACTTGCACTGGATGACAGTAAAGGGCAAAGGAGGGGAGCTGGTCTCTGGCCGTAAACTCTTCGATGTCGAAGTCAGACATGTAGACGAATGTATATGCTTTTCAAAGTAATGAGTTGCGTAGCTTGTTCTACAGAGGGAACCCCTATTTATAGGAGAGTCATAATTGCATTGGGAGTTATATTCCAGAACATCAGGATAGATTTTTGGCTGAGATGAGGCTAGATACCTATTTGGTCCGAATTACGCGAATCTGCCCCAAACTGGTAGCGCGCTTCATAGGTGGCCGAGCCGACCTAGTATGCTCATACCGAAAGGCCTAGTTTTGCGCCCTTCTCCTTACATGCTTATGCCTTACAATGTAGATCCCCTTTAAGGGAAGAGGTCGTCCTCCACCTATGGTGGGCCAAGATAGAGAACACTCATAGTTGCCGATCCCGATACGTAGGTCTCAATGCTGGGCAGCTCGGTCCTCTAAGCCTTTAGCTCAGGGCTTGGTTGAGCATTTGTTGTCAGTACACTTTATTTTGTCAATTGTCATGTTGGTTGGTCGCGTCTTGTCGTGTAAGCCCCGGTCGAAGATTTGAAGCTCAAGACTTGAAGATTATGCTTCTTCCCTTGCTCAAGCTCAACCAGAAACAAGATCCCAGGTAAGTTACATATAGATCGACCTTAGGAAATCCAAAACATCAATGAATGACGTAATTACCAACCTATCTCAATCCATTCCCTCTCGACCCTTTAGCTCAAGTTGATCAGACTTGACTTCCCATGACTGGTGCTAATCATGATTGAAAACATGTCTAAACATTAGACTCCATGCACCAATCACTTCATACTTTATTCTTGAAGTGTTCTGCTGCTGTTTTAAATAGACTCCAAGGCAGCCGACTGGTCATGACCGGTCGGACTAACCCCTCATCTATGTCCAGCATCTTGTTAGTGGAATATGTCTTGCTGAATAGGCAGCTGACTAGTCTTGACCGGTCGGTCCTACTATGCATATTAGAACAGCAACCTTGCTATAATAAAAGCAGCAAGACAGCCGACCGGTCTTGACCGGTCGGGCAGCATGGCATGACCCGTCCAGCAGCAATGCTGCATATATTCTAGCAAGATGGCCGATCGATCTTGACCGGTCTGTCAGGCACAACAAATATGGACAACGACCTTGCTGTGTTAAAATTAGCTAGACAGCCGACCGGACTTGACCGGTCGGCCTGAAGTGCAAATACTGTCCAACAGCTATGCTGCATTAAATCAAGCAGACAGCCGACCGGTCTTGACCGGTCGGACTGCATTCCAAAAATTGTCCAGCAAGCTTATCCGACCAGTCTTGACCGCTCGGTCAGACCCAAATGAGGTCTAGCGTTTTGAATTACGACCGACCTGTCCGACCGGTTGAGGCCTCTCTCTGACAAGTCGATTGTGACCGTTTTTGATCCGTTGGGGCCATCATTTGGGGCTCTATAAAGCCATATTTTAGAGGCTTTCTTTGTATGCATTCAACACCCATCAAGAGCCAAGTGAGAGAGCTTTTACTCACATCTTCCTACCCTCCTTGCTCTTAACTTCCTTGAGTTCATCATTCAAACCTAGCCATTAATGGCTTGCCATTGAGTATTCAAAGCTCAGTTTGAAGTATGAACTCAAGATTTGCATTCATGGCTGACCTACCTTCGAAATATCTTTATGAGGTCTTTTATAGCCATTGAATGCTGAAGTTTGGTAGTTCCCTCTTAACCATTGCATTGTATAGGCAAGAGGAACTTGACCATCACTCTCCCAACTACCCAGCATAATTATACACACATCATTTGCATCGGTAGCTGATCTTGGGAGCACAAAGAGGCTGAAGCATGTGGAGCTGAAGCTACTCATCAAAGGCATTGAATCGGGGCTCAATCTTCTAGGTATGTCTATTATTTGAGAGTCCATTTATTGAATTACTATTCCCTGGATTGGAAAACTCCGGCGGGAGTGTACGTGGCTGTCCTTGGAATAGGATTGGTGAGAGTTTGAGATCCAAACTCGTCAAGTCCCTGAATTGGGCCATCGGCGGATGGTAAACGCGGTCCTAGATTAAAGGATGTTAAGCTTGATGGTTAACCTGATTTAAAACCACAACTATAGTGAAATCCGGTGTTCTGATAGGTTGAGATCGTGAACCAGGAGTGGAGTAGGGAAACCGAACCACTATAAATCATTGTGCATTATGAGATTGAATGATTGGTATGTGTTGAATAATTTAGTCAATCATGAATGCTAAATGTTTAATGAAATGCTTATAATAGTCTTTTCTTGCAAATTGACCATATAATTGCCTTGAATGTTATTGTGATAATCATGGTTGGTAAGATTGACTTGAGTTAGTTTTAAATTGTAATTGAAAATTTAAAAAGTCCTATTCACCCCCCTCTAGGACATTAGGTATATCTCCGAGTATCTCTACTAGTGGTAAAACCGCAATTTCAATTGGTATCAGAGCGGGTTCATCCGCTCAGGTTTAAAAACCCAGAGTAAAATCCTAAGAGAACTTGAAAATATGTCTAGAGAGGACTCTACATCCATTACTAAACCTCCCTTCTTTGATGGTTCAAACTATTCATATTGGAAAGCCCGAATGCTCATCTTTTTAGAATCCATTGATTCTAACGTTAGGGACATGGTTGATATTGGATATAAACCCCCAACGGATATTATATGCAAGGAAGGTGAACCGGATGTCCTTAGGCCACGAGAGAAGGCTATGTGGACAGATTATGATAAAGCTCAACGTGTTCACAATGCTAAAGGCTTGAATGCCATTTTTTGTTCAGTGTCTAAAGATGAATTTGGTCGGATTCAAAATTGCACAACCAGTAAGCAGGCATGGGATATTCTTAAAGTTACACATGAAGGAACAAGTGTTATCAAACGCTCAAAACTTCAGCGCCTCACTACACAATTCGAAAACATAAAAATGGAGGAGTATGAAATATTTATGGACTTTTATACCAGACTAAACAAGATCACAAATGACATGTAGGGCTTGGGGGAACCTGTTCTGGAGAATAGACTGTGTAGGAAAGTTCTGAGATCCCTACCGGAACGGTTCTCCACCAAAGTTATTACTTTAGAAGAATGTCAGGACCTAGATACCATGAAAGTTAAAGAATTGCTAGGGTTCCTTCAAACCCATGAGTTACATTTCAAAACTCCCTTTAAATCCAAAAGTACAGCCATGAAATCTTCTCACAAGAAACAAGATTTTGAATATGAAAGTGAAGAAGATCCAGACATAGAAGAAATGAAACTTATGGCCGAGAAATTTAAAAAATTCTTCAAAACTAGAGGAAATACTTCTAGAAGGAAACCCTACCAGAAGGGTAAACCTTTTGACTCTATGAACAAAAAAGGTAAATTTTTTAAGAAGTCAAAAGATCCTCAATGTTACAAGTGTAGAGGATTTGGTCACATTGCTTCCGAGTGCACCGATAAAAAGACCAAGAAAAAGGCAATGGCGGCTACATGGGATGATACTGAAGATTCTGAATTAGAATCAAACATATACCAAAGTAATGAGAAACAAGGCTCCATCAAAATTTTAATGGCTTCCATCACTGATATTATGCCTCAAATTAAGCCCATTGCAAAGATCACCGGAGACATTGATGATCATGAATCCTCTAACACTGAAAATGACTCCTTAAGTGATGATGAAGATGAGGATGAAGGCCTTCAGGAGGTATATAACCAACTATACATTGAAAATATGAATACCATTAAAAAGTTGGGCCAAATGAAGGCTGAAAATGATAAATTGACAAAAAGTCTTGATGGATGGAAAATTGAGAATCAAAAGATGGGTAAAGATCTAGAAGAATTGAAAAGGAAGAATGATAAGCTTGAACAAGAAAAGAAAAAATTCATGAGTGGTAAATCCCTCGATAAGCATGCTAGACTTAAGAAAGACTCAAAGAGGCGAACACTGAAATTGATCATTTTAAGTGTCAAGTTGTTGACTCCAGAAGACGTTTCGCCCAAGGAGAAGAAAACCTTGAAAAACTCTTGGGTGTTGTAAGATCACCAATGGACAGAAGAGGTTTGGGCTATGACAGTCACACTTCAAAAACTACCTCAGTCCATCCGATGGTAAGAAAAGATCATGGTGCATCGGGGAGTAAAACCATAGCATCTCCTGTTTGCCATGCTTGTGGTGACATTGGCCACCTAAAGTTTGAATGCATGGTTTTCAAAAATCCGGTCAAAAACTTGAAAGAAAAATTTGTACCGACTGGGAAAAATGTGCAAGCCAATTGGAATCCTCCTATGCATACTTCACCAAAAAGAGGAAACATAAGAAAGAACTATCCTACACTTCCTAGGAAGGACAAGAGGATGGATGAACTGTTGGAGCAAGTCAAAATGCTGAATTTGAAAACTGCTCTTCTCTTGCGTGAAAAAGGAAAATCTGCTTCTCCCAAGAAAACTAGAGAATCTCACCATAAGAATACCACTCACAAACAACAACTAAATGGGTAGTTAAGAATAAGTGTTTGGTCATTCATACTGCCCTAATAGCTGGGAATAACCCTAGATGGTACTTGGATAGTGGTTGCTCTAAACACATGACAGGTGATAGATCTCAATTTTGTGCATATGACGAATTTGATGGTGGGTCTGTCACATTTGGTGATGGGAGCATGGTTAAAATCATCGGTAAAGGAACCATCACTGGGCCAGGATTGCCCGAAATCGAAAATGTGCTTTATGTTGATGGTCTTAAACACAACCTTCTGAGTATCTCATAAATTTGTGATGATAAGCACTTAGTAAGTTTCTCCAAAGATATGTGTAAGATCCTAAACTCCACAGGAAAATTAGTTATAAAAGGTCTACGCACAGGAGACAACTGCTATGTCATTGAAAATCACAACAATTCAAGCTCCTCCACCATGTGTCACATGACCATTAAGGATGAAACAGAACTGTGGCACCATCGACTCGGTCATGTTCATTATAGAAATCTATTTAAACTGAGTCAGAAAAAATTGGTGAGAGGTCTACCTAAGATGAGTAAAAGACCTAAGGCTGTGTGCATCGCTTGCCAAAAAGGTAAACAAATCAAGGTTGCACACAAGAGAACCTCTATCTTCGTCACATCAAAACCGTTTGAACTGCTACACATGGACCTAGTTGGTCCTACCAGGGTTCTTAGCCAAGGTGAAAAATAATACTTCTTTGTAGTCGTTGATGATTACTCTAGATTCACATGGGTCGCCTTCCTAAGAGAAAAATCTGACACATTTGAAGAATTCCAAAAACTAGTGAAGCGACTGCACAATGAGAAAGGATACATGGTAGCCAGAATCAGGAGTGATCACGGTAGTGAATTTGAAGATCATCGTTTGAAGGAATTATGTGATGAATTGGGTATTCGACATGAGTTCTCAGCACCCAAAACACCTCAACAAAATGGGGTGGCCGAAAGATAAAATCGAGTATTGTTAGATATGGCCACAACTATGCTTAATAATAAGAACCTTGCAAAAAATCTGTGAGCCGAAGCAGTAAACACTGCCTGCTATATTATAAATCGAGTTTATTTGAGGGCAGGTTTAAACAAAACTGCTTATGAATTGTGGTGTGGAAAGACACCAAATGTGAAATGCTTTAAGGTCTTTGGTAGTACATGTTATATTCTAAGAGACCGTGAAAATTTGGGAAAGTTTGACTCCAAAAGTGATGAGGGTATCTTCTTAGGGTACTCATTAAATTGTAGAGCCTTTCGTGTCTACAATATTTGAACCTCATTAGTTCAAGAGTCAATAAATGTGACCGTAGATGATAAATTGGATGAATCAGTGTCTCCAGGTGATGAAGAAGAAGATGAGGGTATATGCGAGATAGGCAAATCTGATAAACAACCCTCATCGCCAAATGCCCCCACTACTCCTAGTGATGTACAAGTTGTCAAGGATCACCCCCTCAATCAAATCATTGGGGATCCTAACGCTGGTGTCAAAACCAGGAGACAGTTGGAGGCAGTTAACAGTCATCTATGTTTCACTTCTAAAATAGAACCTAAAAATGCTGATGAAGCTCTAAATGATGAATTCTGGATCCTTGCTATGTAGGAAGAGCTTCAACAATTCATTAGAAATGAGGTATGGCATTTAGTCGACAGCCTGAAAGGAAAAATGTGATTGGAACCAAATGGATTTTTAAAAATAAATCTGATGAATCTGGGAATGTTATACGGAATAAGGCTCGGTTAGTTATGCAAGGGTATTCCCAAATTGAAGGTATTGATTTTGATGAAACATTTGCCCCTGTAGCTAGACTCGAGTCTATTGGAATTCTTATAGCTATTGCTTGTGCTTTAAAGTTCAAACTATTTCAAATGGATGTAAAAAGTGCCTTCTTGAATGGTATTCTTGATGAGGAAGTGTATGTTGAACAACCAAAAGGATTCATTGATCCTAAATATCCTCACAAAGTATACCGATTGAAAAAGGCTCTTTACGGTCTCAAGCAAGCTTCTCGTGCATTGTATGAACGCCTAACTCACTTTCTTATAGACCATGATTTTACCAGGGGGAGCGTTGACAAAACTCTCTTTATAAGAGAAGTCATGTTGATTGCCCAGATTTATGTGAATGGCATTGTTTTTGGATCCACATGTGTGAAAATATCCATCTCCTTTGCTACATTAATGACATCAGAATTTGAATGAGTATGGTAGGAGAACTTAACATGTTTCTAGGATTACAAGTAAAATAACTTACATCAGGAATATTCATTACCCAATCCAAGTATACTAAAGATCTGGTTAAGAGATTTGGCTTAGCTCTGGTCGATCTTACACTACCCCTATGAGCACCACTGTTAAACTATCGAAAGATCTTGCAGGGAAAAGTGTAGATAACATCTTTATAGAAGCATGATTGGTAGTCTTCTTTATCTCACGGCTAGTAGACCAGATGTTGCATTTAGTGTAGGTGCATGTCCTCGGTTTCAGGCTGATCCCAAAGAATCTCACCTCACCGCTGTTAAGCGTATCATCTGGTTTGTAAGATGCACCACTGAATACAGTCTTTGGTACCCTTTGATTCATCCATAGATATTGCGGGGTATTCAGATGCCGATTGGGCTGGTAACATGCATGATCGTAAATCAACCAGTGGTGGGTGCTTTTATGTTGAAAATTGCCTTGTGGTGTGGCATAGTAAGAAACAAAACTCCATTTCTTTATCTGCCGCAGAGGTAGAATATATTGTTGCCTGTAGTTGTTGTGCTCAATTACTGTGGATGAAGCTAACCTTGTCAGATTACGGGATTAATCAAGGCACTATGACCTTATTTTGCGATAATACCAGTGCTATTAATATTTCAAAAAACCCGGTCCAACATTCACGCACAAAGCATATTGATATTAGGCACCACTTTATTCGAGAATTGGTTGAAGATCAAATAGTATCTCTTGAACATGTGCCTACCGAGAATCAGCTAGCCGACATCCTAACGAAACCCTTGGACTTAGTTCGCTTTGCGAACCTCCAGAAGTCCATTGGTGTTGGGTGTGTCTAATTCATCTAACAAGTGTATGTTTTACAGGTAATATCTGAGGATTAAGCCTCTCTATCTGATCTTTATAGGTATATCTGAGGACCTTTGCCTCTTTTCTCATTGCTCTCTAAGAATATCCGGGAACATAGTCCCATTTTTTTTGTTTTGCATCGTTAAATCTGGACCTTTAAGGGTCCTTCATTTTGTGTCAAGATAGTTATTTTGGTACACCATGAGCATGGGTCTTGTATCCTCAATAAGGGTATTCAGATTTAAAAGCTAATGGTCTGTCCAAAGGACAGACCTTCTATCCAGTCAATCCAGTGCAAAATCACTCTGTTGTTGCTAAAATAGCTGGCCGACTGGTCAGCCGACCGGTCAAGACGGGTCGGGATAGACTAGACCGGTCAGAACCATACGACCGTCCGTCTGTGGGGGTCCTTTATAAGCATCTGGACCTCATTTGAGTCCCTCATTTCTCCATTTCTCACCTCTACTTGGTGCTCCAACTTCTCCTCTTGCCATCTCCTAACATCCCAAGGTGATTCTTGCCAAGATGGGAGGTTCCAACCTCATCTACATTGCTCTACACCACTCTTATTCCATAGGTAAGGGATTCACTCCCATCTTTCTTTCATAAATCCTTCCCTTTAAAATCTAGGAGTGATTTAGGGTGGTTTATTGTGCCTACAATGTCTTCCCAAGAGAGTGAAGATGAGCTCCCCTTGAGGTGGAGTGGTCGGTCCAATGCAAAAGCTAAACCTCCTCCTCGCCCTTTAAAATAAAAGAAAACCCTATCAAAAGGGCAAGAGGCTGCCTCATCTTCCATTCCCCCACCTCAATCTCAATCCTTGGGTTAAAATGTCTTATCCCATCTCACCCATTGGGATGGCTTTAAGGATAAAGAGGTGGTGTGTGAAAAGTTCAGAAATTTGAATGACTTGGCCAAATATAATGTCATTTCCATGCTGAAAGCCATCAATTGGGCTCCCGCACTCCACATGGGTGGCCCTGTCCCGTTTGAGATAGTTAGAAGGTTCTATTCCTCCTGTGTTCATGTCACGGCCTCCCCCCCCCCCCCCCCCCCCCCCTCTTTTAAAGTTAAGGTTGGTGACCGGGTGTGCGTCTTTACTTTGAACTCCATCTCTCAATTCATTGGAGTACCCATTGTTGATGAGTCTCCTGTTGATTTTTCCACTCTAGGACCTAAACTTAATGAAGTCATTGCCCAATTTCTATGTGGTAGTGGGTCACCTAAATGGGTCGAAGGTGCGGTGTCCTCCATGCTATGGGATTATTGTATACTTCACAACCTATTCTTCCGTAATGTGTATCCCAGAAAGAGCAACAAGGCGGATGTTACTAAAACCATGTTTCGTCTTCTCTATCGAGTTGGTCAGGGTCATTCCCTTTACCTACCATCCCGGATCATGTCTATTATTCAACAGGTTATCTTGCATGACGATGGAAAATCCTCAATTCTTCCTTTTGGGCATCTCATATGCCAATTTGCTGATGCTATTGGCATTTTCAGTCCCTCTGATAAGATTCACAAGCCCATCATTATCAATCGCACCATCATTGCTAGAATGGAGCTTACCCAGGAGGCCATACAGAGTCGTCATTTGCAGAAGCAGCAGCATGATCTGGTGAAGCCATCCCAGCCTGAGGCTCCACCCATCTCCACTGGACCTTCTCAGACTTCACCTTCTGCTCCTTCCTCCGATCCTTCCCTTGATCCTCGGTCTGCTCCGAGTCGATTCAGTACGCCTCCTCGAGGTTTCTCTCGACGTCGATCCCCTTCTGTGAATCCTTTATCATATATCGCTGAGCTTCACCAGCATTAGGAGCGTCTGTTTCAGCAACTCGACGGGATCGAGCAGAGCGAGCAGCAGCTCTTACAGGGACAGGCGACTATCCTTGTGCAGTAGGAAGCCATTGTGACTTGCCTCGCACAGTTAGAGAGGCGGATGGACATGTGGGAGCGTGCGACACGTGGGGACCTTCCACCCCCCGATCTGGGAGATGGATCGGACTACTAGTCACATACGTCTTGGTCACAGTTCTCTTTTGGTATGACCAATGACACCGTTTGGATTTCATGTTCTATTCTTCTATGGGTTGGATATTTACAGACTGTATATTTTGAGAGGATCGATGCATATCAACTTTGGGCTGCTTGCCCATTTTGCTGTCTGTAGGGATGCTATTTTTGTTTGCTAAAGTTATATCTTTTTCTTTTTTCTATGAGCTTTTGATCCTTTATTACATATCTGTGGGAGGTTGGATGGTTCGGGCATTTCGCCCTTATTAGCTCATGGTTTGTGTTCTTTATTTGTCTGGATATACATCTGGAGGGGTAGTTGGTTGATTGGGCTATAAGCCCTCTATGCTTTAACGATTACTTGTATTTCTAGCATGTTTAGTTCTTTAAATCTCTTCAGGGTTTCAATTTCTATATCTCTTCTCTATTTCATGTGATTGGCATATTTTCGGCGCTAACCTTGCAGATTTCTTAGGCATATCTTTTTGCTGGCTAACCCTTGTCAATTACTAACAAAAAGGGGGAGAATCATCCCACCTAGAAGGTCCGATTATATCTTTTTACAGGACTTTGTAGGTGCAAGCATTGAGAGGAAGATTTTGAAGAAAATCGAGTCTGTACATGTCCTTTTGTAAAGATTATTTTGTATATCTGTATAGACATATAATCGGGTGTATGTTTCTTTCTGTTTAAGGGTCCATCATGATGAGGAAGTCATGATATGTCTAGGATAGATGTTTTGTCAAGCAATTGACAAAGGGGGAGATTGTTAGTACACTTTATTTTGTCAATTGTCGTGTTGGTTGGTCGCGTCTTATCGTGTGAGCCTCGGTCGAAGATTTGAAATTCAAGACTTGAAGATTATGCTTCTTCCCTTGCTCAAGCTTAAGCAAAAAAGGATCTCAGGTAAGTTGCATATAGATCGACCTTAGGAAACCCAAAACATTAATGAATGGTGTAATTACCGACCTATCTCAATCCATTCCCTCTCGACCCTTTAGCTTAAGTTGATCAGACTTGACTTTCCATGACTGGTGCTAATCATGATTGAAAACATGTCCAAACATTGGACTCCATGCACCAATCACTTCATACTTCATTCTTGAAGTGTTGTGCTGCTGTTTTGAATAGACTCCAAGGCAGCCGACCGGTCATGACCGGTCGGACTGACCCCACATCTATGTCCAGTAGCTTGTTAATGGAATATGTCTTATTGAATAGGCAGCTGACCGGTCTTGACCGGTCGGTCCTACTATGCATATTAGAACAGCAACCATGCTGTAATAAAAGCAGCAAGATAGCCGACCGGTCTTGACCGGTCGGGCAGCATGGCATGACCTGTCTAGTAGCAATGCTGCATATATTCTGGCAAGACGGCCGACCGGTCTTGACC
Organism: Liriodendron chinense; assembly: GCA_003013855.2. Classification (NCBI taxonomy): domain Eukaryota; kingdom Viridiplantae; phylum Streptophyta; class Magnoliopsida; order Magnoliales; family Magnoliaceae; genus Liriodendron; species Liriodendron chinense. Next base: position 1,578,929 of record ML058350.1, on the reverse strand, counting down.
GGTCGGTCAGGCACAACAAATATGGACAGTGACCTTGCTGTGTTAAAATTAGCTGGACAGCCGACCGGTCTTGACCGGCCGGCCTGAAGTGCAAATACTGTCTAGCAGCTTTGCTGCATTAAACAAAGCAAACAGCCGACCGGTCTTGACTAGTCGGACTGCATTCCAAAAATTGTCCAGCAGCTTATCCGATTGGTCTTGACCGATCGGTCAGACCCAAATGAGGTCCAACGTTTTGAATTATGACCGACCTGTCCGACCGGTTAAGGCCTCTCTCTGACAGGTCGATTGTAACCGTTTTTGATCCGTTGGGGCCATCATTTGGGGCTCTATAAAGTGATATTTCAGAGGCTTTCTTTGTATGCATTCAACACCCATCAAGAGCCAAGCGAGAGAGCTTTTACTCACATCTTCCTACCCTCCTTGCTCTTAACTTCCTTGAGTTTATCATTCAAACCTAGCCATTAATGGGTTGTCATTGAGTATTCAAAGCTCGGTTTGAAGTATGAACTTAAGATTTGCATTCATGGCTGACCTACCTTCGAAATATCTTTATGAGGTCTTTTATAGCCATTGAATGCTGAAGTTTGGTAGTTCCCTCTTAACCATTGCGTTGAATAGACAAGAGGAACTTGACCATCACTCTCCCAACTGCCCAGCAAATCATACACACATCATTTGCATCGGTAGCTGATCTTGGGAGCACAACGAGAAGCTGAAGCATGTGGAGTTGAAGCTACTCATCAAAGGCATTAAATCGGGGCTCAATCATCTAGGTATGTCTAGTATTTGAGAGTCCATTTATTGAATTACTATTCCCTGGTTTGGGAAACTCCGGCGGGAGTGTACGTGGCCGTCCTTGGAATAGGATTGGTGAGAGTTTGAGATCCAAACTCGTCAAGTCCCTGAATTGGGCCATCAGCGGATGGTAAACGCGATCCTAGATCAAAGGATGTTAAGGTTGATGATTAACCTAATTTAAAACCACGACTATAGTGAAATTCGGTGTTCTGATAGGTTGAGATCGTGAACCGGGAGTGGAGTAGGGAAACCGAACCACTATAAATCATTATGCATTATGAGATTGAATGATTGCTATGTGTTGAATAGTTTAGTCAATCATGAATGCTAAGTGTTTAATGAAATTCCTATTATAGTCTTTTCTTAGAAATTAACCATATATTTGCCTTGAATGTTATTGTGATAATCATGGTTGGTAAGATTGACTTGAGTTAGTTTTAAATTGTAATTGGAAATTCAAAAAGTCCTATTCACCCCCCTCTAGGACATTATGCATATCTCCGAGTATCTCTACTAGCGGTAAAACCGCAATTTCATTTGTATGTGGGCCTCCTGGGCTTATGGGCTTTCTTAACGGTTTGTCTGCCAGTTCAAAATTACCCACAACAGTAGGCCCCCCAACTCCTGAGGCTGACTTGCACGAGCTTAGGAGTGAAATATAAAGATTGAGTTGCTTGCGTGCTTGTGTGGGAGACACGAAATTTTCAAAAGCTTTTCATCGGACGCCATCAGTGTATGAGTGGGAAATGAGAAATTTAATATCAATTTTGAATTTCGAAGCATTTGAATAAAGTTGATAGTTTTAGATAATTTAGGGAGTATGTGTGCCAAGTACATGAGTTCTTGTTGGATTTCTGAGATTAATCAGATTGGCTTATGGGTTGTTGATTGATGGGGGCTTTTGATTCGAGTTCTCCATGGATCAAAACAGTGGAATCTCTATTAGAACTATGATGGAAAGTTCATGTATCTTGTGTAGAATTTGAGATAGTTAGTGTTGCTTATTGAAGTTGGTTTAATTAGAGTTCTAATCATTGGTTGTAGTCAAGTTTAGTGACAGGATTTGATGAAAGTTATGGTTGTGAATCTCAACTAAATTGGAAAGAGGCTTGGCCTATACAATTGAGTGTGCCCAAGGCCTAAGCTTTATTGAGGGAATCAAATTAGTAAACACCTATCTATTTCAGATTATTTGTGTACTTTGATTATTATATCTTTTGGCTGGACAGAGATAGAAATTCGATTCTAGTTGTGCTTTGAATTGAATCATTGGATTGAGCATGATTAAGACTAAAAGTGGATCCTTAATGCTCTAGTTTCTCAATTATTAGTTTTTTCCTATTTTATATTTAGTTCTTAAAAACTGATTTCATAAACCTTCTTATATTCTAGTTATTAGAATAGTTTGAATTGTTTACCTCTTTCCCTATGGATCGACCTCGGTCTTACCAAGAATTATTACTACATTGTAGCCTTGCACTTGAGGCCAGCGAACATGTCGCTTGATAATTTTATTTACTTCCTTGACCTATTCGTTAACTTGGGGGTGGTGGGATGAGGAAAATGCATTGTGGATTTCGAGCCGCTTACAAAACCCTTGGTATTAAGTATTGTCAAACTGTCGGCCATTTTTTGTGACAATGGTGTGGGGGATGCTAAATCTACAAATGATCGACTTCTAGATAATGTCGTTAGTCTTTTGCTCTGTGATCCGAGCAAGGGGCTCGGACTTAGTCCACTTTGTAAAATAATTGACATCCACGATTGTGTATATGGTCTGCCCCTTATCCATGGGAATGAGAGCTATGTAGTCAACCACTAGGCGAACAACCATGGGCTGCTCATGGGGTCAACTCTTCAGGTGGCTGCCGAGGCACGATGGAGAATCTCTGACACTTGTTACACTTTTTGGAAAAATTCTTTGAAGTTCTTGTGCATGCTTAGCCAATAGTACCCTTGTCGAACGACATTGTAGGCTAGAGCTCTTCTGTCGGAGTGGTTACCATAGACACCCTCGTGGATCTCTTTGAGGACATACTTTGCCTCTTCCTGTTAGTGCACTTATTTGTAGCATACAATTGCACCTTATTTGTCAGTTACATGTGTCCATGTGTCTTAATGTTGGTTGAGCCATGGCAAACTGAAGACCAAGGATTCAAGTGGACAAGAAGCATTAAGGAAGACGAAACAGGTAAATGAGGTATCTTAGCGATCCTAACCTTAGAATCAAAATAACTTATAGCCTCTAGATGACTTAAGATTTAATAAGTAAACTTTTAGTCATCTTACATTAGCCTTAGGTCTACTAAAAGACCACCCTTTGTAAGGCCTAAGAGGTTTATGAGCTACTATGAAAATACGCCCCAAACATTAGAGCTTATAGTGTTGTCAACTGAACCATTGGCCGACCGACAACCAGTTTGGCTGATTGACCGATCGGGTCAACAGGACGAAGTTGGCCAAATTTGGACAACAAAGAAGACATTTTGTCTAGGCTTAATTCGATCAGCCAATGATTAAAATTGTTAGTGCACTTTTCTGTGGCATACTAGTGCACCTTGTTTGTCAATCACTTAGGTCAGTGAGTATAGTGTCGGTTGAGCTTAATGAAGACGAAGACCGAAGACTCAAGACGGACCTGCTACATTAAGAAAGAAGAAACAGGTAAAAGAGATGCCTTGGTGAGCCTTAAACCTTGACCAAAACCATAACCTTAAGATGACCGTGACAATTAGGCATACCCTTAGTCATCTTAGATTGTCTTTAAGTGTCCCAAAAGATTACCAATACAATGGTTAAGAGGTTGCATGTACTGCTGCAAAACAAAAGAGAAACATTCAAACAAAATTTATGCTTAGACCGGTCGTACGACCGGTCGCCCAACCAGTCGGCTAATGGCCAAAAGTGGACAGTGAGCTTACTGGAAAAATATATGTCTATGTCCTTAATTCGACTAGTCGTCCAACCGGTCGACTGGTCTGACTAACCGGTCGGCGACTGATATATTTGAGACAGTAACATTTTTTGTCCAAGCCACAATATTTGATCGGTCGCCCAACTGGTAGAGGAACCCATCCGATCGATCGATCGACCAGTCGGACAGAGCTATTTATAGCCGTTTTATAGCCGTTGGGGCTTTGTTTATTTAAAGGCTTGGGTCATTTTTAGGGGTAAGGAGAGAGTTTTTTAGAGGGTTGAAGCCACCTTTATTGGAGATCATTAGAAGCTCAATTCCTAACCTTTACAAGACATCTTCCTTGTGATTTTACACAAGAATGGAGCATTCCAAGCTTAAAGAAGAAGATGATCTTGCCCCTCTTTAATCTCTAGAGCTTGGATCTTTCTTGATAGTCAACTCCTTACCTAAAGCTCTAAGATAAGATCGTTGTAGGTGAGCAACTCTAGGCAACCCATTCCTATTAGTTGTAGAGTTCTCAAACCTACCCTCTTATCACCTTGGTCATCTTTAAGGCATCACAAGCAAGGTGATTGATTAAGTGTAGTTGAGGCATTGGCGATGCAGCGACAACACGATCGGGGGAGCAAGTGAAGTTGATTGAAGCACAGGAGATCGGAGATCAAGCAACCAGAAGTGGTGCTGAACTAGGGGCTCATCCGACAAGTAAGGTTGTCATTTATTGAGAGTCCATCCACTCAATTTCCTGTGGGAGTTGAGTGTAGAGTTTGTTTCTCAAACTCGATATAGGGTCGTTTGCCGATCCTTGGCACGTTTGTCCAGCCTAAACATCCAGGGACATTTGACGGGCCTAAATTAGTCTTCAAGGGAGAGCCTACGACATGGGAGTGAACGTGCGTCGGGTTGAGAGTTAGCCTATGTCCAAAACTTCATTTGGGTTGAGAGTTAGCCCTATATCCAAAACTTTATTTATGGTTGAGAGGTGAACCGGTAAAACCTCTGTGTAAAGGTTGAGAGGTGAACCTCATTTAAAACCTCCGATAGAGAATGCCGGGGTGCTCGATGAGGGTAAGTACTTGAATTGGGATTGGAGTAGACCCAAAGTCGAACCACTATACATGCTTGTGTTTGTGATTGATTTGAGCACATTGATATCTTAGCATTGTATGTTTAATTGTTTAATTATGAATGCTTGATAGGAATGTATGCTAGGCACTAGATAGGCACATCCACACACAAGATGTACTTTCACTAAGCAGTGTAGACTTGAGCTCATTGATCCATTCTCATAAGTCTACATAGGTTACATAGATTAAGAGCTTGATTTGTTTAATCATTTGATCATCTATGCATGCTTAGACTAGGTTGCTTATTGTTAAACAATATGCTAGTTTTGTGACTAGACTCACTTAGGATTGAAAATTGTTAAATTGCATAAGTAGGCGAAAAGAATTTCAAAAGGTCATAATCACCCCCCTCTAGGACTTAGCTATAAACTAATTGCTCTATTAGCTTCTGCACGCATACACCTATACAAGTGTGTTGATCCAAAAGGCGTAATTTTAAAAATCGGCCGGCCAACGGGCCTTGTTGATAGGTCAATTCATGGCTAAATCAGACAGCAGTCACATGGGAAAATCCGACCAGTGGACCCCCATTTTCAGCCCACCCACTATCAACCGGCTGCCAACTAGCCATTGCAGCCCATTTTCTATCCGTTGAAGCTTTAACTCTATATAAACAGGGCTAAGCTCTTAGAACTTTTAGAGGAAATTTAGTGCATTAGAAGTCACCACTATAATAAACATCATTAGGCTCTAATCCTAACCCAATCAAGTCATCTTCATTGTGATTAATAACATGTTGGAGCATTCAAAGCTCAAATGAAGATGGACTTGTTCCCTAGTGATTTCTAGATGCTTAGACACCAAACCTATAGGTAAAACCTTTGTCTAAACCTCTCACAGAGATCCTCTAGGCAACCAAATTTCTATTAGTTGTAGAGAATTCAACCTACCTCTCATCACCTTATCGGGATATCAAATGCATGACGATTGATCATTGGAGTTGAAACCTTGGTAAAACATCGGCATCAAAGATTGGGGGAGCACATGAGGAGTTGATTCAAACACAGGAGTGCCAGAAGAAGCGACTCAAGATGACGCGACAAAGTGGCTCAATCTGAAAGTAAGTTGTTAATTTGTAGGAGTCCATGCATGCTCTTTCCTTTAATATGATTAAGTGTGAGAGTTTGAGACCCAAACTCAATAGGTTCTTGAGTAGGACTTAGGTTCCTTTGTGGGGCTGAATCAAGTCTCCAAGGAAAGCCTTCATCAGGAGTGTATGTGAGGTTCTTGTGTAGAACCTTGTCTCTTTTGTAGAGCCTAAATTGTTAAGTCTTTAAGGAGAGACATCAACATGGGTGTGTACGTGTTCCACCGGCACGAGTGCATACATGTAGGTTAAGAGGTGAACCTGAAAAACCTCCGTTCAGGTTGAGAGGTGAACCTATTGTAAAAACCTCTAGTTAAGAATTAGAGGTTAACCTGATTTAAAACTTTCGTTTAGTGAAATTCGGTGTACTCATCAGTTGAGTATGAAAATCGAGAGTGGAGTAGGGAAACTGAACTATTATACATGCTTGTATTTGTGATTTAATTAAGCACATTGTTATTCTAACATTGTTAATTTGATTGTTAATTATATGAATTCTTGAATGGAATGTATGCAATGCACATGATAGGTAGATTCACATACGATATGTATTTTCACTATTAGACTAGTTGATTAATTATTTTATATTTTGTAGTCTATGTGATTAGACCCACTTATGCTTGAAAGTTAAGTGTTACATACTTTATTCAGTTTAAATGTTAATTAGTTTTATTTAAGGTATGTATTTTCAAAAGGTCCTAATCACCTCCCCTCTAGGACTTAACCATAGTTCTAGTAGCTCCACTCTAAGCTTCCATAAAGTGCGAGGCCCTAAGTGTGAGTAAAAGGCGCAATTTCACTTCTGGCAGTAAGCATCTCAGATAGGGCAAATATAAACCTTTCTTATACAGTATGTCACCCATCATAGTGTACCAAGTTGAATGGTATTGGATCCTCCGAGCCTCGAGCTTGTTTTTAGGCAGCTCTCTCTGTGGTAGTAACAGATGATCGGGTCCATCTAGCTCGGCTTGGTATTCATGAGGAGGGTCTCCTTTGCTTCCAATTGAAGGATGCTCGATTCTGGTAAGAACTCAATGGGGATCATCCTGGCGAGGTCGACGTCGATAGCTGAGGTTAACCATGTTAGGGAGTTCGTGTTGGTATTTTCGAATTGAGGGACTTGTATGATTTCGTAATGCTCGAATTGTGTGAGTAGCTCACGAACTCTGTTAAGATAGATGATTATCTTCTTACCTTTAACCTGATACTCGGTGGTCACATGGTTGACCACTAACTGAGAGTCACTATGTATCTTCCATCTCTGAGCCCCTAGTGCTTTGGCTAGTTGTAGACCTGCCAATAGGGCCTCGTACTCAGCTATGTTGTTAGAAGCTCGGAAGTTGAATCTCAAAGCATATTCGACCCTCACTTTATCAGGCGAGATCAGGATCAAACCTGGCCCGCTCCTTCGGGCATTGGAGGACCCATCGACGTGGAGGGTCCATGTCGACGAATGTGGGCCCTGCTCCTCATTACTACCCCTAGGTTGATCATCTGACAAGAAAATGAATTCTGCGATAAAACCCACTACAACTTGTCCCTTTATGGCGGTTCGAGGACGGAACTGGATGTCGAATTTGTCGAGCTCAATTGGTCACTTTGCGAGCCGATAAGAGTCTCGATCTTCTGCGGTACTTGTCGGAGAGGCTGATCAGTTAAGATAATGATTGTGTTCGCTTAGAAGTATGTCCTGAGTCACCTGACAGAAGTGACTAGGGCCAAGGCCATCTTCTCAATTTCAAGGTAGCAAGATTCTACGTCAACCATGGCCTTATTGACATAGTAAATAGGATGATGTGTGTTTTCATCATTTCTGATCAGGGCCGAGCTTACCGCAGTGGATGAGACAGTCAAATAAAGCAGTAACTCTTCTCCTAGTACAAGTTTGGATAGTAGGGGCGGCGACCCAAAGTAGGCCTTTAGTTGCTGGAAGGCCTGCTTGCATTCTTCAGTCCAGGTCGGCTTCTTACCTCCCTTCAATTGTTGAAAGAAGTGCAAACACTTATCCATGGCCCAGGAGATAAATCTATTCAGGGTGGTGACTTACCCTGTTAGGCGCTGGATCTCCTTAGTAGTGCTAGGCGAGCTCATCTCAATGAGAGTTATTGAGTCATCTCAATGAGAGTTGTTGAGTCATGAATTATACATATTCTAACCCCAATTCATCACACATATTGCATGTTTTCTATGATTAAAGACCTATCTAATGCATGATTTTGTGAATGTAGGGATGAGAGAGAGAGAGAGATCTTATGATTTTGATGCTTAAAGACTACATCTAATATACATTGAAGAACAAATTATGGAAGAACAGGATGAGGGAGTGTAGAAGATAAGAGAAAGGAGAAAGGAAGATGAGCCAAGTGATGGGGCAAAGAAGTGAAGTGAGAAGGGAAGGAAAGGAGTGAAGAAAACAGCCCAACATAGTGGCCCGATCAGTCAAGACCGGTCGGCCACATAGCTGTGAAAGGGCAGAAGTTGCTGGACATAGGACCAAGCTAGTCTGATTGGTCATGACCAGTTGGCCAGCCCAGACCGACCGGTCGACCATGCACAGTCAGTGAAGTGTAGAATGTTACTACTTTCTATCTCCGAATTTTGTGTGTCTGAAGTGCGATAGGACTCTTTGGTTTTACAATTTTTCTCATGAGGTGGTGGATCTAAGATATAAAAGGACACCTCCACCCTCTTCTTAAGGCATCTAGCAACGTGGTGAAAGAATGAATCAAGACCTAGGAGGCTTCCTAGCCTCCTAGAATGAGTTTTCTTCTTCTTATAGTTCTAGTTCAAGTTTTTCTTTTAATGCTTTCTTTTAGTTAACTCTTAGCTAGAGCTAAGAAGGAAATCTTCTAGTTTTTAATCATACTTTAATACATTGATTTTGAATTATGGTTTAATACTTGAATAATTCATTGTGGTTTGAATAAAGTTGATAATTTTAGATGATTCAGGGAGTTTGTGTGCCAAGTACATGAGTTCTTGTAAGATTTCTGAGATTAATCAGATTGGTATATGGGTTATTGATTGATGGAAGACTTTAATTTGTCGTGATTTTTAGATACAGTCAATGCTTCAAGTTCTCCATGAATCAAAACAGTGGAATTTCTAGTAAAACTATGATGGAAAGTTCATGTATCTTTTATAAAATCTGAGATAGTTGGTGTTACTTATTGAAATTGGTTTGATTAGAGTTCAAATCATTAGTTGTAGTCAAGTCTAGTGACAGGATTTGATGAAAGTTATGGTTGTGAATCTCAACTAGATTGGAAAGAGGCTTGGCCTATACAATTAAGTGTTCCTAAAGCCTGAGCTTTATTGAGGGAACCAAATCAATGAACACCCATCTGTTTCAGATTGTTTTAGGTGCTTTGATTGCTATATCTTCTAGCCGGATAGAGATAGAACTTCGATTCTAGTTGTGATAAATTGAATCAGTAAATTGAGCATGATTAAGACTATAAGAGGATTCTTGATACTCTAGTCTCTTTTATTTCTCAGATTTTTTTTTTGTTTCATGTTTAAAATTGATTTTCTAAACTTTCTTAGATTCTAGTTATTAGAATAGTTCGAATTGTTTACCTCTTCCCTGTGGATCGACCTCAGTCTCACTAAGAATTATTACTACATCGCAGCCTTGCACTTGAGGGGAGTGAACAAGCTCGGATCTTCTTGGGATTTGACTCGATCCCGCGTTGATGTACCATGAAACCAAGGAATTTTCTCGAGCTGATGCTAAAGGCGTATTTTCTCGGGTTAAACTTCATTCGGTACTTCCTCAAGACATAAAACATATCACGTAGGTCAGCGATGTGATTTGACGACTTCAAGCTCTTGACGAGCATGTTGTTAACGTACACTTCCATTGTTTTGCCGATATTCTACGCGAACATTTGATTCACAAGTCTTTAGTATGTAGCCCCTGCATTTTTTAGGCCGAAGGGCATGGCCTTGTAGCAGTACAAACCTCAGTCAGTGATGAAAGAGGTCTTTTTCTTATATTGATGCATCTTTATCTGATTGTAGCTTGAGTATGCGTCCATAAAATTGAGAAACACGTACCTGGCCGTAACATCTACCAACTGGTTTATCCAAGGGAGAGAGAAGTTGTCTTTTGGACAAGCTCTGTTCAAGTCGGTGCAATCCACACAAATCCTCAATTTTCCATTAGCTTTCTTGACCAATATGACATTGTCTAGCCAATCCGGGTAGTGGACCTCTTCGATGAAGTTGGTCTAAAAGAGCTTACTGACTTTTTCACTAATGGCTGCATACCTCTCATTGTCGAAAGCTTGCCGCTTCTACCGTACAAGCTTGTGATCTGGGTCCACATTCAGGCGGTGGACCATGATACTTTGGTCTATGCCTGACACGTCTTGGTGGGATAAGGCAAACACGTCAGTGTGGTCCTCGAGCATAGTCGGGGGTTGAGGAGTGGCCCTATTTAGACCGTTCGCATTGGGTTGTCCATGGAGACCTGTACGGAGAAAGGGTGACCCCTCTTCATGCTCTCCTCCCTCAGATCTAGGGAGGTGACCTGAATGATCTGTGTTTTTCCTCGTAGGGCTATTACGAACATTGTCGTGCCTCCTGCTGGTCCCCTTTGACCTTGCTGACCCCACGCTCGGAAAAAAAAAAATCATCATTGGGTGATATATGGACACTATAGATTGCATGGTGTCCAAGGATGATCGACCTAAGATGACGTTGTAGACTGAAGGAGTGTCCACCACTAGGAAGTCTACCATAAGGTTGACCTGGTGGGTTGCTTCTCCTGCTGTAATTGGGAGTGTGATACTTTCTTTTGGCATTACGCTCTCCCCCACGAATCCGAGTAGCGGAGTTCGCACTAGTCAGAGCCTGGTTCTTTCAATCCCCATTTTGTCGAAGGTCGAAGCATTGAGAATGTCGGCCGAGCTGCCAGTATCGAAAAGCATCCCGAATAGCTTGCAATTGACGACCACCATGTTACCACCATCGCATCATCATAGGGGTGAATGAGTCCCCTCGCAACTTCTTCAATGAATGTGATAGGATATGAGTCGATCTTGGGCTCCTTCCTGAGTTGGCTGGTAAGGTTGATGTGGTGAATGTCGCCGATGAATTGCGTATTTTGAGCATGAGCTAAGCGAGCATGGTTCGAGTCACCACCAGCAGGTTCGTAAAAAATTGTGCAGATCTCTCCTACTGGCTCATTGTTGGTATGCTCTTCTTATCCTTCTTGCTGAGGAGGCAGCTTATCTTCTCAAATCTGTTCGACGTATTCTTGCAGGAAGCCTCTTTGTGGCCGTGGTCTTTGTGTAAGAGATAGTAATTCGCTTTACTCCTCTTTTCTGGATCCATCCTCATCTTGGTTAGGGATTTCATGTACCTTTTCTCCTTAATTTCCATGAGCACCTGCTTGATAGAGGTATTTAGGGGAGTGTACAATTCAAACCGACTAGTAGGAGCTCTGGGTGCTTGAGGGGCATCTCCCCTGTCATCGTCTCTTTTCTGCTTAGGGTCAGAGATGGACCCTTCCTTAGATTCCTTTCACTTTTTATCTGTGGATGAGTTGTTATCTCCCCGATGGGCTTTGATGAGCTCCTCAGCATTGGAATATTTTTGTGCCCTATTTAGCAGATCTGACAAGGTGCTCAAGGGATTTTTACCGAGTGACTAGAGGAACTTTTCAGGCTCAGCCCGCCCACAAAGGTCTTGAGAGCGATCTAGTTAGTATAACCATCGACCTGGACGACCTCGACATTAAACCGGACCAGGTAGTCTTTTAATGATTCGTCGCTGTTTTGCTTCATTGTGAGCATGTGAGTCGTTGGCTTTCATATTCCCTTACCACTGATGAATCAAGTGGCGAATGCTTTACTAAGCTAGGGAAACGATTTAATGATTTTTTTTATTTTAGGTTCCTGAACCACATCCAAGCAGCCCCGGACAGCGTCAAAGGGAAGGCTCTACACATGATGGGTTTATGAGCACCGTGTAACTCCATCTATACTCGGAAGGATTACAAGTGCTCGGTGGGATCTCCCACACCCATATAGGGTTTTATCTGTGACATCTTGAATCCTTGTGGCAACTGAGCTTCCATGATGTCGTTAGTAAATGGGGGTTCAGTTTATTCCAAGAGGGCATCGATGAAGATTGGGGACTTTGCTCGGTATTGTTAAGCTCTGAATTGTGCATATTCTAACCCCAATTCATCACTCATTATGCATGGTTTTCATGGTTTAAAGACTTAAATAATGCATGGTTTTGTGATTGCAGGGATGCAAGAGAGATTCCACTAATATGAAGCTTAGAAGCCCCTTCTTGCATGCACTGAAGATCAATGGAAGAAAGGATTGAAGATGGGAGAAAGAAGCAACAAAGACGGATGAGGAAAAGTGAAAGAATACACATAAGCCTGACCGGCCAGCCGGCCACTACCACTGCCATTGCCACCGGCTGGATGGCCAAACTGCCACTGCCATTACCACCGGCTGGATGGCCAAACTGCCCAGAAACAGCGAAAACGCTGTCTAATTTCTGTGAAGGCTTACCCTTGGTCTAGCCGGCTGGCCGGTTGAGGGGTCGGCTAGTGCGAAAATCCCTTCGGAGATTTTATCAATTGTGGGCACTTCCTCTGGCCGGCCGGACAGGGGGTCCAGCCGGCTGGTCAACATCCAGATTGTACTAGGACACCTTCCAAATCTAGATTTCGCTATTCGAGTGCTGTACTACTCCACAATTTCTCGGATCAAAGCTATAAAAGGGCTCTTCCACTCTCTTCCTAGGGCATGGTAGGACGTGGGGATCATCAAGGAGGCTTAGGAGATGAATTCTACTTCAAGTTTTCCTAGTTTTTCTTCTAGTTTTAGTTATTTTTATGTTATTTGAGGCTTCTAGTTTAAGGATGTTAGAGATGAACTAAAACCTCTTACCTAGGGCTAAGAGGTGAAGTTTTTTATTTGTTTTTTATGGATTGATGCAACCTAGGTTTCCTTTTTATGTTTTAATTGAATAATTTAGTTTTATGTGAGTTTGAATCAAGTAGTAGTTCAGTTTTACTTTGATCTCTTAATGACTCCGGGCTCATGTGATTCTTAGTTATTTTAAACTTAATGCTTATGTGACTCCGGGCTTATCCTTTGGGTATTGTTTATGCTTGTGTAGTTCATTGATCTATCATCAAATCTAGGCATGGTAGACCCTTTGATTGCCTTGTGTACAATGGCATGATCTTCATGTGGGAACTCATTCAACTAAAGTTCTTATCTTTTGTTATAATTTGAGATAGTTGTTTGGTTATTATTTTTAATTTAATTAGAGTTCTAATCATTGGTTATAATCAAGTCTAGTGACATGATTTAATGAAAGCTATGGTTGTGAATCTCAAGTAGATTGGAAAGAGGCTTGGCCTATACAATTGAGTGTGCCCAAGGCCTGAGCATTATTGTGGGAATCAAATCAATGAATAAGAAACTGTTTTGAATAAGTGTTGATTGAACCACTCTATATTCTGAGTGGATAGAGATATGAATTCAATTCCGATTGCGTTATGAGAGACCTAGTTGTGTTGATGCATTGAAACTTATCAAAAGTGGATCCTTGGTGCTTTAGTGCCTTTTTAGATTGATATTACCTCTTATAAATTACTGTTTTACTTCAAATCACTATTTCCAGCTTTAGTTCTTAATAGGATCTTGATTATAGGTTGTTTTAAATAAATTCTGAGAATATCCACATGTAAATCTCTGTGGGATGATACTCGGTCTTTCTGAATTATTACTACATCGTAGCCCTACACTTGGGGAGCGAACAAGTATGCCTGTTGAATGTCACCAAACTGACCCTTAATCTCCTAAATCTCTGTCTCCCAAGGGACATTTCTTTCTACAATGTGCATTGTGGCTTTGCCCTTCCAATCTTAGTGCCTTTCTTCAAGGGTGTGGCGCAGGTCGGAAGCGTCGAGTTCTATGGAGGTTGGCTCCTAAGCCAGGATAGTTCGGTTGGCACGATCTTCATCATCTAGGGGTTGGTTCTGGGCGCGTCGTTCCTGTGGGGGTCGACCCTGTCGGGGGAGCTCAGTTGCTGCCCCTCCCAAGAGTTGGCTGGTTGCAGTGTTGACCAGCCGTCCAACATTGTTGTGTTGTGGACCAAGCGCTCATACATGCTCTCGATTTGTTCCTCGAGAGCAACAAGTCGATCCTTTCGATTTTGAGACCTCTGTTGGCCCATTCCTTGCAAGGATTACTGGGAAGGAGTTGGGTGTTGAAAAGGCGCCTGTAGGGCCTCTTCCTCCCCATTGAGATTATGTTGATAACGTTCAACTACGGCATGTGCCTTTCCCTTATTTTTTCTTCAACATGGTCGAAGGTCGTAAAGGAATTCAGATGAAGTGTTGAACTTAATAAGGTGAGAACACGGTTTGCTGCTTCCCACAGATGGTGCCAATCTATTATTGCTTAGATTTGGACAATGGGTGATGTTTGCTCCAAGCGACTTGGCAATCTTGCTGATGCATCTATCTTCCTTGAAGAGATGACTTAACGATTCAATGGAGACAAAAAAGGGCAAAGGAGGGGGGCCGGTGTCCGGCCGTAGACTCTCTGATGCCTAAATCAGGCAAGTAGGACGAATGTATTTGCTTTTTAAGGTAATGAGTTGCATATCTTTTTCTATAGAGGGAACCCCTATTTATAGGGTGCGGTTGCTCATTAAGAGGTAAAGTCCATCTAGGGTATGTTAGGAGAGTTATAATTACATTGGGAGTTATATTCCATAACGGTGGGAGAGATTTCCAGCTGAGATGAGTCTAAATACCTAATTGGTCTGAATTAGGCAGATCTGCCCCAAATTGGTCGCGCGATTCGTAGGTGGCCAAGCCAACCTAGTATGCTCGGACCGAATGGCTCAATTCTATGCCCTTTGCCTTACGGGTTTATGCCTTATGCTATAGATCCCCTTTGAGGGATGAGGTCGTCCTCCACTTATGGTGGGCCCAAATAGAGAACACTCATAGTTGTCGATCCTGATACGAAGGTCTCGATGCTCATTAGCTCGGTCCTTTAAGCCTTTGGCTCAGGGCTTGGCTGAGCATTTGTATGTGGGCCTCCTAGGCTTGTGGGCTTTCCCCATGGTTTATGGGCTAGCTTGAAATTACCCACAACACAAGGTAACACTAGATAACCCAATGAACATACAAGAGAGGCAACAATGAAAGAATATGTGGCTTTTGAATCAAATAAAACTCTTATAGGCGATGGATACAAGTAATTGATGTACCTTCAACTACATTTATGGCTATGTCTGGATTAGATGGTGCATCTACGAAATGTAACATTGTGTGGCGCTTCTTCAGGCAATGGCTCTTCTTCGGGTGTCATCTCTACATGGTTAGGAGTTGAATCTGGTTCTTCTTTAGGTGGTGCTATGATGTAAACTCGACCTTGATTTGGCTGACGTGATGGCTGACCTCCCTATCAGCTACTGCTGAGGCTGAGTCTTCTGGGGCTTTGGCAATTGTGGATATTGTGGAGGTTGCTGGTAAGACTGCTGCAACTATTGATACTACTGAGGAGGCCTTTGGTATTGCAGGGGTGGTCACCGATATTGCTGCGACAGTTATATGTATGGCACAGGTTTCTGGTATTATTGCTATTGAGGTCTTAAGTATGGTTGCAAAGGTGCCTAGTATTGCGGTTGGGACCCAAATGTTGTAGCGGCCATTACGATCTAGTGTAAGATTATCGAGAATGGCCTATCCCACCATAATTTAAACATCGGCCTAAAAATTGACGACTGGTTAACTGTGCTGGTGCTGAAATGTTTGGTGTCATCCTCTGCCTTTTTTTCTTAATTCAGCTGCAGGACAGCTGGTGTGATTTTGTTCTTAATTCTTGCTTCTTTATTCTTATGTTCCCGACCCTTTCAGAAGTCCTCATAATCTTGTTTTATAATTAGGGCCTTATTAACTACTTCGACACATGTTGGGAGTTCTAAAGTCACCACCCTGCTAGAAATTGATCCTTTTAAGCCTCTCTCAAATTTTCTACCCTTTATTTCTTCCTCTTCGACTATGAATGGAGTGAACCTTGACAGTTCTATAAACTTTGCCTCATACTACTTGACAAGTAACTTCCCTTGCTCCAAGTTTATGAATTCAAATGCTTTCCTATAACAAATATTTTTAAAGAAATATTGATTTTGAACTTTTCACATAATTTATTCTAAGTCCACAATCTCCTTTCAGCTGATTGAACTTTAGTTTTCAATAATGATCGGCCTCGCCTTTTAATATAAAGAGACTAAAGTAACTTTTTCTTCATCCCTGCATCCCAGTGCTTTGAAGATTTTATCAATTTGATTTCTTTAATTCTCTGCTTCTATAGAATCTGATAAACCTCTGAAAGAATGCAACCTTAATCTTTTGAATCTTTTTAGTACGTTTCCTGGCCCTTTGTGAGCTACGGGTATAGGTCCTATGTTGTTCCATAGTGCTTGACGCTTTATTATATTACCACATTTCTCAAACCCATATCATTCCTCGATCTTATGAGTTGCCCATGATTCAACTGGTCCGGTGCTTGAGAGTTGGAAGTGATTTTGGCCACGGATGGGGCGGAGGGTGCTCCATTCCCGGTGTCCCTGAGAGAGTAATCCAAAAAGGCAATTTCCTAAATATAATCAAAATCATATGATTAATCAGTAGGGAAAATCTTAACTCCATCTTTTTTAGGTGTAGCCATAGTCTTAGCCCTAGTTAATGCTAAATCTAAGCTCTAGTAATAACATGTCATGCCTCAAAATTTGCAACCTGAGTACAATGACCGTAATCCCAAGTTTTAGGGTGTGAACCAAATCATACGCGATTTTCAACACATCATACACCCAAACCAAACAATTATCTAATTATCTAAACTAAAATATCCAAAACTTAAAATCCGAACTTTACTTAATTACTGCCGCTGTTGTAGAATAAAGTTGGTCATCGAAGGAGTATGAGCAACATGCGATCAGCGAGCGCCTTTCTATAAAAGTCGTGGCCAAAATACTTGATCACGGGCCTTCCCTACTCATACTTCGTATGTCATCTCAAACCTTCGACCACACCACCCAAACGCATGCGAGCAGCTCAGCTCATGGTCGTTAAATGAGGTCATCTCTGTATGCGAGCAGCTCGGCTCGTGGTCGTTAAATGAGGTTATCTCCGCATACGAGCAGCTTGGCTCGTGGTCGTTAAATGAGGTTACCCGAGCCCAAATATTCATCGTTTTGTAGTACCAGCAGCCCGCATAGATCGATTTCGGTTTGTTTGTATTCATAGCTCCGAACCATGGGGGATATCTATCAAGTGACGTAATCAGGTGGACATCTAGAGTAGTTAGGTCATTCCCTTATCCCCTGAATCAGCGGCAATCTTAAACAGCTTGCGTGATGGCCTGGATCATCTAGATCTGCATAAATAGATGGCTCCGCGGATGATAAAGGTACACGATCTCTAAGCCTACCTTGCACACTTCATCTTACTATCAAGTCACTTCTGACTTAAGCTTCGGAGGGCCAACGGCTAAACGCCAGCCACCCTTAGTTTTCTTCTTTGGCTTTTAGGTTTGGAGGAGAGCTTACCTTGAGAAGGGTGTATACTTGGGAGGGACCTGTTACCAGAATCCGACGTTAACAGATTGGCGCTGTCTGTGGGAACGAGTATTCAATTTGTTCTCATCACTAATTGTCACCTTCCTCCTCACCTCTTTCAGGCTGTTTTGACAGGGATTCCTCCGGCGGAGTCTAGCCAACCCGTCCAAAATCCATTCCAAGAAATCTCCGGTAGTCAAGATGGAAAAATGCGCTTCGTCGGGGAAACACTCCTTACTCTTATAGCTGGGCTTCAAACCCTATCCAATCGGTTTGATCAATATTTCCTCAAATCACAGCAACCTTTGGAAGGACCGCCACTACAACTTGTACCTACGGCTTTTAGACACTCTTTGGATCAACCACGAGCTCAGTGAAATCCTCTTTCAAATCGTATGCCACTCGATAATCAAACTCCAGCACCCTCTCCACAATCTATCTACTCTAGTACCTCTCGGCAGCAACAATCTCAGGGATCTAGTGTCGAAACGTCGAGTTATACTTTACCTTGGGAAGGAGATCTCGGGAGAATAGAAGATTATTTCGCCGATATCGAACAACGGTATCAATCCAACCTCCCACCTGCTGCTTTCACATCAATCCACCGAGCTGAACCCCCCTTCACCTGCGAAGTAATGGAGGCCCCTTTGCTTAGAAAATATCGAACACCTAGCATCGTCTCATACACTGGTATCAGCGATCCTCTCAAACATTTGGAGACGTATAAGTCTCTCATGGAGTTAGAGGGATATAGTTTGAAAATTATGTGCAAGGCTTTCTCTTTAACTCTAATAGATGCAGCGCGTATGTGGTTTCGAGGCCTAAAACCTCGGTCTATAGAATCTTTCTCCCAATTATCGAATCTTTTCCTCTCTCAGTTCATGGGAAGTATCCGTACCAAAAAACCTGCGTCTCATCTATCAGATCTAAAGTAATGACATGGAGAAACAATTAAGGAGTTCACAGTTCGGTTCACAGCAGAAGTCGTCCAGACTGAAGGTTATACTGAAGATAAAGGCCTCACTGCCCTTATAGCAGGAATCACAATCGAGAAATTTGGATTCGCCCTGGATAAAAACCCTCCTAAAACCATGACTGAATTCTAGGCCAAGGCTCAAAAATACATTAATGCAGAAGAAGTTGCTCTGGCTCGTCATGGTATACAAGGGAAGAAATGTAAGTTTGAGGAGATCTCTCCCTCTAACAGGAAATATCGGCGTGATCGTCGGGATCATTCCCCTAGGAAGCCTTACTCCGATAAATACCACAACTATACACCTCTTAATCAATCTCCTAAGAAAGTATTAATGGAGATAAAGCATAAATCTTATGTAAAATGGCCTCTAAGGATCAAATCAGATCCTGAAAAAAGAGACAAGAGAAAGTAATACTATTTTCACAAAGACCATGGGCATAACACCCAAGATTGTAATCTCTCAAGGATCAGATTGAAGCCCTCATTCGAAAGGGACATCTCCGTGATTATGTCGCACGATAGGATTGTTCACCCAAAAGATCAGATGCGCCAACACGTCACAACTACCAAAATCAGAGAAGGAAGTCACCACAACGTCGCCCTTCGCAAGAGGATGCTGAACCAGTAGGCGAAATTTGAACTATTGCAGGTGGCCCAACTTGTGGAGGAGATTCACGGGCTTCAAGGAAAGCATATACACGGAAGGCGAATCAGAAGCCTCAATATGCTTACTGGGCTGAGAACTCCTCTAACCCAACAAACTTGAGCCATCAGCAAATTTCCTTTTCTCAAGCAGATGCTGAGGGACTCCATTTCCCCCATGAGGATTCCATCGTCATTGCATTAAAGGTATCAAATTATTTAACTCACCACAATATGTTGGATACAGGCAGTTCTGCAGATATCCTATATCTTGAAGCTTTTAGCAAGATGGCCCTCGCCAGAAACTTGCTCAAACCAGTCTCCACTCCCCTTGTCAATTTCGAGGGTGAGGTAGTAACGCCTGAGGGAAGTATCAGCCTTCCTGTCACATTCGGGGAATCTCCGGCCAAGGTAACTCTTTTCATTAATTTCCTTGTGGTTGATCGAAAGTTGGCTTACAACGCAATTCTGAGGCGACCTTCTCTCACCATGATTGGAGTAGCTTTGCATCCCCTTTTCTTGTGCATCAAGTTTCCTACCCCAAGCGGAGTAGGAGTAGTTCGAGGCAATCAAAAGGAAGCTCGTGCATGTTATGAAATCGCAGTACAAGAACGGAAAGGTGTCTAGGCAGCTCCTATAATGATGGTTTCAGGAGATATAGAAAATTCTCCTACAACAGTAAATTTGGATCCAAGAGAAAATGCGTACCAGGCCGGAGTACCTGGGGAAGAAACAATTTAAATTCAATTATCTAACGACGACCCTTCCAAAAAGGTTTATATCGGATCATCTCTGGACCCCATTTTCCGAGTCCATCTGACCAACTTCTTAGTTGAATTCCAAGATGTATTTTCTTGGTCTCATAAAGATATGTCAGGCATTGATCCCAGCGTGGCGGTTCACCGCCTGAACGTAGACCTGAAGTTTAAGCCCGTCCATCAGCTCCAACAAGCATTCACAGCTGAAAGGCAGATGATGATCAAAGCTGAGGTTGAGAAATTACTGGTCATAAATTTTGTCGAAGCGGTCGACTACCCGGACCAGGTTGCGAATGTTGTTCTCGTGCGCAAAGCAAATGGCAAGTGGAGGATGTGTGTGGACTACTCCGACTTAAACAAGGCGTGTCCGAAAGATAGTTTCCCTACTCCACGTATTGACCAACTGGTTGATTCGATTGCGGGACCTGCCTTGCTCAGCTTTATAGATGCCTATTCTAGTTATAATCAGATAATGATGCATCTATCTGATCGTCAAAATACTGCTTTTATTACTGACCATGGTCTATATTGTTATAAGGTAATGCCTTTCGGTCTGAACAATGCCGGAGCCACCTGCCAACGCCTGGTCAATAAGATGTTTGCGGCACAGATCGGTAGGAACATGGAAGTTTATGTCGATGATATGCTCATGAAAAGTGTCGAGGCTAATAACCACCTCGCAAATCTTCGAGAAGCCTTTGATCTAATGAGAAAAATATCAAATGAAGTTAAATTCAGAAAAGTGCGACTTTGGAGTTTCAGCTAGAAAATTTCTTGGGTTCATGGTTGGTCAGCGAGGGATTGAAGCAAATCCAGAGAAGATTAGGGCCTTGATTGAAATGCAATCTCCGTCTACTCTTAAAGAGGTTCAATAGTTAGCTGGTCAAATTGCATCATTAAACAGATTTATCAACTTGGACTAGAACATCCTCAATCATTCCTCTTGGTATACGAATGGATCTATCAGCCAGTTGGAGTGTGGTTTTGGTGGGTTTCAATTCACCTAACCCAAGTTGTTCGTAAACGGAGTAAGGAATGAGGTTCACAGTTGCCCCCAAATTGAGTAAGGCTTGTTTAATCCGGTAGTCTCCTATGATGCATGAGATGGTTGGACTACCCGGATCCTTGTATTTTTGGGGCACCTCTTGTTTGATGATAGCGCTCAAATTCTCAGTCAAAAGTACTTTGTTGTGAACATTGTGTTTCCTTTTGACCGTACACAATTCCTTTAGAAATTTGGCATAAGATGGTATTTATTTTATGGCATCCAACAGCGGGATGTTGATCTTCACCTGCTTGAAAACTTCTAATATTTCCAAATTTTTGTCTAAAGGTTTAGGTGAAATCAACCTTTGTGCAAATGGGGCAACCGGCTTGTATTGCCTTTCCGGTTCTTTCTCTTGTGAAGTGTTGTTTAAGCTATCATCCTCTTTGGAATTTTCCGGATCCTTAGGCTTTGGGGCCTTCACTGGATTAGATTTGTCAATTACTTTTCCACTTCTCAAAGTGATGATAGCTTGAACATGCTCCGTATGATGGGAGGATGAGCTTGCATCTTGTATCTTGAATTGGGTTCTTGGGTTAGGTAGAGGTTGGGCAGGAAGTGTGCCCTTCTCTCTAACACGAGATGAGATTCAACTCTAGCCATTGATGTTTTCAATTCATTGATGGCTTGGGTTGAATTTTGATTGAATTTCAATTGCTCTTGCATGAACCCATCTATTTTCAGAGAATTTGTCTTTTTATACTCAGCTTGAACCGATACAAATGCACCTAACATCTCCTCTAGCGTCACTTTTGGAGTGATGACTAGAGATGGACCTAGTATAGGTTGAGCTTGAGGGATATTGGTTGCATTTGCAGTGGGTCCATTCCTCCAACTGAAGTTGGGATGGTTCTTCCAACTAGCATTAAACGTGTTTGAGTTTGGAGCACCAAATTGCCGTTGATAACTGTTTATGGCATTTGATTGCTCTTGTAAGATGTCCTGAACTGCTGAAATTGTGGGACAATCTTGTGTTGCATGTTGATTTCTGGCACAAATTCCACAAACAGTTTCAACGTCATTAGAGTTGATCGACTCTCCTTTCCTTAATTCCATGGCTTCGACCTTTCTTATGAGGCTAGCCACCCGTGCACTTATGCTATCCTATTCCGATAAGACATACATTCCCCCTCTTTCCTTTTGTTGGCCAGTCTTGGAATTTGTTGGTTTCTATATATCCCAAGATTGTGCATTCTCAGCCAATTCTTCGAAATAATCCCATGCTTCATCAGCTTCCTTATTTATGAACTCCACATTACACATCATCTCTACAAATTGGAGCTTGGGTGAAGTCAGTCCTTCATAGAAAAAGCTTATAATCCGCCAAATTTCATTACCATGATGTGGGCATGCATTTAATAAGTCCTTAAACGTCTCCCAACATTGGAAGAAGGTTTCATCTTCCTTTTGGGCAAAGTTCATGATAAGGCGCTTCAACATGTTTGCTTTGTGAGTAGGGAAGAATTTTTGTATGAATTCCCTATGCATATCAGTCCATGCACCAATTGATCATGGCCTTAATGCATGAAGCCAACCTTTAGCTTTATCTTTAAGAGTAAAAGGGAAGAATTTGAGTCTCACCACATCATCAGTCACATTAGCAAAGTGCATGGTGGTTATTACCTCATCAAACTCCTTAAGGTGTTGATAGGCGCTTTCACTGTCTAATCCATGGAATTTAGGGAGAAGTTGGATCACTCCCGGTTTCAAATCCACATTCCCTGCATTTTGTGGAAAAATTATGCATGAGGGAGTGCTCGCTCTTGCTGGTTGTAAGAAATCACGTAAAGTTCTTAGTCGGAGAACATTCTTAACCACATTCTCCCCCGCTTCAGTTTGGTTTTGGCCCAAATTAGGATTGACCATTGGATTAGGTTGATTTGCAGCCATGTTTTCAGACAAAATTGGAGAGTTTAGATGTCTCCTAGCACGTGCCTCTCTGTCAATTCCTTCAACTATTACCCCTTCACTAATGAGTCAGTTATTGGAATCCCGAGCCCAATGTGGTATGCAAATCCAAAAAAATATGAAACGAAAAGAGAAACGAATTCTTCCTTCCCTTCTTTACTCTTCTCTAGGACCGAAGCACAAGGTGTCTTGCAATGGCTAGGCCAGAAGCAAGGATAGAGACCGATTTCTCCTGGTCAATAGGGGTTTAAAGAACTCCCCACCCACTCTTTGAATCCTTTGAGAAAAAGTGCAGAAAAAAGAAGAAAGAGGAGTAGAGGTGAGAAGAGAAATCTCTGAGCACAAGGTGATCCAAGACGGCAGAGCTGACCAATAGGAATCCAGGTGGCACAAGGCCTACCTTTCAGAGATCCAAAAGGAGTCTCCACCCACTCTACAAGAGATGAATATGATAGGAATGAATAGGAGAAGGAGAAGAGTAAGGTTTAGAAAGATAGAACCTGATTCGGCACTTGAGATCCTTATATCTTCTTCAGCTTCCTAGAAATCCCTGAAGAAAGATAAATCAAAATAAACTAAGTTAGAACTATTCCTAAAAATCCTAAATAGATTCTATTTCAGAAATCTGTGAAAAACCGTCAAAGTCCCCGGCAATAGCGCCAAAAACTTGTTCGCTTCCCCAAGCGTAGGGTTGCGATGTAGTAATAGACTCGGTAAGACCGAGGTCAATCCACGGGACTTGTGTAGGAATTCAGAAACACATCCAATAGTGTCTATTGAGAACTAACAACCAGATTTGGTATGAGATGTTGAACCTCAAATTTATACATTGCATTGCCCAGTACATCACAGTATATGCACGGTTTTCATGCTTAAAAGGCCTATCTAATGCATGTTTTGTGATTTCAGGAATGAGAGCGGAATTCACCCAATTAGAGACTAAAAAGAGCCATTTGAAGCCATTGGATGAAGAAGAAAGAGAGGAGAAGAAAGGAAGAAAGAAGCAAAAGGAGAAAGCAGAAACAGAGGCCAGGACCGGTCGTGTGACCGGTTGTCCATCGCCAGGACCGGTCGTCCGACCGGTCCGATTATGCACAAAAGAAAATTTTTCATAAAAGGTCACTGGACCATTCACGATCGGTCGTGCGACCGGTCGTCCGATGCCCAGACCGGTCGTTCGACCGGTCTTTGAATTAAAAGATTAAATCAGAATTTTGGCAAAACTCTCTGGACTAAAAAGTGACGTCAGGGAGCTCAGACCAGTCGTGTGACCGGTCGTCTGCGTAATAAAGCTTCTCCGTGAAGCTCTGAGATTTTTTGCACAGTGCGTAACCTTATGTAATTTCTGGATATTTCCAACGCAAGGGGCTTCCACACTATAAAAGGACACCTAGGGGCTCTTCCTAGGTCATCATAGAAGCCAAGGAAGGTCGTGGGAGAGGACGGAAGTCGTCGTGGAGCGTAAGCAACCCTCCAATTTCTGATTTTTCTAGTTTTTATGCTTTCTATTATGAGTTCTAGTTGTAGTATGACAATGCTCGGCTAGAATCTCTCAGCTAAGGCTGAGAGGTGAAGCTTGTAGCTAATTTCATGTTTGATTCACGTTAATTTAAGTAATTTTCAATTCAAGTTTGGATTTTTTATATTCTAGTTCTTAAGTTGGTAGTTTGAGATGTTTTATGAGAGTTAAAGTGCTACAGACATGAATTCCTTGCAATTCTCTGAGATTATCATATGATGCTTGTTTAGATTCAAATTATAGTAATCTTTGAGCAGGCCATAGTCCATAGGCATGGCTGTTACTCCGAAGGCTATGATTTTGAATTCTACATTGATTGAATGGGACTAGAACTTGGAAGTTCAGCTTGAATGGAATTGAATGTGTTTGAATGCTTTATTTTCCAACTAGATGAGAGATAGGACTTCAAATCTAGTTGTGCTCTATACTTGGATTGATTGGATTGACATGGGATTACTACAAGTGGATCCTTGAATGCCTTAGTACCTTAAATTACTGGTTTTCATTAAGTTACTGTTTTAGTTTAATTACTCAATTGAATCTTCATATCTATTGCAAACTGAGTTGCTGGAATAGTTTGAAAGTTGTTTTTAATTCCCTGTGGATCGACCTCGGTCTTACCAAGTTTTATTACTACATCGCAGCCTTACACTTGAGGCGAGAGAACATGAGATTGATGTAAGTAACAACTTTAAACTAATTTAAAGGTAAACACTTATAAAAAGGCACTAGGGGTTCAAGGATCCACTTGTAGCAATCCTTGATGTTCAATCTGCTATGGTTTTTCAATTTCTCAACTAGAATCGATATTAAGATCTATCTAGCCAAATGGTAGAGCTGTTAAACCAAACAATCTGTCATATGTAAGGCCAATGTATATGATTCACTCAATGCAAGCTAGGATGAGCATGCTCAATTGCATAGGTCAGTCCCAATTCCAATAAACTAAGTTCATAATCATGATCATCATTAAGTCCTGTCACCAGACAAAGCTAGATCATGATTTGAACTTGAATCAATTCACATGCACAGTCCCATACATAATTCAGAAAACCAGAAAAGTATAACTTTGGTAGGAAGTCCCCACATGAAGATCATAGTACTAGAGCGTACTCCAATTCCTCGGATCATACAGGTCTAGACTAGCACACAACAATTAAGAACTTGAGTAATTCTCCCAAACATCCATGAGTCATCATAAGACTAAGAAAAACTACTTAGAACTTGTATTAAGTTAAAACCATTGTTCATAATCATGAAAACCAATCTTAAAACAAACTAAAAACGAATTGAAACATCTTAGATCCACTACAAGCTTCACCTCTTAGCCCTAGCTAAGAGGTTTAGCTGCATATGATCCAAGGAAACATGAAACAACTAGAAAAATCATAAAAACAGCAAAACAAACTAGAAGGAGTTGTGGAACTCTGAAATCCACTTCCGCCGCCTCCCACCTTGCTCAAACTCTTCTAAGATACCCCAGGAATGATCCCTAGGTGTCCTTTTATAGTGGGGAAGCTCCGCAACTTCAGAATATTCGAGAATTTGCATAAAACTTACGCACTGTGCAGAGAAATCCAGACCGAAATTAGAAAGTACGCAACATTATGCATGGCCGACCGGTCGCACGACCGGTCTGGGTGACTGGCCGACCGGTCGCGACGGGTCTGGCTGGTCTTCTCATCAGTCCAGCAAGCTTCTGGGCCACAAAATTCTCTGGCCAACCGGTCAGACTGGGTTGGCCGACCGGTCACGACCGGTCGGTGTGCCTTATCACCATGTCCAGCAAGCTTTTGAAGATCAACGGGAGATGGCCGACCGGTCACGACCGGTCTTGGCCCGTTTTCTTCACTTATTTCTTCTTTTCTTCTTTCCTTACTTCCTTCTTTCTTTGGTCCTCCTTCAATCTTCATTCAAATGGTTCTAAATTGGCCCTTTTCATCTTCAATTAGGTGGAGTCCACTCTCCTTCCTGCAATCACAAAACATGCATTCAATTAGTCTTTAAATCATGAAAATCTTGCATAATGAGTGATGAATTGGGGTCAGAATATGCATAATTAAGAGCTCAACAGAGGCTTATTCTCGTTTAAGGGCAAAGGCTCAAATGGTGCCTTCCATCTTTTATTATCAAGTACCGGCATAACATCCAAAATGGCATTCATCTCTCATATCGTGTCATTGTCAATCTCATAAGAGTGGGCTAAACATGCCTCTAAATGATCGAAATAGAATGTCAAAGGGGATGTATCTTCCACGAATGATTCAATTAGATTTATTTCGTGAACCTCATCATCAACTTCCCGTGGTTGTTTGCATAAACAAAAAATATTCAGCTCGAGTGCCATATTTCCAAAGGACATTTATACAAGCCCATTTCTACAATTGATAATTGCATTTGAAGTAGCTAGAAAGGGGTGGCCAAGTATGACAGAAATTTGAGCACCGATACCTATCACAGGATGTGTATCCAAGACAATAAAATCCATTGGATAATAGAATTTATCGACTTGGACCTAGACATCCTCAATCACCCCCCTCGGTATACGAATAGATCTATCAGCAAGTTGGAGTATAGTTTTAGTGTGTTTCAATTCACCTAACCCAAGTTGTTCATAAATCGAGTATGGGATGAGGTTAACACTTGCCCCTAAATCGAGTAGAGCTTGTTTGATCCGATAATCTCCTATGATGCATGAAAAGGTAGGACTACCCAGATCCTTGTATTTTTGGGGCACCTCTTGTTTGATAATGGCGCTCAAATTCTCAACCAAAAGTACTTTGTTGTGAACACTATGTTTCCTTTTAACTGTACACAATTCCTTCAGAAATTTGGCATAGGATGGTATTTGTTTTATATCATCCAACAACGGAATGTTGATCTTTACTTACTTAAAAACCTCTAAGATTTTCAGTTTTTGTCTAAAGGTTTGGGTGAAATCAACCTTTGGGGAAACGGGGCAAACGGCTTGTATTGCCTTTCCGGTTCTTTCTCATGTGGAGTGTTGTTCGGGCTATCATCCTCTTTGAAAATTTTCAGATCATTAGGCTTTGGGGCCTTCACCAGATTTATCGATTGTTTTCCCACTCCTCAAGGTGGTGATAGCTTGAACATCCTTGGTATGTTGGGAGGACGAGCTTGATTCTTATATCTCAAATTGGGTTCTTAGGTTAGGGAGAGGTTGGCCAAGAAGTGTGCCTTTCTCCCTAACACTGAGATGAGATTCAACTCTAGCCATTGAGGTTTTCAAGTCATTAATGGCTTGAGATGAATTTTAATTGAATTTCAGTTGCTCTTGCATGAACCCATCAATTTTCAAAGAATTAGTCTTGTTATATTCAGCTTGAACTGATACGAATGCACCCAACATCTCCTCTAACGTAGCTTTTGATGTGATTAGTAGGGATGGACCTAGTAAAGGGTGAGCTTGGGGGGTGTTGTTTTCATTCGCAGTTGGTCCATTCCTCTAACTGAAGTTGGGATGGTTCTTCCAACTAGAGTTATACGTGTTTGAGTTTGGAGCACTAAATGGTCGTTGATAACTGTTTATGGCATTTGATTGTTCTTATAAGATTTCTTGGAATGCAGAAATTGTGGGACAATCCAGCGTTACATGTTAATTCCGGGCACAAATTCCACAAACAAGTTCAGCATCCTTTGAGTTAATCGTCTCTCCTTTCTTCAATTCCATGGCCTTGACTTTTCTTGTGAGGCTAGCCACATGTGCACTTATGTTATCTTCTTCTGAGAGGACATAAATTCTTCCTTTTTCCTTTTGTTAGCTTGTATTGGGATTTGTTGGTTTAGATGTATCCCAAGACTGTGCATTCTCGGCCAATTCATCAAAATAGTCCTATGCTTCCTCGGCTTCCTTATTCATGAATTCTGCATTACACATCATCTCTATGAATTGGCGCATGGGTGAAGTCAGTCCTTCATAGAAAAAGTTATTACCCTCCAAATTTCGTAGCCATGATGTGGGCATGTATTTAACAAATCCTTGAACCTCTCCCAATATTGGAAGAAGGTCTCGTTCTCTTTTTGAGCAAAATTCATGATAAGGTGCCTCAATATGATTGTTTTGTGAGTAGGGAAGAATTTTTTAATGAACTCCCTAGTCATCTCAGTCCATATGCCAACTGATCTTGGCCTTAATGCATGAAGCCAAGCCTTAACATTCTCTTTAAGGAAAAAAGGAAATAATTTAAGTCTGACTACATCATCAGTTACATTTGCAAAGTGCATTGTGGCTATCACCTCATCAAATGCCTTAAGATGTTGATAGGCACTTTCACTGTCTAGTCTATGGAATTTGGGAATGAGTTGGATTACTCCTGTTTTAAGATCTATGTTCCCTACATTATGTGGAAAAACTATGCATGAGGGAGCAGGTTGTAAGTAATCACGTAGTGTTCTAGGTCGAGGAACATCCTCAACCTCATTCTCTCCCGTTTCGGTTTCGGTTTCGTTTTGGCCCAGATTTTGATCGGCTAAAGGGTTGGGTTGATTTCCAACCATACTTTCAGACAAAATTAGAAAATCTAAACGTTTCCTAGCACGTGGCTCCCTATCAATCCCTTCAACAATTCCCCCTTCACTAATGAGTCGGTTATTAGAATCTCGAACCCAATGTGGCATGCAAATCTCAGAAAAATAAAAAAAGGGTTAGAAAAACCTGTTTGAAGTAACTACTTCGACTCCTAGAATCCTTGTAAAAACAAAACAAAGTAAACAACCTAAGTTAATAAAGATTCCTAAAAATCTCAAGTAGAAACTGTTTTAAAAAATTTTGTGAAAAAAACCGTCAAAGTCCCCGGCAACGGTGCCAAAAACTTGTTCGCTCGCCTCAAGTGTAAGGCGACGATGTAGTAATAATCTCGGTAAGACTAAGGTCGTTCCACATGTACTTGTGTAGGAATTCACAAACACTTCCAATGGTCTCTAATTGACAGTTAGCTAAACAGGATTTTAAAATTGGATTTAGATAGAAATTTTAAACTAAAAGTGAATGTAAATAATGTAAAAGAGCACTAGGGGTTCAAGGATCCACTTGTAGCAATTGTTGCTTATTTTGGTATAGTTTTGTAATTACACAACTAGAATCAAAATCAAATCCTATATAATCGGATGATAGAGCGGTTATAACAAACAATCTGTCATATGTGTGATTCATGTGCATGATTCCCTCAATTCAAGTTAGGACTTGGGCACACTCAATTGCATAAGTTAATCCTAGTTCTAATAGATTAAGATCACAATCATAATCATCATTAAACTCTGTCACAAAGCATAATTAGATCATGATTTGAACTTCATTCAAATCACTTATAAAATCACACATAATTCAGGAATTCAGAAAGATAGAACTTTGGTTAAAAGTTCCCACATAAAAATCCAAGGTCTAGAGCGTATTGAATCCGATTACTCGGAGCGTACAGGTCTAGATCCATTCAAAACAATTAAGAATTAAAGCAATTCTTCTAAACATCCATGAGCTATCATGAGACTAAGAAAAAATACTTAGAACTTTATTCAAACTTTAAACCATTGTTCTTCACTAATAATCTAACTTGAAACCAAAACAACCGAATTAAAACATCTTAGATTCACTACAAGTTTCACCTCTTAGCCCTAACTAAGAGGTTTAGCCGTTCATGATCTAAGGAAATATGAAAGCAACTAAAGAAAATATAAAAACTAGAAGAACAAACTAGGAGGAATTGTAGAACTTCGGATCCAACTTCTGCCGCCTCCCACCGTGGTAATTCTCTTCTAGGATGCCTTAGGAACGAGCTAGAGTAGTCCTTTTTATAGATTTGAGGCCCTAGGTGCGAAGAAACTTCCAGAAATTTCTCAAAAATAGCACTTTGCGTAGAGGTTTTCGGAGCTCAAAATGTTCCTGAGTGTTGACCGGCTGGCCAGACCCCCTATTCGGCCAGTCGGACAAAGTGGTTGCAAATGAAAAAATCTCTAGAGTGTGTTTTACACACCTCGACCCCTCAGCCGGTCGGCCGGCCGGACAGGATGCTTGCAAACCACAAAATCGCTAAACATTGAATTGCATAGCCTGGCCTACTAGCCAACTAGCCGTCCAGCCGACTGGATGTTGAGCTCTTAATTGTGCATATTCTAACCCCAATTCATCACTCATTATGCATGGTTTTCATGATTTAAAGGCTAATCTAATGCATAATTTTGTGGTTGTAGGAATGAAAGAGAGACTTCATCATTCGGATGCTTTGAGACCCTTCTTACATACCTTGATGATCAAAGGAAAGGAATAACAAAAGAGGGAAGAAGAAAGGAAAGAAGAGAAAGAAGAAAGGAAAGAAAAAGGAGCCCCACAAGGTGGTCCGACCGGTCTTGACCGGTCGGCCAAATAGGCCCCAACCAGTCTTGACCGGTCGGTCAATAGATCTCCCCTCTCTTAAAGCTACTGGAGCAAGGCGAGCCTTGTTCGACCTGTCTTGACCGGTCGGCCAGCCCTGTCCGACCGGTCTAGACCGTTCTTGACCGGTCGGCCATGCAATTTCAGGGTTTCAGATTGCAGACAGCAGGCCATTCCCGTTTCTGGTTTTTTGGATCCGTTTTCTGGGACTATCATATGATATTTACAAATCCAACACATCCATGTCGAAGAGGAGCTCGACGCCAAACTAACCCAAGTGGTTTCGTGTCGATCGGAGCTACGGATTGACCGTGGTGGCCAAAACAATACGAACTGTCCAGAAAGTTCCAGATTCCGCCTACTCCACTCTTGGCCGGTCCAGGTGACCCATCATTGATGATATGAAGAATCTACTTTGACCATCTTTTAGAATACATCCATATATAAATAATCACAAAGTTTCAGATCAAAAGGATGTGTGGTTTGATCGTACAGGTTGAAGAAAGATGGACCGTTCAGAAAGATCCAACTGCGCAGAGTTTATAAAAACCCTAAGTGTTCTAATTTTCGGACCACATTCTGGGATTTTTTTGGACAATCTAATCCATCTATCATGTAGAGGAGGAAGTTTTCTACCAATATTCAAAATTTGGGATCAATCCGACATCTTTATACTCCGGGGCGTTGAAAGCTAGATGACTGGTTCTAAAGGTACCTGAATTGCGCGATTTTAAGAGGCGGTCGCTGATCTGATTGGTGGGCCTATTCAGAAGATAATCTTGGAAATCTAAATCATCTATGAGGAAGATCACCTTACAAGGAAGCTACAAGTCAAATTTGAAGGCAATCCGACCATTGGTTAAGCCGTACGAAGCGAAACAAAATTTGTTACGTTGTGGTACTCTTGCTGTATTATAAAAGGAGGTGTTCTCTTCTATTCCAAGGCAAGCAAGGGCGTGGGGAGCGAGGAGTTCAAGTCATAGGAGGCTTCCTAGCCTTCTCCAGCTAGTTTTTCTTCCTTTTCTTAGTTCTAGTTTTATTTTTAATATGCTTTTCATTAGCTAATCTCTTAGCTAGAGCTAAGAGGTGAACCTTATAGTTTTCTTAGTTTGTTTTTATTGGTTTTAAAATTGGATTTCATGTTTATGAACAATGGTTTGAAGTTTAATTCAAGTACTAAAGTTGTTTTTCTTAGTCTTATGATGACTCATGGATGTTTGGAAGAATTACTTGAGTTCTTAATTATTGTGTGTTAGTCTAGACCTGTATGATTCGAGGAATTGGAGTACGCTCTAGTACTATGATCTTCATGTGGGAACTTCCTACCAAAGTTCTACTTTTATGGATTTCTGAAGTATGTTTGAGACTATGTATGTGATTTGAATCAAGTTCAAATCATGATCTAGCTTTGTTTTGTGACAGGACTTAATTATGGTCATGATTGTGAACTTAGTCTATTGGAATTGGGACTGATCTATGTTATTGAGTGTGCTCGTCCTAGCTTGTATTGAGTGAATCATGTACATTGATCATACATATGTCAGGTTGATTGTTTTAACCGCTCTATCATCCGGCTAGATAGATCTTAATTTCGATTCTAGTTGAGAAAGTGAGAAACCATAGCGAATTATGCATCTAAGGAGAGCTATAAGTGGATCCTTAATGCTCTAGTTATCTTTCCATTATCAGATTTTCTATTTTATGTTCAAAACCAATTTCACAAACCTCTTTAGATTCTAGTTATTAGGATAATTTACATTGTTTACTTCCTTCCCTGTGGATCGACCTCGGTCTTACCAAGATTATTACTACATCGCAACCCTACACTTGGGGAAGCGAACAAGTTTTTGGCGTCGCTGCCGGGGAAAGAGGTTAAATGGTTCTAATTGTTCTAGTAGCTATAGAGTTGTCTTAATTAGGTAGGATTTTCAGTTTTTATAGAAGTAGATTTTTTGATTTTTTTTTTCTAGATTACTAACAATTTTTTGTTGGATTTTGTAGGACATTGTTGCTGACATATATCTCACTCTATTGGGTAACATCTCTCCATCTCCCTTCTTTTTGTTCTTTTTTCTTGATTAGGGTAGTTTCCAATTCCTCAAAATTTCATCATGTATGATTGGACGAATGGTGCGTACAAGTACCTTTTGGAGGATGAGACGTCGGATTGGGAGACCCAAACTCATTGTGATTGGGATTCCTCCAAGCATGAATATTTTACTGAGATTCAAAGAACCTCCACTACCCCTCAATGTAAGACGCTACATGATTACTGGGTTGAAAATAACAAGAGTGTTCCACCAAGTTTAACAAGAGGTAGGAATAAGAAAAAGGACCGGGGGAGTAATGACCAACCGGTAAAGACATTGCGTGATCACTTGTATGGTTATGCCTATCAACCATCTTATCAGTATTCGTCATATAACATGTATGGTCTTCATCGAGAGAGTCCTCACACCTCTACTCCAATGGAAGATGAGCCAACCATGGATGCCAACAATTATCCTCAAGAGTTTCTTTCTCATGATCCACAACCGACACGAACTCTTGAGGATACGCTGCGAGAGTTTATGGAAATAACTGAGCAATGCATACAAAACCTCTCGCCATCTCAAAATCCTGAACCCGACATTGGGAACACCGAATCAATCCCCAACATAGAGGAGGATGTGGCTATCCAAGCCCAACCCTCTTCCAATTTGATGACTAAACTTTTAGGGGATGTAGATCTCAGTGATCCCACCATTACCATCGATTATGGTGAATCAACTATCTCTTTGAGCTATTCCGATTTGAATGATAAAGAGATTTCAAGGATGGTTGACGAACCCGAGGAATCTACAAAATCTGAAAGTGATAGTTTGATTGCCTACAATTAGGGTTTGAAGGATGATTGTGAGTCCATGATTTCTTCTTCCAAAGGGCCGAATGTTTTTGAGTCACCGAAAGATGTTCTTGCTAGAGAGATGGCCGAAGTCGATATTTTTGAGTCCTTCCACCAACAACGCATGCCGGATTCTATTGTGGAAGAGCTCCCTTGGGTTGAAAATTCTGTTTCTTTAGATGATGGGGTGGTACAATCTGAAATTTCAAAAGATCAACCAATGCTAGATGATGTGCTTACCACTGAATCTAAAATTTTTTCTTTGGAATACCTCCCCTTTATAGAGGAGGAATTCCTTACCCTTGAAACAGAATTTCCTCAATCACTTAGGGAGAACGAGGACCCTTTATCCCACTCTCTCGATTTCCTAGAAGAATGCATGACCCACTCCTATGATCTGGATGATGAGATGTTTAAGGAGTTGGATAGTTTGTTAGACATGGTTTTGGTGCCTGAAGAACACCATTCGACTAATTTACACTCTTTACCATTGTCTGTGGAAGCACCATGCAATTCTGAATTTGTGGAGGAGACAACCCAAACTGAAAAATACTTAATGAATGTCTCTCCACCATCATGGTTCTTCAACCCATTGAAAATTCTGATTGGGAGGACCCGTTTTTAATCAATTACAACCCAATTCAGAACTTGAGGAGATATCTTTTTGCTACTCTTATCTTTTCCTTACATGCGTGTGGTGCACACTATGATTGGACCTTCATGAAGAAACGCACCCAGGTATACATTCGAGTAGGACTTTGGATGGTCCTCATGAGAAACCTATTGAAATTTATGAAGATCCTGCTTAAATTTGAACATGTAGTCGATCGGACTAATCAAAGGTAGGTAGGTAGGTTAGGATTTCTTTTCTACATTTAGGATTGAATAAGTCTCATTGAGACAATGGAAGATGCTAGAATTGATCAACTTGCTACCTCAGGTACTCTCATTCTCACTCTCCTTTGTTTTATGTCATTGCTCTCATGTCATGCATATTGCATATCTTATTATATTGAGGATAATGTAAGATTTTGGTTAGAGGGTGAGATTCCTTATATGAATGTACTAGCTTTTGTGACATTTCGAGCAATTATGTAGAAAATTTTCGATTTTTCTAAAATTCAAAACTCTTTTGGAAAACGTTGTTTCTATGCATTTAAGATGATATGAGCATAAGAAGAGGAGATACGAAGTGAGTGATGTTGCAAGCTTTGAACTTCTCTTAATATAATGGTTTTATATGTGAATTCCCCTATTTATGTAAGTGATAGAAAATTTGAACACTTTTACACCTAGTTCACATTACACGATTTTCATGGGTTGAAAGGAGTATGTGATTTGTGGATTAGCTATACTTTGATTTAAGGTGTTGAGAAACCAAGCCGGGGTACTTTGTCCATCCTTGTCCATGGGAAAATAACAAAAGATATGGATTTCTAAAAATCCTATCTAATGTAAAAGAAAAAGGAAAGGAAGGATGAAATTGGGAATGATGGAAAAATGGTGGAAAATTCCGATTAGGGCTACCTACTACCAACCGGGGGATGGTCTACCCGTAATCAAAGCCGGAAATGGGACGTAGTGTGAAAGCTGTCGGAAGGACGGTAAGACAAATTCTTGTCATAGGCTTGTTGTTGCTCTATACACCTTGAGATCTATAGTTTAGTTGATCTATGAAGAAGATAATCCCGAAAACTCATGAGATGAACTTTCACTATGCACACTAGGTTGAATTTGTTTAAGTTCTTTTATTTATCAATCAATCAGTGGGAAGTTCATATAAACACTTATTATGTTCTGAGAGTTTAAGGTTTCAACCTCTATCACCTAATTTCTCTGCTTTTTATGCTTGTGTGTCTTGGAATGTATAGAAGAATAGTTTCTAGAGGAGAGTTGGATTTTGGAGAAGGAAACTTGTTTCACGCATGTTTTGCTCAGGACTAGCAAAATGCTGGTTGGGGGGTGTGTTGAGCTCTTAATTGTGCATATTCTAACCCCAATTCATCACTCATTATGCATGGTTTTCATGATTTAAAGGCTAATCTAATGCATAATTTTGTGGTTGTAGGAATGAAAGAGAGACTTCATCATTCAGATGCTTTGAGACCCTTCTTACATACCTTGACGATCAAAGGAAAGGAATAACAAAAGAGGGAAGAAGAAAGGAAACAAGAGAAAGAAGAAAGGAAAGAAAAAGGAGCCCCACAAGGTGGTCTGACCGGTCTTGACCAGTCGGCCAAATAGGCCCCGACTGGTCTTGACCGGTCGGTCAATAGATCTCCCCTCTCTTAAAGCTGCTGGAGCAAGGCCAACCTTGTCCGACCGGTCTTGACCGGTCGGCCATGCAATTTCAGGGTTTCAGATTACAGACAGCAGGCCATTCCCATTTCTGGTTTTTCATACCAGTTTTTTGGGTCCATCTTATGATATTTGAAAATCCAACACATCCATGTCGAAGAGGAGCTCGACGCTGAACTAACCCAAGTGGTTTCGTGTCAATCAAACCTACGGATTGACCGTGGTGGCCAAAACAATACGAACTATCCAGAAAGTTCCAGATTCCGCCTACTCCACTCTGGGCCGGTCCAGGTGACCCATCATTGATGATATGAAGAATCTACTTTAGCCATCTTCCAGACCAAATCCATATATGAATAATCACAAAGTTTCAGATCAAAAGGATCTGTGGTTTGATCGTACCGGTTGAAGAAAGATGGACCGTTCAGAAAGATCCAACTGCGTAGAGTTTATAAAAGCCCTAAGTGTTCTAATTTTTGGACCACATTCTAGGATTGTTTTGGACAATCTAATCCATCTATCATGTAGAGGAGGAAGTTTTCTACCAATGTTCAAAATTTGGGATCAATCCGACATCTGTACACTCCGAGGCGTTGAAAGCAAGATGACTGGTTCTGAAGGTAACCGAATTGCGCGATTTTGAGAGGCGGTCGCTGATCTGATTGGTGGGCCCATTCAGAAGATAATCTTGGAAATCTAAATCATCTATGAGGAAGATCACATTACAAGGAAGTTATAAATCAAATTTGAAGGCAATCCGACCATTGGTTAAGCTGTACGAAGCGAAACAAAATCTGTTACGTTGCGGTACTCTTGCTGTATTATAAAAGGAGGTGCTCTCTTCTATTCCAGGGCAAGCAAGGACGTGGGGAGCAAGGAGTTCAAGTCATAGGAGGCTTCCTAGCCTCCTCCAGCTAGTTTTTCTTCATTTTCTTAGTTCTATTTTTATTTTTAATATGTTTTTCATTAACTAATCTCTTAACTAGAGCTAAGAGGTGAACCTTATAGTTTTCTTAGATTGTTTAATTCATTTTTATTGGTTTTAAGATTGGATTTCATGTTTATGAACAATGGTTTGAAGTTTAATTCAAGTACTAAAGTAGTTTTTCTTAGTCTTATGATGACTCATTGATGTTTGAAAGAATTACTTGAGTTCTTAATTATTGTGTGTTAGTCTAGACCTGTATGATCCGAGGAATTGGAGTATGCTCTAGTACTATGATCTTCATGTGGGAACTTCCTACCAAAGTTCTACTTTTATGGATTTCTGAAGTATGTTTGAGACTATGTATGTGATTTGAATTAAGTTCAAATCATGATCTAGCTTTGTCTTGTGACAGGACTTAATGATGGTCATGATTGTGAACTTAGTCTTTTGGAATTGGGACTGATCTATGCTATTGAGTATGCTCATCCTAGCTTGCATTGAGTGAATCATGTACATTGATCATACATATGTCAGGTTGATTGTTTTAACCGCTCTATCATCCGACTAGATAAATCTTAATTTCGATTCTAGTTGAGAAAGTGAGAAACCATAGCGAATTATGCATCTAAGGAGAGCTATAAGTGGATCCTTGATGCTCTAGTTATCTTTCCATTATCAGATTTTCTATTTTATGTTCAAAACCAATTTCACAAACCTCTTTAGATTCTAGTTATTAGGATAATTTACATTGTTTACTTCCTTCCTTGTGGATCGACCTCGGTCTTACCGAGATTATTACTACATCGCAACCCTACACTTGGGGAAGCGAACACTGGCCAGTTTGTCCAGTCGGTCGGACAAGTGGCCTGCCCAGTTAAAAACTACCCAACAATTTTGCTGTTTCCAGCAGGTTTGGCCGGTCGGCCGGTGGTTGTCGCGGGCCGGGCGGTGGGTTTATAAAGTGTTGATTTTGTTGCTATTTCCTTCCTTATCTTCGATGTACTCTTACTCCACTTTTGATCCTTCACTCCTTTGATCTTTAGGGCTTGTAAACAGCGTCTCTAAGCCTTCAATTGATGAATTCTCTCTCTCATTTCTACAACCACAAAACCATGTATTAGTTGGGTCTTTAATCATGTATTTCAAGCATAGTTAGTAATGAAATGAGGTTAGAATATGCACATTTAAGAGCTCAACACACCCTCAACCGGCATTTTGCTAGTCCCGAGCAAAACATGCGTGAAACAAATTCCATTCTTCAAAACTCAACTCTCCTTTAGAAACTATGCTTCTATACACTCAAAGACATGTAAGTGTAAAATTCAGAAATGCCTAGTGATAGAAGTTGAATCCTTGAACTTTCCAAAACATACCAAGTACGCATATGAAATTCCCTTTGATTGATTGATAAATAGAAGAATCCAAACAATTTAACCCAGCGTGCTCAGTGAATGCCCATCTCATGGATTTCTAGAGTTACCTTCTTCATGAATTAGCTAAGATATGGATCTAACGTTGTACAGATCAACAATAGGCATTTGACAGGAATTTGCCTTACTGTCCTTCCAACGGCTTTCACACTACTTCCCATTTACGGCTTTGGTTACGGGTAGACCATCCCCCTGTTGGTAATAGGTAGACCTTTTCAGAATTTTCCACCATATTTTCAATTATTCCCATGTTTTCATTCTTCCATTCCTTTTCTCATACATTAGATAGGATTTTTAGATAAAGGGAGTGAGGAATGAGAGTACCTAAGAGAACAAAAAAAACTGGAATTCTACCTCCTTCTAACAAACTAAAGGAAAAATTAAGAAAATCCTAATTCTAAACTACTCTATACCTCTATTAAACTAGGAGATCAAATATCCCGATATATAGGATCAGTCAAAGGTATGGACATACCTTCTGAAGGAAAATTCTTAAAGAACGGTTTTAATCACAGACCATTTGCTTATAAATAGTTACCATTCCGTGGATTCAACAACTTGACAGTCCTATATGGATAAACAGTTTTCACAATGAAGGGACCGGTCCATCGAGACCTCAATTTTCTTGGAAGTAAATGTAACTAAGAATTGTACATAATGACCTTTTGATTAATTGTGAAATTCTTACGAAGGATGTTATTATCTTGGAACACCTTTGTCTTGTCCTTGTAAATTCTCACGTTCTCATATGCTTCATTCCGAAGTTTCGCAAGTTCATTCAATTGAAGCTTGCGCAACGAGCTTACTTTGTTATAATCAAAATCCATCTTCTTTATTGCTCAATATGCCCTATGTTCCAACTCCACAGGTAAGTGACTAGCTTTCCTATAGAGGAGTCTATAAGGAGACATTCCAATGGGGGTTTTAAAAGCCGTACGGTAAGCCCAGAGCGCATCGGTAAGTTGAAGCGACCAATCTTTGCTGTCGGGGTTCACTGTTTTCTCCAAAATATGTTTAATCTCCCTGTTGGATATCTCAGCTTGTCCACTTGTTTGTGGGTGATAGGGGGTGCTCACTTTGTGGTTCACGTCATATTTCTTCATTAAGGCTTTAAATGGACGGTTACAAAAGTGAGACCCCCATCACTTATAATGACTCGAGGTGTTCCAAACTGGGAAATGATGTTTTCTTTTAAGAAACGAATGAACGTTTTATGGTCATTGTTTCGGCATGGAATCGCCTCGACCCATTTTGAAATATAATCAACAGCAAACAAAATATATAAGTGTCTAAAAGAAGATGGGAATGGACCCATGAAGTCGATGCCTCAACAATAAAAAACTTCGATTGGTAAGATGGGATTGAGTGGCATCATATTTCTATGGGTTATTCCTCCTAATTTCTGACAAGGCTCACACATTTTTCAAAACTCATGAGTATCCTTGAACATGGTGGGCCAATAAAACCCACATTGCAGAATTTTGGCTATGGTCTTCTTAGCCGAAAAGTGACCACCACAAGCCTGTGAATGACAAAAGGAGATGATACTGTGTTACTCATCATCCGGCACACATCTCCTTATAATTTGATAGGGACAATACTTGAATAAGTACGAGTCGTCCCACAAGAATTTCCTCACCTCGTTGAAGAACTTATCCTTATCTTGCTTGTTCCAGTGTGTTGGAATTGTACCTGTAGCAAGATAATTAGCAATGTCCGCATACCATGACAATTTGGAGACTTTAAATAACTATTCATTAGGGAACATGTCATTGATCGCGGTCATCTCAGGGGAATCAGTGAGAACAAGTCTAGAGAGATGGTCAACCATGACGTTTTCCACTCCTTTCTTATCACGTATTTCTATGTCAAATTGTTAGAGTAGGAGGATCCATCTTAACAAGCACGGCTTAGCATCCTTCTTAGATAGAAGGTACTAAAGCGCGGCATGGTCGATGAATATGATGATCTTGGATCCAATCAAATATGACCTAAACTTGTCTAAACCAAAGACTACGGCTAAAAGTTCTTTTTCTGTAGTAGTGTAGTTTGCTTGGACTGAGTTTAAGGTTCGACTTGCATAGTAGATGACGCATGGAATTTTCTCTTTTCTCTGGCCTAACACAGCCCCAATAGCATAATCACTCGCATCACACATAATTTCAAAAGGAAGGCTCCAATCAGGTGGTTGCATTATGAGAGCACATGTCAACATACCTTTAAGCTTGTCAAAGGCATTTTAACAATTCTCATTCCACTCGAATGAGTTTTCTTTTAAAGGAGGTTACATAAAGGACGAGAGAGTGAACTAAAGTCCTTTATAAACCATCTATAAAATTCGGCATGTCCCAAAAAGGACCGCATATCTCGTACGCTCTTGGGTGGTGGAAGGTTAGAGATAAGATCGATTTTAGCTTTGTCGACCTCAATTCCATTTTGTGAGATGATGTGACCGAGGACTTTTCCGTTTTGAACTATGAAGTGACATTTCTCCCAATTCAACACGAGGTTCTTTTCTTCACATCTTTTCAAAACAGTTTTTAAGTGTATAAGGCACTCATCAAAGTTACAACCAAATACTGAGAAATCGTCCATGAAGACTTCGAGAATCGTCCCCACCATATAAAAAAAAATACTTAACATACAACGCTGAAAAGTGGCAGGGGCATTGCATAGTCCAAACGACATTCTTCGATAGGCAAAAGTGCCGAATGGACATGTGAAAGTTGTCTTCTCTTGGTCCTCCAGGGCGATCTCTATTTGGTTATACCCTGAATACCCATCAAGGAAGAAAAAATGGGAATGACCCGCCAACCTTTCTAAAATTCGATC
Organism: Liriodendron chinense; assembly: GCA_003013855.2. Taxonomy (NCBI): domain Eukaryota; kingdom Viridiplantae; phylum Streptophyta; class Magnoliopsida; order Magnoliales; family Magnoliaceae; genus Liriodendron; species Liriodendron chinense. Next base: position 1,537,776 of record ML058350.1, on the reverse strand, counting down.
AACAAATGATAAGGGGAAGTGGTCTTTCCTTGTTACTGTGTTTAGCTTCCTGTAGTCAATGCACATTCTCCAACCGGTAGTTACTCTGGTTGACACGAGTTAATTGTTGGCATTGGCTACAATGGTTATGCCAGAGTTCTTAGGCACCACTAGAGTTGGACTCACCCATTGACTATCAAATATTGGGTAGATGATACCCACATTCAATAGTTTCAACACTTCGGCCTTAACCACCTCCTTCATGTTTGGATTGAGGCGTCTTTGTGATTGCCTAGATGTCTTCATATTTTCTTCAAGGTGTATGCGATGAGTACAAATCAGTGGGTCTATGCCCTTGAGATTTGCAATTGACCATCCAATGGCGCTCTTATGCTCTATTAGAGTAGCTATTAGCCTACTCTCTTGTTCCTCATCCAAGTGGGAAGAAATCACCACCGGATACGTCTCATCTCGACTTAAATAAACATATTTCAAATCAGTGGATAATGGTTTTAGGTCGAGCTTCGGTGCCTTGATATTAAATGGAAGAGGCTTGTTCTCGTTTAAGGGCAAAGGCTCAAATAGTGCCTTACATCTTTTATTATCAAATACCGGCATAACATCCAAAATGGCATCTATCTCTCGTATCGTGTCATTGTCAATCTCATGAGAGTGGGCCAAACGTGCTTCTAAAGGATCGAAATAGAATGTTAAGGAGGATGTATTTTCCAATAATGATTCAATTAGATTTGTTTCGTGGACCTCGTCATCAACTTCCCATAGTTGTTGGCATAAATAAAAAATATTCAGCTCGAGTGTCATATTTCCAAAGGACATCTATACAAGCCCGTTTCTACAATTGATAATGGAGTTTGAAGTAGCTAGAAAGGGGCGGCCAAGTATGACCGAAATTTGAGCACCGGTACCTATCACGGGATGTGTATCAAAGACAATAAAATTCACTAGATAGTAGAATTTATCAACTTTGACCAAGACATCCTTAATCACCCCCCTCATTATACGAATAGATCTATCAGCAAGTTGGAGTGTGGTTTTGGTAGGTTTCAATTCACCTAACCCAAGTTGTTCATAAACCGAGTATGGGATGAGGTTAACACTTGCCCCTAAATCGAGTAGAGCTTGTTTGATCTGATAGTCTCCTATGATGCATGAGATGGTAGGACTACCCGGATCCTTGTATTTTTGGGGTACCTCTTGTTTGATAATGATGCTTAAATTTTCAGTCAAAAGTACTTTATTGTGAACATTGTGTTTCCTTTTGACTGTACACAATTCCTTCAGAAATTTGGCATAGGATGGTATCTGTTTTATAGCATCCAACAATGGAATGTTGATCTTTACTTGCTTAAAAACCTCTAAGATTTTTAGGTTTTTGTCTAAAGGTTTGAGTGAAATCAACCTTTGGGGAAAGGGGCAAACGGCTTGTATTGCCTTTTCGGTTCTTTCTCACATGGAGTGTTGTTCGGGCTATCATTCTCTTTGAAAATTTTCAGATCATTAGGCTTTGGGGCCTTCACTGGGTAAGATTTATCGATTGTTTTTCCACTCCTCAAGGTGGTGATAGCTTAAACATGCTTCGTATGTTGGGAGGATGAGCTTGGGTCTTGTATCTCAAATTGGGTTCTTGGGTTAGGGAGAGATTGGGCAGGAAGTGTGTCTTTCTCCCTAACACTGAGATGAGATTCAACTTTAGCCATTGAGGTTCTCTGGCCTAACATTGCCCCAATAGCGTAGTCACTTACAAATCCTTGTGCGATGCTAATGACTATGCTATTGGGGTAGTGTTAGGCTAGAGAAAAGAGAAGAAACCATACGTCATCTACTATGCAAGTAGAACTTTAAACTCAACCTAAGCAAACTACATAACCATAGAAAAAGAACTCTTAGCCATATTTTTTGCTTTGGACAAGTTTAGGTCCTACTTGATCGGGTCCAAGATCATAATATTTACCGATCATGCCGTACTTAACTACCTTCTTTCTAAGAAGGATACTAAGCCGCACTTGTTTCGATGGATCCTCCTACTCCAAGAATTCGGCATTGAAATACGAGATAAAAAGGGAGTAGAAAACGTTGTGGCTGACCATCTCTCACAACTTATTTTCACCAATTCATCTGAGACGACCGCGATCAATGACATGTTCCCTGATGAACAACTATTCAAAAATTTTCAATTCCCATGGTATGCGGACATTGCTAACTATCTTGCTACATGTACTATTTCGACACATTGGAAAAAGCAAGATAAGGATAAATTCTTCAATAAGGTAAGAAAATTCCTATGGGACAACCTGTACTTATTTAAGTACTGTTCCAATCAAATCATAAGGAGATGTGTGATAGATGATGAGTAACACAGTATCATCTCCTGCTGTCACTCCCAAGCTTGTGGTGGCCACTTTTCGGCTAAGAAGACCACAACCAAAATTCTACAATGTGGGTTTTATTGGCCCACCATGTTCAAAGATACTTATGACTTTCGTAAAGCATGTGAGCCTTGTCTGAAATTAGGATGAATATCTCGTAAAAATATGAAGCCACTCAATCTCATCTTACCAATTGAAATTTTTTATTGTTGGGGCAACGATTTCATGGGCCCATTCTCATCTTCTTTTGGAAATTTATATATTTTGCTTGTCGTTGATTATGTTTCAAAATGGGTTGAGGCAATTCCATGCCGGCACAATGACCATAAAACAGTCATTAGATTTTTAAAAGAAAACATTCTTTCCCGGTTTGGAACACCTCAAGTCATTATCAGCGATGGAGGGTCTCACTTTTGTAACCGATCATTTGAAGCATTAATGAAGAAATATGGTGTTAATCATAAGGTGAGCACTCCCTATCACCCGTAAACAAGTGGACAAGCTGAGATATCCAACAAGGAAATCAAACACATTTTGGAGAAAATGGTGAATCCCAATCGCAAGGATTGGTCGCTTTGACTTACCGATGCGCTCTGGGCTTACCGTACAGCTTTCAAGACCCCCATTGGAATGTCCCCCTATAAACTTCTCTATGGGAAAGCTTGTCACTTGCCTATGGAATTAGAACATAGGGCATATTGGGCGATAAAGAAAATAAATTTTGCTTATGACAAAGCAAGCTCACTGCACAAACTTCAACTGAATGAACTTGTGGAACTCCGGAATGAAACATATGAGAATGCAAGAATTTACAAGGACAAGACGAAGGTATTTCATGATAAAAACATCCTTCATAAGACTTTCATGATTAATCAAAAGGTCCTTTTGTATAATTCTTGGCTGCATTTATTTCTGGAAAAATTGAAGTCTCGATGGACCGATCCCTTCATTGTGAAAACTGTTTATCCTTATGGGACCGTCGAGTTGTTAAATCCAAGGAACGATAATATTTTCAAAGCAAATGGTCATTGTCTAAAGCCGTTCTTTGAGAACTTTCCCTCAGATGGTATGTCCATACCTCTGATTGATCCTGTGTATCAGGATACTTGATCTCCTAGTCTGATGGAGGTATAGAGTAGATTAGGATTTTATTGCTTTTTAATTTATTTATTTTTCAATAGTTAGATGGAAGAAGATTTCCAACTTTGGCTCTCTCAGATATTATCATTCCCACTTCTCTTATTTTTGTCATTGCTCTCATGATATCATTGCATTCACATCCTGCTACATTGAGGACAATGTAAGATTCGGTTGGGGGGTTTCATCATCATCTAGTATTTTCTACATTTCGAGCAATCATGTAGGAAAAAATTTCAATTCTTCGAAATTCTAAAACTTTCTAGGAAAACGCTATTTCTATGTACTTTAGAAAATACGAGTATAAAAGGATGAGAGTTGAAGTATTGTGATTTTAAAATCCTTGAATTATTTTAAATATAGTTGATTTCTATATGAACTCCTATATTGAATGATTGATAGAAATTTTCAAAGATTTTGAGTCTAGCTTACATCACACGATTTTCATGATGGACGGGATTATTAGATTTGTGGATTGATTAGACTATGATTTAAGGTGTTGAGGAACCAAGCCAGGGAATTTTGTCCATCCTTGTTCATGAAAAAATAAAAGAAAAGAACGAAAGATATGGATTTCTAAAAATCCCATCTAATGTATGAGAAAAGAAAAGAAAGTTTAGTTATTATTGAATATTTGTTGAGAAATTCCGAAAAGGGCTACCTACTGACTAACCAGGGGAAGGTCTTCCCATAACCTAAGCTGGAAATAGGAAGTAGTGTGAAAGCCGTTAAAGGAATGGTAAGGCAATTTCTTGTCATAGGCTTGTTGTTGTTCTATACGCTTTAAATAGTCAGTTTGATTGATTTATGAAGAAGGGAATCCCTGAAGTTCATGAAATGAACATTCACTTTGTATAATAGACTGTACTTGTTCTAGATCCTCTATTTTCCAATCAATTGGTGGGAATTCTATGTGGAATATTTACGGTATTTGGAGGGTTTAAGATTTCAAATTCTATTGTTGATTATTTCTGAAATTTATACTTGTATGCTTTAGAGTTTATCGAAGAATGTTTCTAAGAGAGTTAAATTTTAGAGGATGGATTTATTTTACACATGTTTTGCTTGGGACTAGCAAAATGTTGGTTTGGGGGTGCGTTGATCTCTTAAATGTGTTTATTTTAACCCCATTTCATCACTAACTATGCACGATTTGTACGATTAAAGATCTATTTAATGCATGGTTCTGTGGTTGTAGGAATAGGAGAGATGTCTCACCATTTGGATGTTAAAGGACACTTCAAAGGGACATTGAAGAGTCAAGGAAAGGAAGAAGGAGAGGAAGAAATCAAGTAAAGAAAGTCCAAAGATAAAGTAGAAGAAAAAGAAGAAAATAGCATTTCCGATGGATCACCGATAGGTGTCTGATTAATCGGAAGAGTTTTCGATGGATGTCCGATTGATCGGACCATCCATTGGACATACCAGAAAAACCAGATTTATGAACAACTCTTTGGACATATTTTCGATCAATCGACACATCTCCGATCAATCAAAGACAGGTATCTGATCAATTGGAACCATGTCCGATTAATCGGAATAAGTAGTAGAAATAGTAATTCTTTGGACTCTTTTACGATCAATCAGTCGATCTTCGATCAATTGGAGACTACATTCCGAACAATCGGACCTGTCTGCGTAAGTTACACAATTCCAGAAGTTTCCAAGTGAAAGACGGATTTATGCTATAAAAGGAGACTTCTACATCCTTCCTAACCTATCCTAAAAGAGATCTACTGCAGTGGGAGGTGGAGACCGGCGATTGTGGAGTTCTACAACTCTCTCTTTCTAGTTTTCTTTCTAAGTTCATGTTTTTATCAGCTTTCATGTTTTCTTTTAGCATGATAGGCTAAACCTCTTACCTAGGGCTAAGAGGTGAAGCTTGTAGTTTATCTAAGATGCTTTGATTCATTTTAGGGTTTCATAGATTGAATTTTAATGTTGAATAATGGTTTGATTAAGTTTGAATAAAGTTTAAGTTAGTTTTTCTTAATCTTATGATGGCTCATGGATGTTTGGGAGAATTATCTTAATTCTTAATTGTTTTGCTAAGATCTAGACCTGTACGCTCCAAGGAATCGGATTCAAAACACTCTAAAACTTGGATCTTCATGTGGGAAGTTCAATCCAAAGTTTTATCTTTTCCTAAGAATTCTGGAGTATGTGTTGGGTGTTTATGTGATTTTAATCAAGTTCAAACCATGGTACTAGGTAAGCTTTGTGATAGGGTTTAATGATTATCATAGTTGTGATCTTAATCTATTGGAACTAGGATTGACCTATGTAATTGAGTGTGCTCAAGTCCTAACTTGAATTGAGGGAATCATGTTGATGAACAACACATATGACAAATTGTTTAATGATATAACCACTCTATAATCTGGCTAGATAAGATTTGATTTTGATTCTAGTTGAGTAGTTGAGAAATCCCAGCGAATTATGCATCAAGGATAGCTAAAAGTGGATCCTTGGCACCCTAGTGCTTCTTTTATATTGTTACATTCACTTTTTACAGATTATCTATTTATATTCAACTTTCAATTTTATTTAGTTTTGATTTCAATTAGAGACTATTGGAAGTAATTCTATAAATTCCCGATTTAGTCCTTGTGGATCGACCTCGGTCTTACCGAGAGTATTACTACATAGCAACCTTACACTTGGGGAAGCGAACATTTATGCAAGGGAAAATGCAAATAAATTAAACAAATCAGCAAATGTTTCAAGAGCTTAAGGTGTTGGTTGATGATATTAAGGGACGCTTGAATGCTAGGGAAGGGACCTTTCCGGCCCAACCTCATCCCAATCCAAAACAAGCACATGAAATAAGCACCCCTAACCTCCCTAACCCATATATAGAGCAAGCAAAATTCATCACCACTCTTAGAAGTGAAAAACAAGTGGATAAATCTATTCCAGTGAAGGTTGACAAGCCTAATGATCCGGTAATTTCTAAGAATGAGGATGGATCTAACTCAACCCCACAGGAAACAGAACGCATTCATAAGCCCATAACACCATTCCTTTCGAGATTGGTTGCTCCAAAACCTCTCCCTAACTCTCATGATATTCTAGAGGTTTTCAAACAAGTCAAGATCAACATTCCTCTACTTGATGCCATTAAACAAATCCTCTCTTATGCCAAGTTTTTAAAGGACCTATGCACAACCAAACGCAAATACAATGTGCTTTAAAAGGCCTTCCTTAATGAGCAAGTGAGTGTCATTCTCACCCAAAAGACCCCCTCCCCCCCAAATATATATATATATATATATATATATATATATATATATATATATATATATATATATATATAAAGATTCTGGTAGTCTCACGATCTCATGTATCATTGGAGACTACCGGATTGAGCGTGCATTGCTGAATTTGGGGGCAAGCGTAAACTTGATCTTGTACTCGATATACGAGCAATTGGGTCTTGGTGAATTAAAACCCACCAAAACCACATACAACTCGTGGATCGATCTATTCGTGTGCCAAGAGGAGTAGTAGAAGATGTATTGGTCCAAGTCGACAAATTCTACTATCCAGTGGATTTTATCATCTTAGACACACAACCGGTTATGGGCACTAGCACTCAAATATCGATAATTTTAGGCCACCCATTCTTGGCTACATCAAACACAATTATAAATTGCCAAAATGTGGTGATCCAATATCATTTGGGAGCATGACATTAGAGGTGAATGTGTTCCATATGGGTAAAAGGCATAAGGATGATGATGATATCCATGAGGTAGATTTTATTGACTCCATTATGGAAGAAGAGTTCATTTTAAATCATAATTTTAATCCTCTAGATGTTGTTTGCTTCGATCCCTTTGAGAATTGGGATGACAATGATGACCCCCATGAGATAAACATGATAGAATCTATGGAAGAAGGGGAGCTTTTCCAACCCAATCTACCTTAAAGTTTTGAGACATGTGTGGCACACTCCAAGGATGAATTCAATTTGATTGTTAATGAGGCCTTGGAAGTGCCAATTTCTAAAATTTTACTTAACAAGTCACTAATTTCTAATTTACACAAATTTGTTATGTAGGAATTGGAAGATTGGTGCTTGACTTGCTTACAGAGAGGCCAATTTCTGAAAGCGTAGAGGTTAAAGACCCACTCCAACCTACACAAAAGTCTAAGAATGACGAAGATGTAAAGAGCCCAATATGAAAACTTCCTCCCCTGAGGTCTCTTACACCCTAGAGGAGTGTTTGACTTATTTTGAAGATTAGGATGATCCCATGATTAAGGACATAGTGCATGTATTGAAAGAGACCCCTCTTATGCCTAAAAAGCTTCATTCCACAGAGTGCCAGACTGAAATATCGATTGTGGAAGCATCGATAAAAGTTGATTATGTGGAGATCATCCTAATTTGTGTGGATGAAGTGATTGAAGTCTCCAAATCTCTTTGGTTTGTTCAAACGAAGAACACCACTTCTGGGATGACCCATATTTGGCAAATTTTTGCCTAGACAAGATGAAAATGAGATCCATATTTACTGATGTCCAACCAATGCAATTCTCCTTTCCTAGTACATGTGACAACATTATTGTGAAACCCACTGAAAATTTTCAGCAGGATTTTGAATGGGTTAGAATGATTGATGTCACCAATGTACTTTCCAAGGCAGGATGGTGGATAGTTCTATTAAAAAATCTGTTACACCACTTGATGATCTTGCTAAACTTTATTCTTTTGGATGTTATAATGATGCCTGATCTTCTAGTCTGATAGAGATTCTCTTTCTAAAAAGGATGGGTTAGGTATTTTTATTGCTTTAAGTAGATTATGTTTAGTTTGTTTTCTGTTTTAGGTTTATTGCTTTAGTAGATTTAGATGTCGGAGGTAGACTCCCATGATCGACTCACTCAGGTACTCTCATACTCACCCTCTTTTATTTTTTATCATTGCTCTCATATTCATGTTGATTACATATCTTTTACATCGAGGACAATGCAAGATTTGGTTGGGGGTGAGATTCCTAGAATCTAACAATTTGTGACATTTCGAGCAAGTTTTTGTAAAAATTTTTCAATTTTTCTAAAACATCAAAACTCTTTTAGAAAACCTTGTTTCTATGCACTTGGAATGCTATAAATATGAAAGGATGGGAGATTTATTGATAAGATTTTAAGATTTCTGAATTATCTCAAATGTAATGGTTTTATATATGAATTCCCCCATTGAGTTGATTAATAGAAAATTTTAACATTCTTTAGTCTAGTTCACATTACACGATTCTCGTGATTTGAAGCGAGTATTAGATTTGTAGATTGGTAAGACTAAAGATTTGGAGTGTTTAGGAACTAAGCTAGGGAACTTTGTCTATCCTTGTTTGTGTGCAATAAGAGAAAAGAATGAAAGATATGGATTTCTAAAAATCCTATCTAATGTTTATCAAAAAGGGAATGAGGATATGGTATTCATTGAATATTTGTGAAAATTTTCGAAAAGGGCTACCTATTACCAATCAGGGTATGGTCTACCCATAACTAAAGCTGAAAATGGGAAGTAGTGTGAAAGTCGTCGAAAGAATGGTAAGGCAAATTCTTGTCATAGGCAATTGGTTGATCTGTACACTTTTAGATCTTTTGTTTCACTGATTTATGAAGAAGATAATTCTGAAAATTCATGAGATGAATATGCACAATGCACATTAGACCATACACGTTCAGATTCTTCTATTTCTCAATAAATCAATGGGGATTCTATGTGAACGATTATTATGTTTGTAGAGCTTAAGACTTTAAATTCTTAGCACTCAATTCTTTTGAATTTTGCACTTATGTGTCTTAAAGTTTATAGAAGTATAGTTTCCAAGAGAGAGTTGAGTTTTTAAAGAAGAGAATTGTTTCACGTATGTTTTGCTCGAGAGTAGCAAAATGCTAGTTGGGAGGTGTGTTCGCTCGCCTCAAGTGCAAGGCTGTGATGTAGTAATAAATCTCGATAAGACCGACGTCGATCCACAGGGAAAGAGGTAAACAATTCCAACTACTCTAATAACTTAAATCTAAGAAGTTTTTAGAAAAAATAGTTTTTAAGAACTAAATAGGAAATCTGAGATTTGGGTAGAGCTAGAGCATCAAGGATCCACTTATAGTAGTTCAATACCAATCCATTCATCCAAGCATAACACAATTAGAATCAAAGTCCTATCTCTCATCTAATTAGATGATATAACATTCAAGCACAAACAGTCCCACTTAAATCTGAAAATCAAATTTCTAATTCTAATGAAGCATATAGAACTCAAACTTGTAGCCTTCGAAGTAACAGCCATGCCAAGAGACTATGGCATGATCTGGGGTTACTACAATTTGAATTTAAACAAACCCATCATGACAATCTTAGAGAATTGCAAAGAACTCATGTCCAGAGTACACAAACTCTCATAATTCATCTAAACATCCAAACTTTATTCAAACTAGAAGTTCAAAATTCAAAATTAAGAAAATGGTAGTTGAAATAAAAGAATTAAAGTATTAAAACCAACTACAAATTTCACCTCTAGCTCTAGCTAAGAGGTTAACTAAGAAAAAGAATATTAAAAGTAGAATTAGAACTAAGAAAGGAAGAAAAACTAGCTGTAGGAGGCTAGGTAGCCTCCTAGGACTTGAACTCCTTGCTTCCCACGTCCTTGACTGCCCTGGAATAGAAGAGAGCACCTCCTTTTATAATACAGCAAGAGTACTGCAATATAATAGATTTTGTTTCGCTTCGTACAGCTTAACCAATGGTCGGATTGCCTTCAAATTTGATTTGTAACTTCCTTGTAATGTGATATTTCTCATAGATGATTTAGATTTCTAAGATTATCTTCTGAATGAGCCCACCAATCAGATAAGCGACCGCCTCTCAAAATTGCGCAATTCGGGTACCTCCAGAACCAATCATCTTGCTTTCAACTCTATAGAGTGTACAGAGGTGGGATTGATCTCAAATTTTGAACATTGGTAGAAACCTTCCTCCTCTAGATGATAAATGGATTATATTTTACAAATCAACTCCAGAATTGGGTGCAAAAATTAAAACACTTAGGCCTTTTATAAAATCTGCGTAGTTGAATCTTTATGGATGGTCCATCTTTCTTCAACCGGTACGATCAAACCACACATTCTTTGATCTGAAACTTTGTGGTTTTTCATATATAGATGTGGTCTAGATTACGATCAAAGTAGATTCTTCATATCATCAATGATGGGCCACCTGGACCATTCCAGTGTTGAACAGCGAAATCTGGAAACCTTCTGGACAGTTCGTATTGTTTTGGCCACCATGGTCAATCCATAGCTCCAATCGACACGAAACCACTTAGGTTATTTTGGGCGTCAAGCTCATCTTCGACATGGATGTGTTATATTTCCAAATTTCATTAAGATGGCCCTCAAAAATTGGGCTAAAAAATAAAAAATGGGATTGCCTGTATTTGAAATCTGGTTTAGAAAGTGCATGGCCAACCTGTCATCCGACCGGTCGAACCACAGGTCGGCCTTCATAAAATTAGTCCAGAGAGTTTACTATTTCTGGAGGGTTTGGTCGGCCCGTCGGTGGCTGTGGCCGGCCGGCCGGTCAGGCTGTAAATTATGACTTTTTCACACTTTTCTTCCTCCATTGCATTGCATCTTTCCTCCATCTCATATCCTTTATTTCTTTGATCTTCAAGGCATACAAAGTGACTCTTTTAACCATGAATTGGTGAAGTCTCCCTCTCATTCCTACAATCAGAAAAACATGTATTAGATGAGACTTTTAAACATGAAAACCATGCATATAATGTGATCTAATGGGTTGGCAAATGTATATATTGGAGGCTCAACAAGGTGTGTTAAGCTCCTAATTTGTATATATTATAACCCATTACATCATATTATATGCATGATTTATATGTTAAAAGACATGTCTAATGCATGTTTTGTGGTTGTAGGAATAAGAGAGAGACTTCACCTAATTGATGACTAAAAGTAGCACTTTAAAGCCATTTGATGAAGACTAAAGGTGGGCCAAAGAAGAAAGAAAGAAGCAAAGAGGGGAGAGAAGAAAGAAGGAAAAAGTGAAGAAATGAAGACTCTAGACTGGTCCTAACCGGTCGGCCAACCTTGCTGCTCCCTCTCTTGTTCACTAGACTAGTTCCAGACAGGTCCGACCGATCTTAACCAGTTGGCCAGTCCTTGAAAATCACTCCAGCAGCTACTGGAGCTTGCTGGACCAAAACCTAGGCTGGTCCGACCGGTCGGCTAGTGTAAATATTGTAGATTTTTCAGAAGCTTGATATACAAGCTCCGATTTTCATGTGCTGCATAAGTGGCTACGCAATTCTGAAAGTTTCTGAGTTGGTGGTGCCTCTTCATTATAAAAGGACACCTAGGGTTCATTCCTAAGGCATCATAGAAGGCTTGGGACTTCGTGGGAGGTGAAGAGGATTGTCGTGGAGTGTCTACAACTCTCACAAACCCGGTTTTTACGTTTTTCTTTAGCTTTTCATTGTTTTTAGTTGTAGCATGATGATGCTCGGCTAGAACCTCTTAACTAAGGCTAAGAGTTGAAGCTTGTAGTCAGTTATTATGTCGAATTCATTTGATTCAAATACTTTACTTAAAGTTTGGATTTTTAAATTCTAGTTTGAATAAAGTTGGTATTTTTGGATGTTTTATGAGAGTTCATGTCCTTCGGACATGGGCTCCTTGCAATTCTCTGAGATTATCATGTTTGGATTGATTAGAATCGAATTGTAGTAACCCTAAAGCATGCCATAGTCTCTTGACATAGTTGTTACTTTGAAGGCTACATCTTTGAATTCTATGTACTTCATTAGAATTAGAATTTGATTTTCTGACTTAAGTGGGGATTATTTGTGTTCGAATGCTAAATCTTCCAACTAGAAGAGAGATAGAACTTCGAATCTAGTTGTGTTTTTGCTTGGATGAATGAATTCACATGGGACTACTACAAGTGGATCCTTGAGGCCTTAGTTCCGTTAATTATCAAAATTTTCCTAAAGTTACTACTTTAGTTAGTTTTTGAATTTGAAATCTAAAATTGCTGAGATTGAAATTACTGGAATGTTTTGAATTGGTTTACCCTAATTCCCTATAGATCGACCTCGGTCTTACCGAGATTATTACTACATCGCAGCCTTGCACTTGAGGCGAGCAAACAACCATCAATAAGTTAAACTAAAAAAAAAAAAAAAACTACTGTAAAACATTAAAAAAAACTTGATTTGGAAGACTTGTAGATGCTCTGCAGCAATCCTCTTCACCTCCTGCGACTTCCAAGCCTTCTATTATATCTTTAGATCTACCCCTAGGTGTCCTTTTATTGATTTAGAGCTCCACCGACTCAGAAACTTTTAGAATTGTACAATACTTTGCACTGCGCATGAAAAATCGGAGCTTCAAGGAGAAGCTGTTGTTTCTAGACGTTGGCCGACCGGTCGGAGCTTGTACAACAACAATGAAAATAATCTAGATACCATCTGACCTGTCTGCCGACCTGGTAAAAACAGTCCAGCAAGTTTAGTTCAAAAAAACTTAAAAATCGGACCTGTCTGGCCTCAGGGCCGACCTGTCGGCCGATCGGCCGGCCGGAGGTGTAACTGTTCACTCCCCAAGTGTAGGGTTGCGAAGTAGTAATAATTTGGAAAGACCGAGTATCTTTCCCACAGAGATTTATGAATGGGTATTCTCAGATTTTGTCTGAAACAACTAGTAATTAAGATCCTATTAAGAACTAAAGCTAGAAAATAGTGATTTGGGTGTAAACAGTGAATGTGTAAGGTAATATCAATCTAAAAAGGCACTAGAGCGCCAAGGATCCACTTTTGATAAGTTTCAATGCATCAACACAACTAGGTCTCTCATAACTCAATCGGAATCGAATTCATATCTCTATCCGATTGGAATATAGAGCGGTTCAATCAGCAATTATCCAAAACAAGTGTTTATTCATTGATTCAATTCCCACATCAATGCTTAGGCCTTGGGCACACTCAATTGTGTAGGCCAAGCCTCTTCTCAATCTAGTTGAGATTCACAACCATAGCTTTCATCAAATCCTGTCACTAGACTTGATTACAACTAATGATCAGAACTCTAATTAAATCAAAATCAATCAATAAACAGTTATTTAAGATTACTACAAAAGATAAGAACTTTAGTTGAATGAGTTCCCACATGAAGATCAGGCCATTGCATACAAGGCAATCAAAGAATCTACCATACCCGGAGTCGATGATAGATCAATGAACTACACAAGCATAAACAATGCTCAGAAGCTAAATTACTAAGTTAGGATCACTAAGAATCACATGAGCCCGGAGTCATCAAGAGATCAAAGTAAAAACCCAACTAGTACTTGATTCAAACTCACATTAACTAAAATTCATCAATTAAATCATTAAAAGGAAACCTAGGTTGCACCAATCCATAAAAAACGAATCAAAAGCTTTACCTCTTAGCCCTAACTAAGAGGTTTTAGTTCATCTCTAACATCCTTGAACTAGAAGCCTCAAAAACATAAAAACTACTCAAAAAACATAAAAACAGGAAGAAAACTAAGAAAACTTGAAGTAAAATCTGTCTCCCAAGCAATCCCCATGTCCTAGCATGCCTTGGTATGAAGAGGAGAAGTCACTTTTATAGATTGGCGCGGAAGATTCCAGATTTCGTGTAAGGATACGCACTTGCGTAGAGAATTTTGGAGCCCGATTTAGAAGCTGCTGTTTACGCAGGTACGACCAGTCGCACGACCGGTCTGAGCTTGTGGACGACCGGTCGCATGACCGGTCGTAAAACGGCAAAAATCGTCCATCGAGTTTTCATTCTTTAATTTTAATTCAAGGAACGGTTGCACGACCGGTCTGAGGTGTGGATGACCGGTCGCACGACCGGTCGCAGATGGTCCAGAGACAATGTGCAAACAGGCTTCTTCTGTTGAGTAGCCAGACCGGTTGGACGACCGGTCTTAGGCTTTGGACGACTGGTCGGACGACCGGTCGTGAGTGGAGTTTTCTTCTTTCTTTCCTTTATCTCCTTTGCTTCTTTCTTCATCCTTTTGCACTTGGTTCTATGATCTTCAATGTATATAAAGTGCTCTATTTAGCCTTGAATCAGTGAAATCTCCATCATGTCCCTACAATCACAAATCATGCATTAGAATAGCCCTTTAAACATGTAAACCGTGCATAATGAGTAATGAATTGGGGTTAGAATATGCACAATTAAGAGCTCAGCAGTAACACTAGGGTTGTTTTTTGCATTTTACGCACTTTTTTGTTCTAGCCCTATAGCTCTATACTTTGGTTTTTCTGGCCCTTTCAGGTCTTTTAACATGATTCTTTCAAGGCTTTTTCTCCACTTCTTTAGCTCATCAAAGCTTGGTCTCTTAATCATTCTAAACCCTTCAAATTAACATTAAATCCATGACATCTCTCTCTTTTACCTACAAACACAAAAGCAAGCATAAGTCCTTAACTTTAACAACTTAAACTATGCAATTGTGCTATTAATTGGGGTTCAAATATACACAATTCATGGCTCAACACACCCCCCAACCAACATTTTGCTAGTCTCGAGCAAATCATGCGTGAAACAAATCACTTTTCTAAAACTCAACTCTCCCTTAGAAACTATACTTCTATAAACTTAAAGACATACGAGCACAACATTCAGAGAGAATTAGTGATAAGAACTTGAAATCTTAACTCCCTAAACATAATAAGTATTTCACATAAAAACCCCACCAATTGATTGACAAATAGAGGAATCCGAACAAGTGCGGTCTAATGTGCATAGTGAATGCTCATCTCATGAATTTTCAGGATTACCTTCTTCGTAGATTAGCAAAACTAAAGATCCAAAGGTGTACAGATCAACCACACATGCCAATAACAAGAATTTGTCTTACCGTTCCTTCGACAACTTTCACATTACTTCCGACTTCCAGCTTAAGTTATGGGTAGACCTTCCCCTGGTTGGTAATAAGTAGCCCTTTTCGGAATTTTGCAATATATATTAAAAAATAAACATTTTTCTTTCTTTTCATATACATGAGATAGGATTTTTAGAAATCAGTATCTTCCATTCTTTTCTCTTCTTATTTTCTCATGACCAGGATGGACAAAGTTCCCCAGCTTGGTTCCTCAACACTCTAAACCTTTAGTCTAACCTATCTACAAATCTACGTAATTCTTTCAAACCATGAGAATCGTGTAATGCGAACTAGACTAAAAAGTGTTCCAATTTTCTATCAATTATATAACTAGAGGAATTCATATAGAAAACTATTATATTATAGGTAATTCAAAAATTTTAAAATCAATCACTTCATCTCTCTTTCTCTCATACTCATAACATCCCAAGTACATAGAAACAAAGTTTTCTAAAAGTGTTTTGAATTTTCAGAAAAATAGAAATATTTACTATAAAAATTGCTCGAAATGTCACAAACACTAGATTCATCTAGGAATCTCACCCCCAACAAAAATCGTATATTGTCCTCAATGTAAAAAGATATGCAATAAGCAATGACATGAGAGCAATGACAAAAATAAAGGAAGGTGAGAACGGAGTACCTGAGAGAGTCGAATATGGAAGTCTATGTAAATGCTAAGCACAAAATGTGAATGCTAAGCATAGTGTAGTTGTCAAATTTCGTAGACAATAGTATAGTGCATGAGGTTGTGTGAGCAAGCTAAGTTCTTTGAGAAGACAAGAGTCAACCTCAACAAACATATCAAGATCAAGACTATTGACTCTACAACAAAAGTTGCAGCAAAGGTTCAAAGATAAACCATATATGCTAAAGGTAATATTGACTATAGGGATGACCCAAGGTTAGGTGATTTCATATGAATTTTAAGTTAATCACTCTAATTTCTTTTAAAGTCATATTTCAAGGAAATTCGGCTAGCCTAACCTTGTAAGACTCGTACCCTGAGTTGCCCTCCAAACGCTTAGTTTTCGGTACCGGTACGTCCTGGATGGACCAGATTAGTGAGCCTTGATCGCGACCGTATTTTAGTACCGCATCAACCCAAGACCTATACCCCGGCGAACGCGTAGGCGCTGCAATTCCAACGCCACGCGGCACACCCCATTGCGATTGTTAGTGCACTTTTCTGTGGCATACTAGTGCACCTTGTTTGTCAATCACTTAGGTCAGTGAGTCTAGTGTCGGTTGAGCTTAATGAAGACGAAGACCGAAGACTCAAGACGGACCAGCTGCATCAAGGAAGATGAAACAGGTAAAAGTGATTCATTGGTGTGCCTTGTCTTGACCAAAACGTTACCCATAACCTCTTAGATGACTTGGACTAACTAGGTATACCTTTAGTCATCTTCATTAGTCTTAGAACTCCATGAAAAACATGATAAGATAGACTAATTAAAGAGGTGGAAGCTGCTGTAAACAAAACAGCTCAAACAGCAGTTCTCCGATTGATCTTCGATCAAGCGGACATTGGCTCCGATAGGACTCCGATCCATTGGACAGAAGCTCCGATTAATCAAAATTTTTTCCAGCAACTTTGAAAACCCACTGGACATATTTCCGATCAATCGGACAGTCTTCCGATCCATCGGAAGGGGTAAGTCCGATCAATCGGACCATTCTCCGATCAATCGAAATATCCTCCAGAGAATTCTTTGGACTAAAATCCGATCAATCGGACATGTCTCCGATCAATCGTACTGGTCTCCGATCCATCGGACCTTCTTCTGATCAATCGGAGATACGCGAATCTGCCCGTTTTTTTACCGTTGGAAGAAAATCTATTTAAAGATGGGGGTTCATTTTTTGAGTAAGAGAGGGGATTTTGAGGAGATAGAAGCTACCATTGCTAGAGATCATTAGAGGCTCTATTCCAAACCCAAAGCGAGTCATTCTCCTTGTGTTTTCATCACAAGCTTGGGCCATTCAATGGCATCTTGAGAATGGACTTGTTCCCTCTTGATTCCTAGGGTTTAGACACCTTGATGATAGTTAAATCCCTTGTCTAAACACTACCTAGGAGTCCAAATAAGTGTATTCCTCCAGGAAACCCATTTCCTACCATTTGTAGAGGTTTCACCATTCCCTAGCACCTTGGGCATCTCCAATGGAGCATCACATGCAAGGTAGCTGATCTTGGAGCTGAAGCCTTGGCAAAGCGGCGGCGTCAAAGATCGGGGGAGCACAAGGAGAGCTGATTCAAGCACGGGAGAGCGAGAAGAAGCAACCCAAAGCAGCGCTACAAAGGGGCTCAATCCGACAAGTGAGGTTGTCTTGTTAGGAGTCCATCCACTCAATTCCCTGTGGGAGTTGAGTGTAGAGTTTGTTTGACAAACTCGAACTAGGGTCGTTAGCCGATCCTTGGCCTATTAGTTGGGCCTAAAATCTAGGTACGTTAGCCATTCCTTGGCTCGTTAGTCGGCCTAAACAAAGTCTCCAAGGGGGAGACACCAACACGGGTGCAAATGTGTAGGTTGGGAGGAACCTATAAACTCCCCGGTTGGGTGGATTCGATTTAAAACACCTTGGTTGGGAGGAACCAGATTTAAACTCCCTAGTGAATGCCGGTGTGCTCAAAGGGGTTGAGTACTTGAACCGGGAGTGGAGTAGACAAGTAGTCGAACCACTATACATCCTTGTGTTTGTGATTGTTCTTGAGCACATTTCTGTTTTTGCATTGCGTTTAACTTGTTAATTATGAATGCTTAGTTAGGAATGTATGCTCGGCACTTGATAGGCACATACACACACACATGATGTACTTTCACTCCTCATGTAGACTTGAGCTTTTGTTGATCCATTCTCTATAGTCTACATGTGTTGTATAGACTAGGTTGTTATTGCATATATCATTTACTAGTCTTTTGCTTGGACCCACTTAGGCTTAGAAGCTGAAGTGTTATCGCTTACGTAGTTCAATTTGTTAAATTTGTTACGTAGGCGAAAAGATTTTAAAAAGGTCCTAATCACCCCCTCCTATAGGTTTAGCCATAATTCTAGTTGCTCTTTAAGCTTCCGCACGTGTATGCATAGGGTGTCGTGTTAGACTACCCGAGGCGAAAAGATTTTAAAAAGGTCCTAATCACCCCCTCCTATAGGTTTAGCCATAATTCTAGTTGCTCTTTAAGCTTCCGCACGTGTATGCATAGGGTGTCGTGTTAGACTACCCGAAGCAATTTCAGTGATACCCGGTGTGAAAGTTTCGATCATTTGCGCAATTCACGGTGGGCCGCGCAACACGCGTATGGTGCGAACCCCACTTGCACAAATCCCAAGAAAGGTCAAATCAATCAATCACCCTCACCCATACCCCTCTCATCACCCTAGTCTACACAAGCCATACCCACCCCATCCCTCTCTCACCTCAAAGTCAACACAAACCATATCTTTTTTGAGCTCTTCATTGTGCATATTCTAACCCCAATTCATCACTCATTATGCAAGGTTGTTCGCTCGCCTCAAGTGCAAGGCTGCGATGTAGTAATAAATCTCGGTAAGACCGAGGTCAATCCACAGGGAAAGAGGTAAACAATTCCAACTAATCTAATAACTAGAATTTAAGAAGTTTAGGAAGATAGTTTTTCACATCAAATAGAAAAATCAGAAATTAAGAAGAACTAGAGCATCAAGGATCCACTTGTAGTAGTCCAATGCCAATCCATTCATCCAAGTACAACACAATTAGAATCAAAGTCCTATCTCTCATCTAATTGGAAGATATAACATTCAAGCACAAACAGTCCCACTTAAATTTGGAAATCAGATTTCTAGTTCTAATGAAGCACATAGAACTTGAACTTGTAGCCTTCGGAGTAACAGCCATGCCTATGGACTATGGCATTCACAAGGGTTACTACAATTCAAATTCAAACAACCCAATCATGGTAATCTTAGAGAATTGCAAGGAACTCATGTCCGGAGCACACAAACTCTCACAAAACTTCTAAAAAACCAAACTTTATTCAAACTAGAACTTAAAAATCCAAAATTAAGAAAAGGGTACTTGAAATAAAAGAATTAAGCATTGAAACCAACTACAAATTTCACCTATAGCTCTAGCTAAGAGGTTAGCTAAGGAAAAACGTATTAAAACTAGAACTAGAACTAAAAAAAGGAAGAAAAACTAGCTGTAGGAGGCTAGGTAGCCTCCTAGGACTTGAACTCCTTGCTTTCCACGTCCTTGACTGATTTGGAATAGAAGAGAGCACCTCCTTTTATAATACAGCAAGAGTACTGCAACATAACAGATTTTGTTTCGCTTCGTACAACTTAACCAATGGTCGGATTGCCTTCAAATTTGATTCGTAGCTTCCTTGTAATGTAATATTCCTCATAGATGATTTAGATTTCCAAAATTATCTTCTGAATGGGCCCACCAATCAGATCATCGACTGCCTCTCAAAATCACACAATTCGGGTACCTTCAGAACCAGTCATCTTGCTTTCAATGCCCCGGAGTGTACCGAGGTCGGATTGATCTCAAATTTTGAACATTGGTAGACAACTTGCTCCTATACATGATAGATGGATTAGATTGTCCAAAACAATCCCAGAATGTGGTCCGAAAATTAGAACACTTAGGGCTTTTATAAACTCTGTGCAGTTGGATCTTTCTGGATGGTCCATCTGTCTTCAACTGGTACGATCAAACCACACATCCTTTTGATCTGAAACTTTTGTGGTTATTCATATATGGATGTGGTCTAAAATATGGTCAAAGTAGATTCTTCATATCATCAATGATGGGTCACCTGGACCGGCCCAGAGTTGAACAGCGAAATCTGAAACTTTCTGGACAGTTCGTATTGTTTTGGCCACCACGGTCAATCCGTAGCTCCGATCGACACGAAACCACTTGAGTTATTTCAGCGTCGAGCTCCTCTTCAACATGGATGTGTTGGATTTCCAAACATCATCAACATGGGCCCAAAAAATTGGGCTGAATAACCAGAAACGGGAATAGCTTGCTGCCTGAAATCTGGAAGACTGAAATTACATGGCCGACCGGTCAAGACCGGTCGAACAGGGCTGGCCGACCGGTCTTGACTGGTCTAGACCTGTCTGGCAGGTGTCCAGGGAGTGCAGCCGACCTGTCTTGACCGGTCGGGCCTTCTTGGCCGACCGGTCGGACCCAGTTTCTGCATTGTTTCTTCTTTTTTTCTTCTCTCCTTCCTCTCTCTTTGCTTTCTTCTTTCTTTGGCCCACCTTGGGTCTTCATCCAAGGCTCCTAAATGTCTCTTCTTGGTCTCCAATTAGATGAAGTCTGCTCTCATTCCTACAATCACAAAACCTGCATTAGATGGGCCTTTTAAACATGCAAACCATGCATATAATGTGATGTAATGGGCCATATCATGTATAAATTGGAGGTTCAACAAAGGTTTTCATGAACTAAAGACTAATCTAATGCATGGATTTGTGATTGTAGGGATAAGAGAGAGGATTCATCAATTGGAGACTTAAAGACGCTATTTTCAAGCATAGAAGATCAAAGGACTAAGTGTCAAAGGATGGAAGAAAGAAGTCAGAGGAAAGAAGAAAGAAAGCAGATGAATGTGCCCAAGACTGGTCGTCCATAGCCAGGACCGGTTGTCCGACTGGTCCGAACACTCAACAAAAGAGAACTCTGCTGCCAATATCACTGGACCATCCACGACCGGTCGTCCACAGCTCAGCCTGGTCGTACGACCGGTCATTGAATTAAAACTGCGGGTTAGAAATTATGAAAAACTCTCGGGACAGTTTTGGAGGTTTTGAGACCGATCGTGCGACCGGTCGTCCAGGAGCTCAGACCGGTCGTGCGATCGGTCGTCTGTGTAACAATGCGTGTTCTACAAGCTTCGATTTTCTCTGTGCAGTCCGAGATTTCTTGCGCATTCTGGAAGCTTTCGCACTATGCTATAAAAGGGGACCTAGGGCTTCTTCCTAAGGCATCCTAGAAGAGATTAAACACGGTGGGAGATGGCGGAAGTCGGATTTGGAGTTCTACAACTCCTCCTAGTTTGTTTTTCTAGTTTTATGCTTTGTTTAGTTTGTTTCATGTTTCCTTAGATCATGAACGGCTAAACCTCTTAGCTAGGGCTAAGAGGTGAAGCTTGTAGCGAATCTATGATATTTCAATTCGTTGATGTGGTTTCAAGTTAAATTATTAGTGAAGAACAATGGTTTGAAGTTTAAATAAAGTTCAAAGTACTTTTTCTTAGTCTTATGATGGCTCATGGATGTTGAGAAGAATTGCTTGGGTTCTTAATTGTTTTGAGCTAGTCTATACCTGTATGATCCGAGGAATTGGATTCAATACGCTCTAGATCTATGATCTTCATGTGGGAGCTTCATACCAAAAGTCTACTTTTCTGGAAATTCTGAAGTATGTGAGACTGTGTATGTGATTTGGATAAAGTTCAAATCATGATCTAATTATGCTTAACGACAGAGTTTAATGATGATTATGATTGTGATCTTAACCTATTGAAATTGGGACTGACCTAAGCAATTGAGTGTGCTCAAGTCCTAGCTTGAATTGAGAGAATCATGTACATAATTCATACATATGACAGATTGACTGTTTTAACTGCTCTATCATCCGGCTAGATAGAACTTAATTTTGATTCTAGCTGAGAAAGTGAGAAACCACAGTGAATTGAGCATCAAGGATTGCTACAAGTGCATCCTTGAACCCCTAGTGCCTTTTTTTAATTGTTTACCTTCAATTTAATTCAAAGTTACTATCTACATCAATCTTCTACAAATCTGTTAGTTAGCTCTTCCGTAGAACTATTTGAAGTGTTTTGTGAATTCCTACATAAGTCCCTGTGGATCGACCTCGGTCTTACCGAGATTTATTACTACATCGCAACCCTACACTTGGGGAAGCAAACAAGTTTTTGGCGCCGTTGCTGGGGACTTTGACGGTTTTTACAAAATTTCTGAAGATAGTTTCTATTGAGATTTTTAGGAATAGTACTAACTTAGTTTGTTTTATTTTGATTTTTTTCTTTTGCAGGGATTGTAGGAAGTTGAAGAAGAAGTGAAGGATCTTAAGTTCTCAAATCAGGTTATATCTTTCTAACCTTACTCTTCTTCTTCCCCTATTCATTCCTATCATATTCATTTCTTGTAGAGTGGGTGGAGACTCCTTTTGGATCTCTGATAGGTTGGCCTTGTGCCGCCTTGATTCCTATTGGTCGGCACTGCCGTCTTGGATCACCTTGTGTTAAGAGATTTCCCTTCTCAACTCTATTCCTGTTTCTTCTTTTTCTGCACTTTTCTCAAAAGATTCAAAGAGTGGGTGGGGAGTTCTCTGAACCCCTATTGACCAGGAGAAATTGGTCTCTATCCTTGCTTCTGGCTCAGCTATTACAAGACACCTTGTGCTTCGGTCTTAGAGAGAAGTAATGGAAGGAAGAAAGAATTCTTTTTTGTTTCGTTCTTTTAGGATTTGCATGCCACATTGGGCTCGGGATTCTAATAACCAACTCATTAGTGAAGGGGGAATAGTAGAAGGAAATGATAGAGAACCATGTGCTAGGAGACATTTAAATTCTCCAATTTTGTCTGAAAGTATGGCTGTAAATCAACCCAATCCTATGGCCAATCAAAATCTGGGCCAAAACCAAACCGAAACGGGAGAGGATGTGGTTGAGAATGTTCCCAGACCCAGAACATTACGTGATTACTTGCAACCAGCAAGAGCGAGCACTCCCTCATGCATAGTTTTTCCACAAAATGCAGGGAACATAGATTTGAAACCAGGAGTAAGCCAACTCCTCCCAAGATTCCATGAATTAGACAGTGAAAGTGCTTATCAACACCTTAAGGAATTTAACGAGGTGATAGCCACCATGCACTTTGCAAACATAACTGATGATGTGGTGGGACTTAAATTATTTTCTTTTACCCTTAAAGATAAAGCTAAAGGTTGACTTCATGCATTAAGGCCACGATCAATTGGCACATGGACTGAGATGTCTAGGGAGTTCATTAAAAAGTTCTTCTCTACTCACAAAACGAACATGTTGAGGCGCCTTATTATGAACTTTGCCCAAAAGGAGGATGAGACCTTCTTCCAATGTTGGGAGAGGTTTAAGGACTTGTTAAATGCATGCCCACATCATGGCTATGAAATTTGGCGGGTTATAAGCTTTTTTTATGAAGGATTGACTTCACCCATGCGCCAATTGGTAAAGATGATGTGTAATGGGGAGTTCATGAATAAGGAAGCCGAGGAAGCATGGGACTATTTGGAGGAATTGGCCGAGAATGCACAGTCTTGGGATACATCTAGACCAACAAATTCCAAGACTAGCCAACAAAAGGAAAAATGAGGAATTTATGTCCTCTCAGAAGAGGATAACATAAGTGCACATGTGGCTAGCCTCACAAGAAAAGTCAAGGCCATGGAATTAAAGAAAGGAGAGACGATCAACTCAAAAGACATTGAAACTGTTTGTGAAATTTGTGCCAGAAATCAACATGCAACACAAGATTATCCCACAATTTCAATAATCCAAGACATCTTACAAGAACAATCAAATGCCATAAATAGTTATCAACGGCAATTTAGTGCTCCAAACTCTAACACGTATAATTCTAGTTGGAAGAACCATCCCAACTTCAGTTGGAGGAATGGACCCACTGCGAATGCAAACAATGCTCCTCAAGTTCAACCTTTACTAGGTCCATCTCTAGTCATTACACCAAAAGTTACATTAGAGGAGATGTTGGGTGCATTCGTATCGGTTCAAGCTGAATATAACAAGACTAATTCTCTGAAAATAGATGGGTTCATGCAAGAGCAATTGAAATTCAATCAAAATTCAATTCAAGCCATCAATGACTTGAAAACCTCAATGGCTAGGGTTGAATCTCACCTCAGTGTTAGGGAGAAAGGCACACTTCCTGCCCAACCTCTTCTTAACCCAAGGACCCAATTTGAGATACAAGACGTAAGCTCATCCTCCCAACATACAGAGCATGTTTAAGCTATCACCACTTTGAGAAGTGGGAAACTAATTGATAAAGCTAATCCGGTGAAGGGCCCAAAGCCTAAGGATCTGAAAATTTCCAAAGAGAATGATAGCCCGAACAACGCTCCACAAGAGAGAGAACTGGAAAGGCAATACAAGCCGGTTGCCTCGTTTCCCCAAAGGTTGATTTCACCCAAACCTTTAGACAAAAACCTGAAAATTTTAGAGGTTTTTAAGTAAGTGAAGATCAACATCCTGTTGTTGGATGCTATAAAGCAAATACCATCCTATGCCAAATTTCTAAAGGAATTGTGTACAATCAAAAGGAAACACAATGTTCACAACAAAGTACTTTTGACTGAGAATTTGAGTGCTATTATCAAACAAGAGGTGCCCCAAAAATATAAGGATCCGGGTAGTCCAACCATCTCATGCATCATAGGAGACTACCGGATTAAACAAGCCTTACTCGATTTAGGGGCAAGTGTTAACCTCCTCCCATACTTGGTTTATGAACAACTTGGGTTAGGTTAATTAAAACCCACCAAAACCACACTCCAACTTGCTGATAGATCTATTCATATACCGAGAGGAGTGTTGAGGATGTTTTAGTCCAAGTGGATAAATTCTACTGCCCAGTAGACTTTATTGTCCTGGATACACATCCCATGATTGGTACCGGTGCTCAAATTCCCGTCATACTTGGCTGCCCTTTTCTAGCTACTTCAAATGCGATTATCAATTATAGAAACGGGCTTGTACAAATGTCTTTTGAAAATATGACACTTGAGCTGAATATATTTGATTTATGCAAACAACCACGGGAAGTTGATGAGGAGATCCACGAGATAAACTTGATTGAATCATTCGTGGAGGAGACATTCCCCTCGACATTATATTCCGACCCTTTGGAGTCATGTTTGGCCCATTCTCATGAGATAAATGATGACACGATACTAGAGATGGATGCCATTTTAGATGTGATGTCGGTACTTGATAACAAAAGATGGAGGGCACTATTTGAGCCGTTACCCTTAAACGAGAACAAGCCCCTCCCATCCAATATTAAGGCACCAACACTCTACCTAAAGCCATTACCAAGTGATTTGAAATATGTATATTTAGGTCAAGATGAGACATATCCGGTGGTGATTTCTTCCCACTTGGATGAGGAACAAGAGAGTAGGCTAATCGCCACTCTAATAGAGCATAAGAGTGCCATTGGATGGTCGATTGCGGATCTCAAAGGCATAGACCCACTGATTTGTACTCATCGTATACACTTTGAGGAGAATGCTAAGACATCTAGGCAACCACAAAGACGACTCAATCCAAACATGAAGGAGGTGGTTAAGGCCGAAGTGGTGAAACTATTGGATGTGGGTATCATTTACCCAATATCCGATAGTTAATGGGTGAGCCCAACTCAAGTGGTGCCTAAGAAATCCGGAATAACCATCGTAGCCAATGCCAATAATGAACTCGTACCAACCAGAGTCACTACCGGTTAGAGAATGTGCATTGACTATAGGAAGCTAAACACAGTTACGAGGAAAGACCACTTCCCCCTACCGTTTGTTGATCAATTTTTAGAAAGGTTGGCGGGTCATTCCCATTTTTGCTTCCTTGATGGCTATTCAGGGTACAACCAAATAGAGATCGCCTTAGAGGACCAACAGAAAACAACATTCACATGTCCATTCGGTACTTTCACCTATTGAAGGATGCCATTTGGACTATGTAATGCCCCTATAACTTTTCGACGTTGTATGTTGAGTATTTTTTCTGATATGGTGGGGACAATTCTTGAAGTCTTCGTGGATGATTTCTCGGTATTCGGTTGTAGCTTTGATGAGTGCCTTATGCACTTGAAATCTGCGTTGAAAAGATGTGAAGAAAAGAACCTTGTGTTGAATTGGGAGAAATGTCACTTCATGGTTCAAAAGGGGATTGTACTTGGTCACATCATCTCACAAAACGGAATCGAGGTGGACAAAGCGAAAATTGATCTTATCTCTAACCTTCCACCACCCAAGAGCGTACGAGATCTGCGGTCCTTTTTGGGACACGCCAGATTTTATAGACGGTTCATAAAGGACTTCAGTTCAATCTCTCGTCCTTTATGTAACCTACTTCAAAAGAAGAACTCATTCGAGTGGAATGAAGATTGTCAAAATGCCTTTACCAAACTCAAAGGTATGTTGACATGTGCTCCCATAATGCAACCACCTGATTGGAACCTTCCTTTTGAAATTATGTGCGATGTAAGCGACTATGCTATTGGGGCTGTGCTAGGCCAAAGAAAAGAGAAGAAGCCATGTGTTATCTACTATGCAAGTAGAACCTTAAACTCAACCCAAGCAAACTACACTACTACAGAAAAAGAACTTTTAGCCGTAGTTTTTGCCTTATAAGTTTAGGTCTTACTTGATTAGATCCAAGATCATCATATTCACGGACCATGCCGCGCTTAAGTACCTTCTCTCTAAAAAGGATGCTAAGCTACGGTTGTTAAGATGGATCCTCCTACTCCAAGAATTTGACATAGAAATACGTGATAAAAAAGGAGTAGAAAACATAGTGGCTAACCATCTCTCTCGACTTGTTCTCACCGATTTTCCTGAGATGACCGCGATCAATGACATGTTCCCTGATGAACAACTATTTAAAGTCTCCCAATTGCCTTGGTATGCAGACATTGCTAACTATCTTGCTACAGGTACAACTCCACCACATTGGAAAAAGCAAGATAGAGATAAGTTCTTCAATGAGGTGAGGAAATTCCTATGGGACGATGCTTACTTATTCAAGTATTGTCCCGATCAAATTATAAGGAGATGTGTGCCAGATGATGAGCAACAAAGTATCATCTTCTTTTGTCATTCTCAGGAGTGTGGTGGCCACTTTTCGGCTAAGAAGACCACTGCTAAAATTCTGTAATGTGGGTTTTATTGGCCCACTATGTTCAAGGACACCCATGAGTTTTATAAAACATGTGAGCCTTGTCAGAAATTGGGAGGAATCTCCCGTAGAAATATGATGCTACTCAATCCCATCTTAATAATCGAAATTTTTTATTGTTGGGGCATCGATTTCATGGGTCCATTCCCATCTTCTTTTGGAAACATATATATCTTGCTTGCCATTGACTATGTGTCCAAATGGGTTGAGGCAATTCCATGCCGGAATAATGACCATAAAACAATCATTCTTTTCTTAAAAGAGAATATTCTTTCCCGGTTTGGAACACTTCGAGTCATCATAAGTGATGGCGGGTCTCACTTTCGTAATCGCCCATTTGAAGCCTTAATGAAGAAATATGGCGTTAATCACAAAGTGAGCACTTCCTATCACCCACAAATAAGTGGACAAGCTAAGATATCCAATAGGGAGATTAAACATATTTTGGAGAAAACGGTGAACCCCGATCGCAAGGATTGGTCGCTTCGACTTATCGATGCACTCTAGGCTGACCGTTCCGCTTTTAAGACCCCTATTAGAATGTCTCCCTATGGACTTGTCTATGGGAAGGCTTGTCACTTGCCTGTGGAGCTGGAACATAGGGCGTATTGGGCAATAAAGATGATGAATTTTGATTCTGACAAGGCAAGCTTATTGCGCAAACTTCAATTAAATGAACTTGAGAAAATCCGGAATGAAGCATATGAGAATGCGAGAATTTACAAGGACAAGACGAAGGTATGATAAGAACATTCTTCGTAAGACATTCACGATTAATCAACAAGTCCTTATGTATAATTCTCGCTTACACTTATTTTCAGAGAAATTGCGATCTCGATGGACCGATCCCTACATTGTGCAAACTGTCTACCCATATGAGACCATCGAGTTGTTAAATCCAAGGAACGGCAACATGTTTAAGGTGAATGGTCAGTGATTAAAGCCGTTCTTTGAGAAGTTTCCTTCAGAAGGTATGTCCATACCTCTGACTGATCCTGTGTATCAGGATGTTTGATCTCCTAGTCTGATGGAGGTATAGAGTAGTTAGGATTAGGACTTTCTTGCTTTTTCGTTCATAAGTTTGATAGAAGGAGGTAGAATTCCACTTTTCATTCTCTCAGGTACTTTCTTTACTCACTCCCTTTTATTTTCAAATTGCTCTCATGTTTTACTCATTGCATATCTTTTCCATTGAGGACAATGCAAGATTTGGTTGGGGGGTGTAGGATCACTAGGATGAATCCAGTGTTTTGTAACATGTCGAGCAATTATGTAGGAATTTTTTTCGAATTTTCAAAAATTTCAAAACTCTTTTAGAAAACCTTACTACTATGCATTCGAGATGATAGGAGCATAAGAGGAGGAGATACGAAGTGTATGATGTTGTAAGTCTTGAACTTCTCTTAACATAATGGTTTTATATGTGAATTCTCCTATCTATGTGATTGATAGAAAATTTGAACACTCTTACACCTAGTTCACATTACACAATTTTCATGGGTTGAAAGGATTATGTGATTTGTGGATTAGCTAGACTTTTCTTTAAGGTGTTGAGAAACCAAGCCGGGGTACTTTGTCCATCCTTCTCCATGGAAAAATAATGAAAGACATGGATTTCTAAAAATCTTATCTAATTTAAAAGAAAAAGGAAAAGGAAGGATGAAATTGGGAATGATGGAAAAATGGTGGAAAATTCCGATTAGGGCTACCTATTACCAATCAGGGGATGGTCTACCCGTAACCAAAGCCGGAAATGGGACGTAGTGTGAAAGCCATCGGAAGGACAATAAGGCAAATTCCTATCATTGGCTTGTTGTTGCTCTATATACCTTGAGATCTATAGTCTAGTTGATCTGTGAAGAAGATAATCCTGGAAACTCATGAGATGAACTTTCACTATGCACACTAGGTTTAATTTGTTCAAGTTCTTCTATTTTTCAATCAATCAGCGGGAATTTCATATGGAAGCCTATCATGTTTTGAGAGTTTAAGATTTCAACTTCTATCACCTAATTTTTCTGATTTTTACACTTGTGTGCCTTGGGATGTATAGAAGAATGGTTTCTGAAGGAGAGTTGGGTTTTGGAGAATAAAACTTGTTTCACGCATGTTTTGCTCGGGACTAGCAAAATGCTGGTTGGGGGGTGTGTTGAGCTCTTAATTGTGCATATTCTAACCCTAATTCATCACTCATTATGCAAGGTTTTCATGAATTAAAGACTAATCTAATGCATGGATTTGTGATTGTAGGGATAAGAGAGAGGATTTATCAATTGGAGACTTAAAGACGTTATTTACAAGCATAGAAGATCAAAGGACTAAGCGTCAAAGGATGGAAGAAAGAAGTTAAAGGAAAGAAGAAAGAAAGCAGAAGAATGTGCCTAAGACCGGTCATCCATAGCCAGGACCGGTCGTCCGACCGGTCCGAACACTCAACAATAGAGAACTCTGCTGCCAATCTCACTGGACCATCCACGACCGGTCGTGCGACCGGTCGTCCACAGCTCAGACCGGTCGTGCGACTGGTCATTGAATTAAAACTGCGGGTTGGAGATTGTGAAAAACTCTCTGGACAGTTTTGGAGGTTTTGAGACCGGTCCATCCAGGAGCTCAGACCGGTTGTGCGACCGGTGGTTTGTGTAACAGTGTGTGTTCTACAAGCTCCGATTTTCTTTGTGCAGTCCGGGATTTCTTGCACAATCTAAAACCTTCCGCACTATGCTATAAAAGGGGACCTAGGGCTTCTTCCTAAGGCATCTTAGAAGAGATTAAGAATGGTGGGAGACGACGGAAGTCGGATTTGGAGTTTTACAACTCCTAATTTATTTTTCTAGTTTTATGCTTTGTTTAGTTTGTTTCATGTCTCCTTGGACCATGAATGGCTAAACCTTTTATCTAGGGCTAAGAGGTGAAGCTTGTAGTGAATCTAAGATGTTTCAATTCGTTGATGTGGTTTCAAGTTGAATTATTAGTGAAGAACAATGGTTTGCAGTTTCAAAATGCTGTAGGAAGAGGAGAAGTCCTTTTATAGCTTGGAGGTATCCATTGCATAAGAAACTTCCAGATTTCGCGTAAGGATACGCACTTGCGCAGAGAATTTCGACGCCCAATTTAGAAACTACCGTTTTTGCATGGCCGACCGGTCGCACGACCAGTCGGACTGGCTTGGCCGACCGGTCGCGACCGGTCGGACCTGTTAGTCCCATCAGTCTAACGAGCTCTGGAACCCCTCAGACTTGTTGGCCGACCGATCTTGACCGGTCGGACTGTCTAGTTCTTCATCCAGCATCCTCCAAATGTGTGGCTGACCGATCACGACCGGTCTGGCTCCCTTGGCCGACCGGTCAGACGACCGGACTAAACCCTTTTTTTCTTCTTCATTCTTTCTTTGTTTCTTCTTTTCTCTTCTCTCCTTGCTTTGTCTTTCTTTGGTCCTCCTTCAACCTTCATCCAATGGCTCTGAATAGCTCTATTTAGCCTTCAATTGGTGAAATCTCGATCTTGTTCCTACAATCACAAATCATGCATTAGAGTAGTCCTTTAAACATGTAAACCATGCATAATGAGTGATGAATTGGGGTTAGAATATGCACAATTAAGAGCTCAACACACCCCCCAACCAGCATTTTTCTAGACCCGAGCAAAACATGCGTGAAATAAGTTTCATTCTCCAAAACCCAACTTTCTTTCAAAAACTATTCTTCTATACATTCCAAGACACACAAGCATAAAAATCAGAGAAATTAGGTGATAGAGGTTGAAACCTTAAACTCTCAGAACATAATAAGTGTTTATATGAAATTTCCGCTGATTGATTGATAAATAGAAGAAATTGAACAAATTCAACCTAGTATGCATAGTGAAGGTTCATCTCATGAGTTTCCGGGATTATCTTCTTCATAAATCAACTAAACTATAGATCTCAAGGTGCCTAGAGCAACAACAAGCCTATGACAGGAATTTGCCTTACTGTCCTTCCAACGACTTTCACACTACGTCCCATTTCGGCTTTGGTTACGGGTAGACCATCCCCTGGTTGGTAGTAGGTAGCCCTAATCGAAATTTTCCACCATTTTCCATCATTCCCAATTTCATCCTTCCGTTTCCTTTTTCTTTTACATTAGATAGGATTTTTAGAAATCCATATCTTTTGTTATTTTCCCATGGACAAGGATGGACAAAGTACCCCGTCTTGGTTTCTCAATACCTTAAATCAAGGTCTAGTTAATCCACAAATCACATAATCCTTTCAAATCATGAAAATCGTGTAATGTGAACTAGGTGCAAAAGGTGTTCAAATTTTCTATCAATCATAAAAATAGGTGAATTCACATATAAAACCATTATATTAAGAGAAATTCAAAGCTTGCAACATCCCTCACTTCGTATCGCCTTTTCTTATACTTATATCATCTTGAATGCATATAATCAAAGTTTTCCAAAAGAGTTTTGAATTTTAGAAAAATCGAAAAATTTCTACATCATTGCTCGAAATGTCACAAAAGCTAGCAGATTCGTCTAAGGAATCTAAGGAATCTCTCTCACCCCCAACCAAAACTTTACATTGTCCTCAATGTAAGAATGTTTACAATGAATGCAACACATGAGAGCAATGCGAAAATAAAAGGAGAGTGAGAAAGAGAGATATCACCTGAAGCATATATTTTATGGCAAGATTAGCTTTTGGAGATGGGTTACTTCATAACTAAATCAATTGATCAAAACAAATCCTAATGGGAAATCATTCTAGAAAATCATCCTCCGTCAGACTAGGAGGTTAATCCCAACAACTCATCCAAAAGCATAAAGTCAAGTAGAATCATGAGATGGATCAAAAGGTTTCGCAGTAACGTCATCTAATATCCTGCTTTACAATAAACATGTGTGTGAGTAATCGAGATAAGACACTCAAAATCCCAAAAAGGAATTTCAACGGGTTCCTTAATGTTTTCACCACATGTATAAGAGGAGACAACATCATATTTATCAGAAAAAATATGTCTCCAATCAGTTTTTCCTGAGCAATGATATTGCAAATAAGGATCATCCCAGGGTTGGTGGAGTTCGGTATGCATGATCCACAAAGGTGTGGAAATATGAATTGATTTCTCAGCACAAAAAGGTATTGTTTCCACATCCTTCTCTCGGCTAACGTCATATGCCGATACCGACTCGAAAAGTGTGACCATATTCTTTATCATATCATCATTCTCATCAAGGGAGTAAGTCATATCTTCGTCTAAGTGACAGTAGTAAAAAGGTGAGAGGGACTCATTTTCCACAATAGAATTGATCACGTTTATTTTATGGACCTCCTCATCCTCATCCTCTTGTTGGTTGTCAATATTAAAAGCATTCAACTCAATTGTCATATTGCCAAAAGACATTTGTATGACCCCACTCGTACAATTTATGATAGCGTTTGATGTAGCTAGGAATGGGCGGCCAAGTATGACAGAAATTTGAGGGCCAATATTAACCATGGGTTGTGTATCTAAGACAATAAAGTCCACCGGGTAGTAGACCTTGTCAACTTGGACAAGAACGTCCTCAATTACCCCTCTCGGAATACGAATCGATCGATCAGCAAGTTGTAATGTGGTTTTGGTGGGTTTTAATTCACCTAAACCCAATTGTTCATAGACCGAAAAGGGAATTAAGCTTACACTTACCCCTAGATCAAGTAGATCATGTTTCACCCGGTAATCTCCAATTATGCATGATATTGTCGGACAACAGGGATTTTTGTATTTCTTGGGCATCCCGTGGTTGATAATGGCACTTACATTCTCTATAAAAATGCCTTCTTTTGCACGTGTATTTTTCTTTTAACCGTGCGAAGGTCTTTTAAAAATTTAGCATATGACGGTATTTGTTTAATTACATCCAACAATGGGATGTTGATTTTGACTTGCTTGAAAACCTCCAAAAATTTCTGATATTTATCTTGAGGTTTGGCTGAAATCAACCTTTGGGGGAATGGAGCAACGGGCCTATATTCTTTCAATGGCTCTTTTTCATTCATGGCGGTGATAGGTCTATCATCCTCTTTGGAAGATACCGGATCATTAGGCGTTGAAACCTTCACCGGATCAGATTTTTCAATAATTTTACCACTTCTAAGAGTGGTGATGGCCTTAGCATGTTCCATGTGTTGGTTAGAAGAACTAGGCACACTTATTTCGCATTGTGGTTTTGGATTTAGTATGGGTTGGGCTGGAAGAATCCCTTCCCTTGCGTTTAAGCGAGCCTTGATTTCCTCCACCGAATTTTTAAGCTCAAGCCTTATCGTATGGTTGGATTGATTTATTTGAGCTTGACCTTCCATGAATGCTTTCAAAGTATCCTCTATAGGCATTTGAGGTGGGGCCATAGGAATTTGCATTGGGGGCCCCCTTTGAGGATTATTTTGATTAGCCGTGTTTCCATTCGCCCAATTGAAGTTAGGGTTGTTTCTCCAACTAGAATTGTTCGTGTTTGAATTTGGAGTACTAAAAGGTCGTTGATAACTATTCAAGGCATTCGATTGTTCAAATAAAAGTTCTCGAAACGTATAGATTGTTGGACAATCCGGCGTTTGATGCACATTGGAAGCACAAATACCACAAATAGTTTCAACAGCCCCCCTTTGTTGGGTTGTGTCCACTTTCTTTAGTTCCATCTCCTTGACCTTTTGTGTGAGTTTAGCCACTCTAGAACCTAGATCATCTTGCTCATTTAAAACATAAATTTCTCCCTTTTTCTTGGCTTGGGGTTGTTTTGAACTTGTTGGCTTAGATGTATCCCATGCTTGTGTGTTTTCAGCCAACATGTCAAAATAATCCCAAGCTTCCTCCGTTTCCTTGTTCATGAACTCCCCATTGCACATCATCTTCACAAATTGGTGCATGGTTGAGTTTAATCCATCATAGAAGAAACTAATCAACCTCCACCGTTCATAGCCATGATGTGGGCATACATTTAATAACTCATTATACCTTTCCCAACATTGGAAAAAGGTTTCTTCTTCTTTTTGGGCGAAGTTCATTATGGCCCTTCTTAGTGCATTGGTTCGATGAGTAGGGAAGAATTTTTTAAGAAACTCCCTAGTCATCTCAGCCCATGTCCCAATAGACCTTGGCCTTAAGGAATGTAGCCATGATTTGGCCTTCTCTTTCAAGGAAAAAGGAAACAATTTAAGTTTAATAGTATCCTTGGTCACATTGTCATAGTTTATTATGGCAATAACCTCTTCAAATTCCTTAATATCTAGATACGCGCTCTCAGAGTCGAGTCCATGGAATCTAGGAAGAAGTTGGATCAACCCTGGTTTAAAATCAATATTTCCCACATTGTGAGGGAAAATTATGCAAGAGGGAGTACTTGTCCTAGCTGGTTGTAAATAGTCACGTAAAGTTCTAGGTTGAGGTACATCCCCCACTTCATTCTCATCCAATTCAGTAAGGTTTGTGGCTGGATTTTGATGTTGTTTAACTCCTTGATTTGGTTGATTTTCAGCCATCTCTCTAACAATTTCAAGAAAATTTTTACGTTTTCTAGCACGAGGCTCTCTATCAATCCCTTCAATAATTACTCCATCACAATTGAGTCGGTTATTAGAGTCCCGAGCCCAATGTGGCATGCAAAACCTAAAAGAATGAAACAAAAAGGAAAAAGAATTCTTCCTTCCTTCCTTTACTCCTCTCTAAGACTTAAGCACAAGGTATCTTGCAATGGCTGAGCCAGAAGCAAGGATAGAGACTGATTTCTCCTGGTCAATAGGGGTTCAGAGAACTCCCCACCCACTCTTTGAGTCTCTTTGAGAAAAGTGCAGAAAAAAGAAGAAAGAGGAATAAGATTGAGAAGAGAAATCTCTGAGCACAAGGTGATCCAAGACGGCATAGCCGACCAAGAGGAATCAAGGCAGCACAAGGCCAACCGATCAGAGATCCAAAAGGAGTCTCCACCCACTCTACAAGAGATGAATATGGTAGGAATGAGTAGGAGAAGAAGAAGAGTAAGGTTAGAATGATAAAACCTGATTTGTGACTTAAGATGCCTACTTCTTCTTCAACTTCCTAAAAATCCCTGGATTAGACCTATGTTAGAATCCTGCAAAAATCAAAACAACGTAAGTTAGTATTTAGAAGAAAACCTACTCTAGAAAGCAAAACAAATCCTAAACCTATCTAAAAACAATCTCAACTAAAAGTTATTTCAGAAAATTCTAAAAATACCGCATAGAAATCCCCGGCAACGGCGCCAAAAACTTGTTCACTCCCCAAGTGTTGGTTTGCGAAGTAGTAATAATTCGGAAAGACCGAGTATCGTTCCCACAGAGATTTATGAATGGGTATTCACAGAATTTAACTAAAATGACTAATAATTAAGATCCTATTAAGAACTAAAACTGAAAAATAGTAATTTGGGTTTAAACAATTAATGTGTAAGGTAATTTGAATCTAAAAAGGCACTAGAGCGCCAAGGATCCACTCATGATAAGTTTTAATGCATCAACACAACTAGGTCTCTCATAACTCAATTGGAATCGAATTCATATCTTTATCCGATCGGAATATAGAGCGGTTCAATCAACAATTATCTAAAATAAGTGCTTATTCATTGATTCAATTCCCACATCAATGCTCAGGCCTTGGGCACACTCAATTGTGTAAGCCAAGCCTCTCTCCAATCTAGTTTAGATCCACAACCATAGCTTTCACCAAATCCTGTCACTAGACTTGATTACAACTAATGATTAGAACTCTAATTAAATCAAAATCAATGAACAAACAACTATTTCAGATTACTACAAAAGATAAGAACTTTAGTTGAATGAGTTCCCACATGAAAATCAGGCCATTGTATACAAGGCAATCAAAGAATCTACCATGCCCAGAGTCGATGATAGATCAATGAACTACACAAGCATAAACAATGCTCAGAAGGTAATCTACCAAGCTTAGAATCACTAAGAATCACATGAGCCCGGAGTCATCAAGAGATCAAAGTAAAACCCAACTAGTACTTGATTCAAACTCACATTAAACTAAAATTCTTCAATTAAATCATAAAAGGAAACCTAGGTTGCATCAATCCATCAAAAATGAATCAAAAGCTTCACCTCTTAGCCCTAGCTAAGAGGTTTTAGTTCATCTCTAACATCCTTGAACTAGAAGCCTAAAAAACATAGAAACTACTAAAACAGGAAGAAAACTAAGAAACTTGAAGTAGAATCCATCTCCTCAGCAATCCCCACGTCCTAGCATACTCTGGTAGAAAGAGGAGAAGTCCTTTTATAGCTTGGAGGTGTCCATTGCGTAAGAAACTTCCAGATTTCGCGTAAGGATACGCACTTGCGCAGAGAATTTCGACGCCCAATTTAGAAACTGCCGTTTGTGCATGGCCGACCGGTCGGACCTGTTAGTCCCATCAGTCCAGCGAGCTCTGGAACCCCTCAGACTTGTTGGCCGACCGGTCTTGACCTGGTAGGACTGGTTTGGCCGACCGGTCACGACCGGTCGGACGACCGGTCGGACGACCGGTGGGACGACTGGTCTAAACCCTTTTTTTCTTCTTCATTCTTTCTTTGTTTCTTCTTTTCTCTTCTCTCCTTGCTTTGTCTTTCTTTGGTCCTCCTTCAACCTTCATCCAATAGCTCTGAATAGCTCTAGTTAGCCTTCAATTGGTGAAATCTCCATCTTGTTCCTACAATCACAAATCATGCATTAGAGTAGTCCTTTAAACATGTAAACCGTGCATAATGAGTGATGAATTGGGGTTAGAATATGCACAATTAAGAGCTCAACAGCCTTTTACTAATTGTTTACCTTCAGTTTAATTCAAAGTTACTATCTACATCAATCTTCTACAAATCTGTTAGTTAGCTCTTCAGTAGAACTATTGGAAGTGTTTTGTGAATTCCTACATAAGTCCCTGTGGATCGACCTCGGTCTTACCGAGATTTATTACTACATCGCAACCCTACACTTGGGGAAGCGAACAACCTTCCATGCCCCTCCCATGCTAGCCATCATCATCCCATGACCCCCCTCTCTACCCATGCAAGATCCTATGTGGGGGCCGGGGGGGGGGGGGGGGGGGGGGGGGGGCTTCTCATTTTTTAT
This sequence comes from Liriodendron chinense, assembly GCA_003013855.2. NCBI lineage: Eukaryota > Viridiplantae > Streptophyta > Magnoliopsida > Magnoliales > Magnoliaceae > Liriodendron > Liriodendron chinense. The sequence goes on along the minus strand of ML058350.1, from coordinate 1,500,230 downwards.
GTTTGCAAAAGAAGAAGAAGAAGAAGAAGAAGAAGAAGAAGAGAGAGAGAGAGCGAGAGAGAGAGAGAGAGAGAGAAGACTAAGAAGAGAGAGAAAGAGAGAGATTTAGAGAGAAGTTGTGTGAGAAGTAGAGGAGATTAAGGGAGGAGCTTAGCTTGGAGGACCCCAATCACCATCTGGACCGTCCGATCGTCAATCCAACCCCATTCAACCGTCCAACCATCATTGTGAGTGCAAGGGGGGACATAAACTCCCCCTTTCTTTGTTTGCCTTTCTTTTTCCTTTCCTTTTTAGGCCCACCTTGTGATGGACAGTCAGATGAATGGATTGGATCATCCATGAATGGGCCCCACATACCTGGGAATAAAATAATAATAATAATAATAATAATGATATAAAAAAATAAAAAAAAGAGGGGCAGCAGGCCGCTGGACAGACAGCGTCCAGGGAGCGCCCTGGGCTGAAGCCCTTTTAGGCATTAACCCACTTGGATGTTTGTGTTCAATCCTCACCGTCCATCTGTTTCTCCAGTCCATTTTAGGACTGCACACCAAAAATGAAGCAGATCCCGATCTCAGGTGGACCACACCATCGAAAACAGTGGAGATAATGACGTCCACTGTCGAAACTTCTTTGGCCCACCTTGATGTTTGTAAGCCAAATCACCTACCCAATATAGGGCTCAATGGGTTCCTCATGAGCTGGGAATTTGATGAATGGCATGAATCCTCCCCAAGTGGGCCCCACTTGATGAAAAGAAAGAAAAAACAAAAAAAAGAGAAAAAAAGAGAGGCTCCCAGTGTCTTTAACGCTGGGAGAAACCAGCGGACGCTGGATTAGTACTGACAGGTTGAGTAACTATCTACCTACTTCAGTGATATTGCCAACTTCTATGGGCCCCACCGTCCATCCATTTGGAGAGATCATTTTAGGGCATGATCTTGAGACAGATCCAAATCTCAAAAGGACCCTACCAAAGAAAACAGTGGGGATAGTGACCAAGTATAGGGTTGCGAAGTAGTAATAATTCGAAAAGACCGAGTATCGTTCCCACAGAGATTTATGTATGGGTATTCTCAAAATTTGTCTAAAATAACTAATAATTAAGATCCTATTAAGAACTAAAGGTGGAAAATAATGATTTGGGTTTAAACAGTGAATGTTGTTATAGCCAAAACAAGCGGAGATGTCTGTTGGAGGTTTTCCTGCTGTTTCGATCTCGTGAGCACCTTTATTCGACTATCGAGAACGTCTGTTCGCAGCTCGCATATTAGGAAAAATGATGCTCGACTACCAAAGGTTCGAGAAGTTGTGATCGATAGTCAAATACTGGAAGGCGAGAGAAGTTGTGTTTTTCCTGCGAGCAAACCTTCTCACAAGTCGTTGAAAGGTGTTACATCTGAATGAGCGAGTACTTGGACTCGCGACCATCTTCCTACATGCGAACAGCTTTTTCTGTGGTGACATCCCTTAGCCCTCAGTACCAGCAGCCCGTATAGGCCGATTTTGGGCTTATCTTCTTCAATGGTTCCGAGTCTCAAGGGATCGCTATCAAGGAACGAAACTGTCGGATGAGTCATTGGATTAGATCTCCCCTCCATCTGAGGATAAGAATCTTATCCCACGAAATCAGCGGGATCTCAATATCTTACATAACAGATTGGATCATTTCAGATCTATATAAGGAGATGACTCCATTAAGAAACAGGTACACAATATTCAATCTCTAGCCTCGGTTGCTTGGCTATTCTCCTTCTCGCCTTATCTGACTTAAGCATCAGAGGGTTAACGGCTGGACGCCAGCCACCCTTAGTTGCTTTCTGTCTTCTTTCAGGTCCGGAGGAGGAAGTCTTATTGGAGAGAAGGTGAACATCCGAAGGATCCTGTTACAAAATCTGACGTTAACAGTTTGGCGCCGTCTGTGGGAACGACTTGATCGTCAAAGTCAATCGTTCTAACCACTGATCAAAATCCTTCTGATATGCCTCCTAAAAAGGCTGTTCATCCTTCGACTTCAAGGCAGGCACCACCTCCGCCCGATGAGACGAAATCCGTACCTGTCCCTCTACCCACTTCGACGAATATCCCTCAAGGAGCCCCAAATATGCCGTCAGCAAACCCAGTATTGGAGGCCTCCGGAAATCAAGACGACGTTCTGCGTTTCCTCGGAAATACTCTTCTAACTCTAAATGCCGGAGTTCAGGCCCTGTCAAATCGGCTTGATCAGCATTTCCCCGAACCGCAGAGACAACCCTCCGAGGGTTTACCACCGCAACCCATTCCGGTGGCTTCCAGACATTCTGTGGACGAACCACGGGTTCAACCAAATCATCCTCCGTCAAACCGAACACCACTCGGCAACCACCCCCCTGTGCTGCCTCCACATTCCACACATTCTAGTGCGTCTCGCCAACCTCAACCTCAGGACTCTACCATTGAAACATTAGGCTATACGTTACCATGGGAAGGAGATTTCAAAAGAATCCATGATCGTTTTGACATTATAGAGCAGTGATACCAAGCAAATCGACCATCTGCCGTCATGGCGGCGATACATCAGTCCGAGTCCCCCTTCACCAGCGAGGTTATGGAGGCACCGTTACCTAGAAAATATCGAACGCCTGTTATCACCCCGTACACAGGTATTGGCGACCCCCTTGAACACCTAGAAACATATAGGTCTCTTATGGAGTTGGAGGGACATGGCTCAGAAATCATGTGTAGGGCTTTTTCCCTAACATTGAAGGAAGCAGCTCGTACGTGGTTTCGAAGACTAAAACCTCATTCCATCAGCTCCTTTTCACAGTTATCGGAGTTATTCCTTTCTCAATTCATGGGAAGCATTCGCATTAAGAAGCCAGCCTCCCATCTAATGGATTTGAAACAGCAGCATGGGGAGACAATAAAGGAGTTCACAGTACGGTTCACTCCCGAAGCCGTCCAAACTGAGGGTTATACTGAAGAAAAAGGTCTCACAGCCCTCATAGCCGGAATAACGAGCGAGAAATTCAGGTTTGCCTTAGATAAGAGCCCTCCGAAAACTATAGCAGAATTTCAAGCCAAAGCTCAGAAATATATCAATGCAAAAGAAGTCGCATTGACACGCCATGGAGTACAGGGTAAGAAACGCAAGCCAGAAGGAACCTCTTCTGCAGATAAAAAATATCGTCGTGATCAACGCGACCGTTCTCCCAAGAAGCCTTATTCTGGTAAATATCATAACTACAATCCTCTCAATCGGTCTCATGAAAAGGTTTTAATGGAGATTAAACACAAACCATATGTAAAGTGGCCTGCAAAGATCAAATCTGATCCCGAGAAGAGAGACAAGAGCAAGTTCTGTTACTTCCACAAAGATCACGGGCATAGAACCCAGGACTGCATCTCTCTACGAGATCATATTGAAGCCCTTATTCGAAAGGGCCATCTCCAGGATTATGTCGCTCGTAAAAATCGATCACCAGAAAGGGCGAAAGCCTCACCACGCCAAAAGGAACCGTCTCATCATCATACTGCTGTTGAACCTCCAATTTATACATTGCATTGCCCATTACATGACATGGTTTGCATGATTTTCATGATTTAAAGGCCCATCTAACACATGTTTTGTGATTATAGGAATGAGAGCGGACTTCACTCAATTAGAGACCAAAAAGGGGCCATTTGGAGCCTTTGATGAAGGCCCAAGGTGGACCAAAGAAGGAAGGAAGCAAAGAAAGAAGAAAATAGAAGAAAGAAAGGAAGAAAACAAGAAGAAAAAGAGACCGACCGGTCTTGACCGGTCGGCTAAGGAAGCCCGACCGGTCTTGACCGGTCGGCCATGCTTGCTGGAGTAATGCCAAAGAGGGCCTGACCGGTCATGACAGGTCGGCCAGCCCTGTCCGACCGGTCGTGACCGGTCGGCCATGCAAGTTTCAGATTCCAGATTCTAAAACAGCAATGTATTCCCGCACCTGGTTTTTCGGACCAGTTTTATGGGCTGATCTTGATGATATTTGAAAATCCAACACATCCATGTCGAAGAGGAGCTCGACACCGAACTAACCCAAGTGGTTTCGTGTTGATCGGAGCTACGGATTGACCGTGGTGGCCAAAACAATACGAACTGTCCAGAAAGTTCCAGATTTCGCTGTTCAACTCTGGGCCGGTCCAGAGGACTCATCATTGATGATATGAAGAATCTACTTTGACCATCTTTTAGAACACATCCATATATAAATAACCACAAAAGTTTCAGATCAAAAGGATGTGTAGTTTGATCGTACCGGTTGAAGAAAGATGGACCATCCAGAAAGCTCCAACTGCGCAGAGTTTATAAAAGCCCTAATTGTTCTAATTTTCGGACCACATTCTGGGATTGTTTTGGACAATCTAATCCGTCTATCATGTAGAGAAGGAAGTTTTCTACCAATGTTCAAAATTTGAGATCAATCCGACCTCTGTACACTCCGGGGCGTTGAAAGCAAGATGACTGGTTCTGAAGGTACCCAAAGTGCGCGATTTTGAGAGGTGGTCGGTGATGTGATTGGTGGGCCCATTCAGAGGATAATCTTGGAAATCTAAATCATCTATGAGGAATATCACATTACAAGGAAGCTACAAACCAAATTTGAAGGCAATCCGACCATTGGTTAAGCCGTACCAGGCGAAACAAATTCTGCTATGTTGTTGTACTATTGCTGCACTATAAAAGGAGGTGCTCTCTTCTATTCCAAATCAACCAAGGACGTGGGAAGCAAGGAGTTCAAGTCCCAGGAGGCTACCTAGCCTCCTCCAGCTAGTTTTTCTTCCTTTTCTTAGTTCTAGTTCTAGTTTTAATATGTTTTTCCTTAGCTAACCTCTTAGCTAGAGCTAGAGGTGAAATTTGTAGTTGGTTCCAATGCTTTAATTCTTTTATTTCAAGTACCCTTTTCTTAATTTTGGATTTTGAAGTTCTAGTTTGAATAAAGTTTGGTTTTTTAGAAGTTTTGTGAGAGTTTGTGTGCTCCGGACATGAGTTCCTTGCAATTCTCTAAGATTACCATGATTGGGTTGTTTGAATTAGAATTGTAGTAACCCTTGAGCATGCCATAGTCCATAGGCATGGCTGTTACTCCGAAGGCTACAAGTTCAAGTTCTATGTGCTTCATTAGAACTAGAAATCTAATTTCCAGATTTAAGTGGGATTGTTTGTGCTTGAATGTTATATCTTCCAATTAGATGAGAGATAGGACTTTGATTCTAATTGTGTTGTACTTGGATGAATGGATTGGCATTGGACTACCACAAGTGGATCCTTAATGCTCTAGTTCTTCTTAATTTCAGATTTTTCCATTTTATGTGAAAAACTATCTTCTCAAACTTCTTAGATTCTAGTTATTAGAGTACTTGAAATTGTTTACCTCTTTCCCTGTGGATCGACCTCGGTCTTACCGAGATTTATTACTACATCGCAGCCTTACACTTGAGGCAAGCGAACAAGTTTTTGGCGCCGTTGCCGGGGAAAAAGTTAAACGGTTTTAATTGTTCTAGTAGCTATAGAGTAATCTTAGTTAGGTAGGATTTTCAGTTTTTATAGAAGTAGATTTTCTGATTTTTTTTTTTAGATTACTAACAAATTCTTTTTTTTGATTTTATAGGACATTGTTGCTGACATAGATCTCACTCTATTGGGTAACATCTCCCCATATCCCTTCTTTTTATTCTTTTTTTTTTTAATATTAGGGTAGTTTTCAATTTCTTAAAATTTCATCATGTATGATTGGACGAATGGTGCATATAAGCATCTTTTGGAAGATGAGATGTCAGACCATGAAATTGAAAGTCTTTATGATTGGAACCATTATAAGCATAAGTATTTTTCTAAGGTTCAATCAACCTCCACTGCCGCCCCACGTAAGACGATGCGTGATTACATTAATGAAAACAATACACATATTGAGACACGATGTAAGACGATGGGGGAATACCGGAACGAAGCAAAATTGGATAATCATCCGGGAAAAACATTACGTGATTACCGGATTGAAAATAACATGAGTGTTCCACCGGTTATGGTAAGAGGTGTGCAACAACAAAAGGAACAGGTGAATAGTAGCCAACCGATTAAGACAATGCGTGATTACTTGTATGGATATGCCTATCAACCATCATATAACTTTTCATCCTACAATGCGTACGGTCTTAATTGGGAAAACCACCATTCTCCTTGTTCAAGGGAGGAACCAACCATGGATGCCAACAACTATCCTCAAGAGTTTCTTTCTCATGAGCCGCAACCGACACGAACTCTTGAGGATGTGCTGCGAGAGTTTATGGAAATAACTGAGAAATGCATACAAAACCTCTCGCCATCTCAAAATATTAAACCCAACATTGGGAACACCGAATCAATCCCCAACAATGAGGAGGATGAGGCTATCCAAGCCCAACCCTCTTCTGATTTAATGGATAGACTTTTAAAGGAGATTGATTTCGATGATCCCAATGTCATCATCAATTATGGTGAGTCCACTATCTCTTTTGGATGCTTTGAACTTAATGATGAAGAGATTTCAATGACGGTTGACGAACCCGAGGAATCCATAAAATTTGAAAGTGGTAGTGGGGTTGCCTACAATGAGGGTGTGGTGAATGGTTATGAACCTATGGTTTCTTTTTCCCAAGGGCATAATGATTATGAGTCTCTAGAGGATATGCATGCTAGAGAGATGGCCGAAGTCGATCTTTTTGAGTCGTTCCACCAACAACACATGCCAAATTCTAGTGTGGTAGACCTCCCTTTGATTGAAAATTCTATTCCTTTGGATGATGAGGTGGCACAATCTGAAATTTTCAAAGATCAACCAATGTTAAATGATGTGCTTACCACTGAATCTGAAGAATTCTCTTTGGAAGACCTCTTCTCTATAGAGGAGGAATTCCTTACCATTGAAACAGAATTTCTTCAATCATTAAGGGAGGATGAGGACCCTTCATCCGACTATCTCGATTTCCTAGAGGAATGCTTGGCCCACTCTTATGATCTTGATGATGAGATGATTAAGGAGTTGGATATTTTGTTAGACACGGTGTCGGTGCCTGAAGAACACCTTTCCACTGATTTACACTCTTTACCATTGTTTATGGAAACACCGTACAATTCTGAATTTGTGGAAGAGACAACTTTAACTAATGAAAACTTGATGAATGTCTCTCCACCGTCATGGGTCCTTCAGCCCATTGAAAATTCTGATTGGGATGACCCATTTTTAATCAATCATAACCCAAATCAGAATTTGAGGAGATATCTTTTTGCTGCTCTTATCTCCTCCTTTTATGCATGTGGTGCACAATACGATTGGACTTCAATGATAAGAAGCACACATGTTTACTGTCGAGCAGGACTTTGGATGGTCCTCATGAGAAATTTATTGAAATTCATGAAGATCCTGCTCAACTTTGATCATGTAGTTCATCGGACTAATCAAAGGTAGGTAGGTAGGTTAGGATTTATTTTTCTGCAATTAGGATTGAATAAGTCTCATCGAGACAATGGAAGATGCTAGAATTGATCAACTTGCTATCTCAGGTACTATTGTTCTCACTCATATTTTACCATTGCTCTCATGTTCATGCTAATTGCATATCTTTTTACATTGAGGACAATGCAAGATTTGGTTGGGGGGTGAGATGAGATTCCTCATCTAGCATGTTGCAACATTTCGAGCCTCACATGCGCAAATTTTTTCGAATTTTCTAAAATTTCAAAACTCTTTTAGAAAACCTTATTTCCATGCATTCGAGATGATATGAGTATAAGAAGAGGAGATACGAAGTGTGTGATGTTGTAAGTCTTGAATTCTCCCAACATAATGGTTTTATATGTTAGTTCCCCTATTGTTGTGATTGATAGAAAATTTGAACACCTTCACACCAAGTTCACATTACACGATTTTCATGAGTTGAAAGGTTTATGTGATTTGTGGATTAGCTAGACTTTGATATAAAGGTGTTGAGAAACCAAGCCGGGGTATTTTGTCCATCCTTGTCCATGGGAAAATAATGAAAGATATGGATTTTTAAAAATCCTATCTAATTTTAAAAGAAAAAGGAAAGAAATGATGAAATCGGGAATGAAGGAAAAATGGTGGAAAATTTCGAAAAGGGCTACCTATTACCAACCGGGGGATGGTCGAACCGTAACCAAAGCCGAAAATGGGACGTAGTGTGAAAGCCGTCGGAAGGACGGTAAGGCAAATTCCTGTCATAGGCTTGTTGTTGCTCTGTGCACCTTAAAATCCTTGGTTTACTTAATCTATGAAGAAGATGATCCCAGAAACTCATGAGACGAACTTTCACTATGCACACTAGGTTGAATTTGTTCGAGTTCTTCTATTTATCAATCAATCAGCGGGAATTTCATGTAGACACTTATTATGTTTTGAGAGTCCAAGATTTCAGCTTCTATCACCTAATTTTTCCAAATTTTATACTTATACACCTTGGAATGGATAGAATCATGGGTTCTGAGGGAGAGTTGGGTTTGGAGGTTTGAAATTGGTTCACGCATGTTTTGCTCGGGACTAGCAAAAAGCTGGTTGGGGGGTGTGTTGAACCTCCAATTTATACATTGCATTGCCCATTACATGACATGGTTTGCATGATTTTCATGATTTAAAGGCCCATCTAACACATGTTTTGTGATTATAGGAATGAGAGCGGACTTCACTCAATTAGAGACCAAAAAGGGGCCATTTGGAGCCTTTGATGAAGGCCCAAGGTGGACCAAAGAAGGAAGGAAGCAAAGAAAGAAGAAAATAGAAGAAAGAAAGGAAGAAAACAAGAAGAAAAAGAGACCGACCGGTCTTGACCGGTCGGCCATGCTTGCTGGAGTAATGCCAAAGAGGGCCTGACCGGTCATGACAGGTCGGCCAGCCCTGTCCGACCGGTCGTGACCGGTCGGCCATGCAAGTTTCAGATTCCAGATTCTAAAACAGCAATGTATTCCCGCACCTGGTTTTTCGGACCAGTTTTATGGGCTGATCTTGATGATATTTGAAAATCCAACACATCCATGTCGAAGAGGAGCTCGACACCGAACTAACCCAAGTGGTTTCGTGTCGATCGGAGCTACGGATTGACCGTGGTGGCCAAAACAATACGAACTGTCCAGAAAGTTCCAGATTTCGCTGTTCAACTATGGGCCGGTCCAGAGGACTCATCATTGATGATATGAAGAATCTACTTTGACCATCTTTTAGAACACATCCATATATAAATAACCACAAAAGTTTCAGATCAAAAGGATGTGTAGTTTGATCGTACCGGTTGAAGAAAGATGGACCATCCAGAAAGCTCCAACTGCGCAGAGTTTATAAAAGCCCTAATTGTTCTAATTTTCGGACCACATTCTGGGATTGTTTTGGACAATCTAATCCGTCTATCATGTAGAGAAGAAAGTTTTCTACCAATGTTCAAAATTTGAGATCAATCCGACCTCTGTACACTCCGGGGCGTTGAGAGCAAGATGACTGGTTCTGAAGGTACCCAAAGTGCGCGATTTTGAGAGGCGGTCGGTGATGTGATTGGTGGGCCCATTCAGAGGATAATCTTGGAAATCTAAATCATCTATGATGAATATCACATTACAAGGAAGCTACAAACCAAATTTGAAGGCAATCCGACCATTGGTTAAGCCGTACCAGGCGAAACAAATTCTGCTATGTTGATGTACTATTGCTGCACTATAAAAGGAGGTGCTCTCTTCTATTCCAAATCAACCAAGGACGTGGGAAGCAAGGAGTTCAAGTCCCAGGAGGCTACCTAGCCTCCTCCAGCTAGTATTTCTTCCTTTTCTTAGTTCTAGTTCTAGTTTTAATATGTTTTTCCTTAGCTAACCTCTTAGCTAGAGCTAGAGGTGAAATTTGTAGTTGGTTCCAATGCTTTAATTCTTTTATTTCAAGTACCCTTTTCTTAATTTTGGATTTTGAAGTTCTAGTTTGAATAAAGTTTGGTTTTTTAGAAGTTTTGTGAGAGTTTGTGTGCTCCGGACATGAGTTCCTTGCAATTCTCTAAGATTACCATGATTGGGTTGTTTGAATTAGAATTGTAGTAACCCTTGAGCATGCCATAGTCCATAGGCATGGCTGTTACTCCGAAGGCTACAAGTTCAAGTTCTATGTGCTTCATTAGAACTAGAAATCTAATTTCCAGATTTAAGTGGGATTGTTTGTGCTTGAATGTTATATCTTCCAATTAGATGAGAGATAGGACTTTGATTCTAATTGTGTTGTACTTGGATGAATGGATTGGCATTGGACTACCACAAGTGGATCCTTAATGCTCTAGTTCTTCTTAATTTCAGATTTTTCTATTTTATGTGAAAAACTATCTTCTCAAACTTCTTAGATTCTAGTTATTAGAGTACTTGAAATTGTTTACCTCTTTCCCTGTGGATCGACCTCGGTCTTACCGAGATTTATTACTACATCGCAGCCTTACACTTGAGGCAAGCGAACAACTGCCCAAGAGGACGCTGAGCCTACTGGAGAAATCCGCACCATCGTCGGAGGACCAGCTTGCGGGGGCGACTCTCAAGCTTCAAGGAAAGCGTACGCTCGGAAGGCGTCTAAAGAACCCCAGCATATTTATTGGCTGGAACAGGCACCCAGTGCGTCAAAGGCCAGCCATCCTCCAATTTCCTTCTCCCTCGAAGATGCAGTGGGAATTCACTTCCCTCACGAGGACTCCATCATAGTCACATTAAAGGTATCAAATTATCTGACTCATCGAATTATGGTGGATACAGGTAGCTCAGCCGATATTCTGTATCTGGAGGCTTTCAACAAAATGGCACTTTCCAGAAGCCTACTCAAGCAGTTTCAACCCCTCTCATCGGCTTCGAAGGTGAGGTGGTAATACTTGAAGAAAGCATTGATCTCCCAGTTACTTTTGGAGAAAGTCCAGCGAAGACTACCGTCTTCATAAACTTTCTCGTGGTGGATCGAAAATCAGCATATAATGTTATTTTGGGGTGGCCATAGCTTAATAAGGTTGGGGCAGCCTTACACCCTTCCTATTTGTGTGTCAAGTTCCCTACCCCAAATGGTGTTGGGGTTGTGCGAGGAAATCAAAAGGAGGCTCGGTCTTGTTACGAGATAGCCCTACAAGACCGAAAGAAAGTCCCAGCAGCACCTGTCATGATGATAGCACAAGATTCACCTAACTCCTCGACTGGCAACTTCCTAGACCCGAGAGAGAGCGCCCTTCAATCAGGAACTCCTGGGAAAGATACAGTGGCGGTTCACTTAGCTAAAGATGACTCGTCCAGAGTTATCCGCATGGGATCCTCTTTGAAGGGAGCCGTCCGGGATGAGCTGATCCGCCTCCTCACCGAATATCAAGACGTGTTCGCTTGGTCTCACAAAGATATGCTAGGCATCGACCCCAACATTATCGCACATCGGTTGAATATTGATCCAAAGCATAAACCCGTACACCAACATCGACGTGCCTTCACTGCAAAAAGGCAAATGACAATCAAAGCTGAAGTCGAAAAGCTGCTTACGGTCAATTTCATAAAAGAAATTGACTACCCGGAGTGGGTCGCGAATGTAGTTCTCGTCCGAAAAGCTAATGGCAAATGGAGAATGTGCATCGACTATTCAGATTTGAACAAAGCATGCCCCAAAGATAGTTTTCCGACGCCGCGGATAGACCAGCTGGTCGATTCAACAGCTGGGCATGCCCTGCTTAGCTTTATGGATGCTTATTCTGGTTACAACCAGATCATGATGCATCCACCTGATAGCCAACATACCGCCTTCATCACAGACCGGGGATTATATTGCTACCAAGTTATGCCGTTCGGTCTAAAAAATGTAGGGGCCACCTATCAACGTCTCGTCAACAAAATATTCGCTGCTCAAATCGGCAGGAATATGGAAGTTTATATTGACGACATGCTCTTGAAAAGCATCGTAGAAGATGATCATCTTTCTGATCTTCGAGAAGCCTTCAACCTAATGAGGAGATATCAAATGAAACTGAACCCAGAAAAATGTGCGTTCGGAGTGTCTGCAGGAAAATTTCTTGGATTCATGGTCGGCCAGCGTGGAATTGAGGCAAATCTCGAAAAAATAAAAGCATTGGTAGAGATGAAATCCCCCACCACTCTTAAGGACGTCCAGCGTCTGGCTGGTCGCATCGCATCGTTGAATAGATTCATCTCACGAGCATCTGACAAATGCTTACCCTTCTTCAAGCTCCTCCGTGCTACAGCAAAATCTAATTGGGAGTGGACATCACAATGCGAAGAAGCTTTTCAATAATTGAAGCAGTATATGAGCACGCCCCCTGTTTTATCTAAACCTGTAGCGCACCAGCAACTCATCCTTTATTTATCTGTGTCTTCCACGGCCGTTAGCGCTGCTTTAATACGAGAAGACTCCGGGATGCAAAGGCCCGTTTATTATATCAGTCGGGCAATGGTAGATGCTGAAACCCGTTATTCTGATATGGAAAAACTGGCCCTGGCCTTGGTCACGACAGCACGAAAACTGCGACCATATTTTCAAGCCCACGCTATTCTCGTACCAACGAATCATCCGTTACGACAAGTCCTTCAAAAACCTGAGACTTCCGGACGATTAACTAAATGGGCGGTCGAGCTTAGCGAGCATGATATCTCGTACTGCCCCAGGCCCGCTGTCAAAGGCCAGGCCGTGGCTGACTTTATCACCGAATTCACGTACTCCTCTTCCGATGACAATTCTACGACCAGCGACCAGCCTTCCTGGTCCCTCTTTGTGGACGGGTCGTCACGAGCCACCGGTAGCGGAGAAGGCCTAATCCTAGTCGCCCCAGACGGGTCGCATTTCCAATACGCTTTACGTTTTGATACTCGCATCTCAAATAATGAAGCAGAATATGAGGCCTTGATTGTTGGCCTTGAACTAGCAATTGTCCTTTCAATCCAAAATCTGCTAATTCACAGCGACTCCCAGCTCATTGTCAACCAAGTTCTCGGTGAATTCGAGGCCAAAGAAGAAAGGATGGCCTTATACAAATCTCGTGTCCTCATCCTGCTCGCAAAACTGAAGACTTATGAAATAATTCATATTCCTCGCGAGAAGAACCAACTCGCAGATTCCCTGGCAAAGCTCGCCTCTGCACCAGAAGTTGAGTTATCACATTCAATCCCCATCGAGCATCTTCAGAACCCGAGTATCGACCAAGTAACTCTTGAGCAAGTAATATCGGTACAATCATCTCCATGTTGGATGGACCCCATTATCCTTTATCTCAGAGACGGATACCTTCCAGACAACAAGAAAGTTACAAGACAAATTCGTCATCGAGCCGCCAGGTATACCTTACAAGACGGAATATTGCTACGCAAAAGTTTTTCCTTGCCTTATTTAAGGTGTCTTCATCCAGAAGAAGCACTTCGTGTTCTAGATGAAATACACCAGGGGGTATGTGGTAACCACCCCAGGGGGCGATCCCTAGCATATAAGGTGATGAGGCAAGGAAAGGATATTATTGGCCCACTATGAAAGCAGATGCAATTGCATTCTCTAAAAAATGTGACAAGTGCCAGCGATATTCTCCTATACCACGTACCATCCGAGCGAATGACTCCAGTAGATAGTCCTTGGCCTTTCGCGCAATGGGGGGTCGATATCATCGGGCCCTTGCCTACTGGAAAAGGACAAAACAGATTCGCAATAGTGGGGGTCGATTACTTCACCAAATGGGCTGAAGCAGAACCATTAGTCAAGATTACTGAGAAACAAACTACTAAGTTCATATGGAGAAATATCATATGCCGTTTCGGACTCCCTCACACTATAATTACCGACAGCGGAACGCAGTTCGACAACGCAGCCTTTGATGAATTTTGTGAAAAATGAAAGATACGTAACCTCCACACCTCTCCATATCATCCCCAGGCAAATGGGCAAGTTGAGGCAGTGAATAAAATCATCAAGCACCACTTAAAGACCAAGCTAGGTGAATGTAAAGGTATGTGGCCTGAACTTCTGCCAAAAGTACTATGGGCATATAGAACCACGGCTCGTACATCAACAGCCGAAACCCCTTTTTCCTTAGCATTTGGTGTCGACGCAGTTGTACCAGTGGAAATTCAAGTGCCCTCGTATCGGATCGAGCAGTATGACCCCGCGGGTAATCAGGAAGATCTTCGGCTTCATCTCGATGTCTTGGAAGAACAAAGAAATACCTCCCAAGTACGAGCGGCCACATATCAACAACGTATTGCTCGCTATCGAAATGCTAAGGTTCGGCCTAGATCCTTCCAGCTCGGAGATTTGGTCCTGAAGCAAAAACTCAGAATTCCCGCTCGTTCGCTGGATCCAAATTGGGAAGGCCCGTATCGGGTTATTAAGATTGTGCGACCCGGTACTCATTACCTCGAAGACATGCAGGGAAAACCCGTACGTCGCCCTTGGCACGTAGAGCATTTGCTGCAATACTTCCCCTAGATTCAATGTAGTTCACAACGGCATTTTATGAATAAAAAGTCAAAGATATCTTTTGGTCGCTACTCCATTTACTTGGACCTGAACAGCCCTGAAGAGAATACATACAATCTCTTGGCCAATTGCCTACCTTTGGTAGGGATAAATTCACCTTGGATGGTCGCATTTCCATTTTATGGATAAAAAATAACGCTTAAGGAGAGCACGTGTATACTCTCGATCATTCTTCTACCCTTGGTAAATTCGGAGGCTCAATCAATAGATCAGTCTATCTCTACGAGGGAATGGTCAGTACGACCCCCCAGATTGAGCACAACTCATTTCTCAATCGATAGATCAGTCTATCTCTACGAGGGAATGGTCAGTACGACCCCCCGGGTTGAACACAACTCATTTCTCAATCGATAGATCAGTTTATCTCTACGAGGGAATGGTCAGTACGACCCCCCGGATTGAGCACAACTCATTTCTCAATCGATAGATCGGTCTATCTCCACGAAGGCAGGGTCACTACGACCCCTCGGGTTGAGCATAACTCATTGAAACGAGAAGGCATTCATTGCGTGAAGGGAAAAAGAGAAGGTAAACAAGAAGAACGAGAACATTTCCAAAAATATCTTTTCATTAATATATCAATTGTTTACAAATGTCTGCTCGCGAGTACAGGAGAAAGAAAAACAAAAAAGAACATTAATCTCTCAGGGGAGGAGCCGTGCTCTCGACTTCAGGACCCATTTCTGGAGCCCCTCCAGCCTGCGTGGCTTCGGTCACCTCATTCTCAGCAGCAGCTTGCTCCTCTGTAGCTATAATGGTCGCGACTCGTCCGAATTCCCCCATATCAAAAGATGGGGATATTCGTTGCACTACTCTTAGCGCAAAGTCGCGACCAGCATCATATGACTCATATCTTTCATCGTCATATAGCTGCGAGTTCCGAAACTCAGAAATTGCTCGAGGCCCTTCCTCCGAGAGCATTTTTACCAAGGCGACTCTCTCCTCGTCCCAATGGATCGAGTCATCCTTAAGCTGTGCGAGATTGGAGCGCTCCTTCTCCAAATTTTCGCTGACTTCTTTAAGCTGCGACTTGGCCTCCGCAAGCCGCTCCTCTAGCGAGATCTTGTCTTGACGAAAGATCTCCCTCTCTCTCTCCGCTTTCTCCTTCAACCCCGCGAGCTTCGTGAAGTTAGAATCCAAAGCCTGATACCTATCGGTCAGGACTTGGACTTTCTCGATGAGGATCTTCTTCTCCTCATCTCTCTTAGAGATCACCGCCTCACGGGACTTGAGGAGCTGATCCCTTCCTTGGACCGCCTTCTCCAAGGCGATCCTCTTTCCTTCTGCCTCATCGATCACGCGACGAGCGGCGACAATATCACGCTTCGTCCGCAAGATGAGATCTAAGCCCTGCAAAATGGAAAAGAAAACGTGAGAAAAATACTTGAGAGCCAAAAAATAAGGAAGTTAAACAAAATCTCCGAGGTCTTACCTGAACCATCCTTACCCCCGCCTCAAGGAAGAGGATCTCAGGGCTTGGCTCGGGAATAGAGCCAAAAGTTTGGGGGGTAATGTTGTCGAACAAAAATTTACAAATTGGATGGAGGTGGCGAGGAATAGAGAATGTTCCACCTCCAGACGGCTGGGCGACGACCAACCGAGTCGTGCTCGCGACAGGTGGGGCCACCGACTTAACGAGCAGGTCCAGGCTCCCGAGCAGGGGTCAGCTCGCGAGCAGGAACCGACTCGCGAGGTTCTGTTTGCTAGCGAGCCTCATCAGCTGGGGGGCAGCTGGACCCTGCCCCATCAGGGGAGTTGTCAGTAATGTTAATCACTGGCGGTCCAGGTGCGACCACCAGTGAGGGGATGTTGGGCACTGCTGGTGCCCCCACCGTGCTCGCGAGAAGAGCAGGTTGGTCGCCACCCTTGGGGGCGGATGGTTGAGAAGGCCCGGCAGACTTCTTCTGCCTTTTCGAGTTTGTGCCCTTTAGTCGAGGCAACAAACCCCTCTTTTCTCCAGCCTTTGTCATCGTGACTTCTTCATCGGATATCAATCCCGCTGCCGCGAGTCGCGAGCAGGACAAGCAGGCTTCGATGTGCCTATCACTAACAGGCACCTTGTATACTTTTACTATCTTCTCGTTAATCCCTCCCTTCAAGTTTGGCTTGTTTAGGGCCGGGATACCTGCGAGCACAAGTAGCGGTCAAAATATATATAAACCCTAGAATTTTAACTGGAGAAACAGCACAATGTGGGACTGTGCCTACCTTCACAGAAAAAACGGGTCACTCCTGGACCCCTGGAGGAGGCAGACTCCCAGTTCCCGGAAGCATAAAACCACCGTTTCCTCCAGCCGGGATAGTTCGAGGAGGGCTTCCCCAGCACGAAGTTATCCCGGTGCCAGTAACACAGGTCGTACCAGCCGTCACTGGAGGGTGCCATCTTCAAGCGAAACATACGGAGGAACTCCTCAGCTGTGAGCTCCCCGTTGCTGGCTTGAGCCCAGAGGACGAAGGAGCTCAGAACCACCCTCCATCCGTTCACAATAAGTTGCCCGGGGGCAATCTTGTAGCATCGAAGAACATCCCGAACGAAAGGATGGAGAGGAAGGCGTACCCCCAAGATGAGCTGGTACTCGTCGAAAGCCACACACCTTGGGGGGGGGGGGGGGGGGGGGGGGGGGGGAGAATCTGGTGTCTCTCCATCTCCTGGCAACCGAAGAATGATAGAGTCAAGGATCAGATACCTCTCCTGTAACTCAACCAGCCGGTCCTCCGATAAAATAGAAGGATATCCGGCTGCCGTGTATCTGCCTGCCCTGAACCCTCGCATTACTAGAAGCAGAGGATTCCGGTGTAGCATCTCCCAGTGGGACGGTGGTCTCGTCAGAGTCCTCAGCCATAAGATGGTTAAAAAAATGAAAAGAAATGGAATATACCCAGAAGGAAGAAAGGAAGGAAAAGGAACACCGGAGGAAGGAGTATGAGGAAGATGACGGGAAAATTCTTTCGTTCAAAAAAATTCTATAGAAAACCAGAGATATGGCGGACCCCGTATATTTATAGGCAATCATTCCGCCGCATATGATGATACGTGGCAGCCTTCCGTTCGGTGCAGCAGTCGAGCAGGCATGCCCATTAACTCCTCAGACACGTGGCGAGCGTCTCTTCATTCCCTGTCTGCGGAAAGGCTGCGGAAAGCTGGCGATCATTAATTCCAGCCCAATCATGCACGGTTTCGTCTCGATAAAGACAACGGGCGGTTACGTATGACAGTGAGTAAGTCCTTCCCTTAAAATTCTTGACGGTAAGGACTTGGGGGGCATCTGTTATAGCCAAAACAGCGGAGATGTCTGCTGGAGGTTTTCCTGCTGTTCCGATCTCGCGAGCACCTTTATCCGACTATCGAGAACGTCTGTTCGCAGCTCGCATATTAGGAAAAACGATGCTCAACTACCAAAGCTTCGAGAAGTTGTGATCGATAGTCAAATACTGGAAGGCGAGAGAAGTTGTGTTTTTCCTGCGAGCAGACCTTCTCACAAGTCGTTGAAAGGTGTTACATCTGAATAAGCGAGTACTTGGACTCGCGACCATCTTCCTACATGCGAACAGCTTTTTCTGTGGTGACATCCCTTAGCCCTCAGTACCAGCAGCCCGTATAGGCCGATTTTGGGCTTATCTTCTTCAATGGTTCCGAGTCTCAAGGGATCGCTATCAAGGAACGAAACTGTCGGATGAGTCATTGGATTAGATCTCCCCTCTATCTGAGGATAAGAATCTTATCCCACGAAATCAGCAGGATCTCGATATCTTACGTAACAGATTGGATCATTTCAGATCTATATAAGGAGATGACTCCATTAAGAAACAGGTACACAATATTCAATCTCTAGCCTCTGTTGCTTGGCTATTCTCCTTCTCACCTTATCTGACTTAAGCATCGGAGGGCTAACGGTTGGACGCGAGCCACCCTTAGTTGCTTTCTGTCTTCTTTCAGGTCCGGAGTAGGAAGTCTCTATTGGAGAGAAGGTGAACGTCCGAAGGATCCTGTTACAAAATCTGACGTTAACAAATGTGTAAGGTAATATCAATCTAAATCGGCACTAAAGCGCCAAGGATCCACTTTTGATAAGTTTCAATGCATCAACACAACTAGATCTCACATAACTCATTCGGAATCGAATTCATATCTCTATCTGATCGGAATATAGAGCGGTTCAATCAACAATTATCTAAAATAGTTACTTATTCATTGATTCAATTCCCACAACGATGCTCAGGCCTTGGGCACACTCAATTGTATAGGCCAAGCCTCTTTCCAATCTAGTTGAGATTCACAACCATAGCTTTCATCAAATCCTGTCACTAGACTTGATTATGACCAATGATTAGAACTCTAATTAAATCAAAATCAGTTAGTAAACAACTATTTCAGATTAAAACAAAATATAAGAACTTTAGTTGAATGAGTTCCCACATGAAGATCAAGCCGTTGTACACAAGACAATCAAAGGGTCTACCATGCCCGGAGTCGATGATAGATCAATGAACTACACAAGCATAACCAATGCTCAGAAGATAAGCTACTAAGTTTAGAATCACTAAGAATCACATGAGCCCGGAGTCATCAAGAGATTAAAGTAAAACTGAACTAGCACTTGATTCAAACTCATATTAAACTAAATTCTCCTATTAAAACATGAAAAGGAAACCTAGGTTGCATCAATCCATCAAAAACAAATCAAAAGCTTCACCTCTTAGCCCTAGCTAAGAGATTTTAGTTCATCTCTGGCATCCTTGAACTAAAAGCCTCAAAAACATAAAAACAACTAAAATTAGAAGAAAAACTAGGAAAACTTGAAGTAGAATCCGTCTCCTAAGCCTCCTTGATGATCCCCACGTCCTAGATTGCCTGAGTATGAAGAAGAGAAGTCCTATTTATAGATTGGCGCGGAAGATTCCCGATTGCGCAAGGAAATACGCAATTGCACAGAGAAAATCGGAGCTTTACGTACACTCTATTACGCTGACGACCGGTCGCACGACCGGTCTGAGACTATGGACGACCGGTCGCAAAACTGCGAAAACAATCTAGAGAGTTTTCAACTTCCCCTGTTAAGCGCCCGACCGGTTGGACGATCAGTCTGAGTGGTGAACGACCGGTCTTAACTAGTCCAGTGAACTTTGGACAGAAGGGGTGTTCTATTAAGTGCACGGACCGGTCGGACAACCGGTCCCAGACTATGGACGACCGGTCTTCAGTGTCTTTTTCTTCCTTTGCTTCTTTCTTCCACCCTTTCATGCTTGGTCTTGTGATCTTCAATGCTTGTAAGTAGCCTCTTTAAGTCTTCAATTGGTAAATCCACTCTCTTATTCCTACAATCACAAATCCATGCATTAGATTAGTCTTTAAATCATGAAACCATGCATAATGAGTGATGAATTGGGGTTAGAATATGCACAATTAAGAGCTCAACACCATGATGTATATGTATCATCCACACCGCCCATCCTGTTGTCCAGATCATTTTAGTACATGGGTCCACATCTGAGCTAGATCCAAGTAGTGGGTGGGCCACAACAAAGGAAGCAGTGGGAGACAATGATGTCCACTGTTGAAGCCTTCCTAAGGGTCATTGTGATATTTATAATGCCATCCAGACCTATGGCATAGGTCTGGATGGAGGGGAAAACACAAATATTAGCTTGATTCGAAACTCGCATGACCAGGGGGGGTCTCACGTTGCAGACAGCGTGCGTGCGCACGCTGCCTAGTAGGTGGCCCACCATGTGGGTCCCACCATGATGTATTGTCTTATTCATGCTGGCCATCTGTTTTTACATATTATTTTAGGATATGGCCCCAATAATGAGGCAGATCCAAACGTCAGATGGACCACACCCGCAGGGAATAGTGGTCATTGATGCCCACTATTGAAAACTTCCTTGGGGCCACTCTAGTGTTTATTTTTCATCCAACTAGAGGTTGTGGGCCCATCTTTGGGTTCCACCTTGATGGATGTATTGTGTATTATACCATCCGTCTTGACCGATGCGTGGGGCCCAAATTGAGTGGGCTTCAGTTAGGAAATGGTGGTGATTGAATACCTACCACTGAAACTTCCTACGACCGATGATGTATATTTGCTATTCAACCAGTGGGCGGGGCCCACCAGGGTCCTTCCTTTGATATATACGTTTTATCCATGCCGTACACCTATTTTGTATGTGAAGGCCCAAGTAAGGGGCCGATGTGGTCTAAAGTGGGCTATGCCAGGAAGACCTTTACATTTCCAATGGGGCCCACAGTCCCGGTCCCACTCTCTACATATATTGGGCCATTTAAGGCCAACGTCACATGATACATTTGGTAACATGCTAGTATACTTAGTTTGATATGTCACACTGATAACATGCTTAGTATAATGAATACCCTGCTCATTCATATGCCCATACGCATCATTTGTATACCTGTTGTGGATCTCGAATAATCATAGCACATGTTATTTTGGCTTGTTATACTTAGGGGACCCGTACAAGACAGGGTTGCCCCATATGATTGCGCAGTATGCGTAAGTTCGGTGCATGACTTGGATTCTATGACTCATGCATTTCACATTATGTATGTCACGATCGCCTTCACACCCTAGAGCATCGGGGTGGTGGCCACCATAGTCACAATCGTGGTTGGCAGTAATGGGCACCGAAAACTTGTTTTAACATGTGGGCGCTATTGATGTCCTTGGGTGAAAGTCCCTAAACCTTGTTGTACCAGTAGGATGCTCTAACGTCGAGACCGAGTGGATAACATGAGCGCCCGAGTGCTAAATACCAGTAGGCTGCGTCTCTGACTATGTTGAGGTCGGTTCGAAAGGGGTGTGACCTTATCCGCCCAGGTGCAGTGGGCTATAAGCTAGGTCGAGTTTGACCAGCTCGTGAAATGGGTCCGCTATCGGCGAGTCGGGTGGGCATTGGCATACCACTGACGAGGCGGATAGTGAGGTCTTTTCTACTCACTTGGTTATGCACGCGATGTGCGGCGGCCAGTATCAGAGTGTACTAGACCCCGGTGATGTCCCAGATGAGAACCATTTTGATATGTGGATTAGTTGAGGATTGACGTGTTTGCATTGCATCTCTAGCATGTAACACTCAGCCATGTAAGCCTTTGCATCGCATAGCCTTAAGATGACTGATAGCATTTATGAGCTTGGTAACTTAGCCCTCTATTACTTTCGCTTACTCTGATATTTGTATACTTGTCATATGCATCACACGAGCACACACGCACTCTATTGAGCTTCGTAGGAAGCTTATGCGCATTTGTTTACGCTGCAGGTACTAGGGCACATCAGCAGCGTTGAGCGCGGTTCATGTACCTAATATTTTGGGCTTTTGCTACATTTTGTATTTCCCTTTCCAGCACTGTACTCAACAATCTATATAGTGGATATCTGATGATGTTATATGGTTTTGATTATGCTCATTCACAAAAAAAAACTACCCTGAAAATCCTCCTGGGTGGGATCCCAGGATCGGAAGCTGGCATATGAGAGCTAGGAACCGAGAATGGGGTACTATGGAGGCTGTTAGCACCAAGGTCGGCGATCTGAAATTTAGTGAGCTCGGTCCCCGGGTTTTGGGCGTGACAACCCTGTATTCGGTTAGCCCAAGAATCTTCGACTAGCTTGGGAACTTTGATCAAGTTTCCAACAAGCGTAATTGAATAATTCAGAAGATGTTCGATCAGCCCGACCCTGTGTTCGGCCAGCCGAACAGGCTTCGGTTAGCCCAATAATGTTCAGTCAAGTTTTCAGATTCGAAACTGTTTTCTGGACTCGGAACTTGGGTCAGCCTGACCCTGTCTCGGGTTAGCCAAAGTTTACTCAGGTCAGCCAAAATTCACTCGAGTTAGCCAAAATTTAAATAAATTCTTATCCCATGAAATCTGATAGCCGTTGGGATAAAATGGTTGAAACTTAAGTCAGCCAAAGGCAAACTTAGGTTAGTCAAAGGCTTAACTTTTTTTTACTATTAATAGGGCTTTCTTCTCTCTATTTTTCATAAAAAAAAAAGTACAAAAATACTATCTATTTGGTGAAAAAGCCCTCCATTATAGTCTAGCTATCTGATCTTAATTCTTAGTTTATTTTATAGTTATCTCAGTTCTCTTCTCATTTAATTTGATTTAGTAAAGAGAAGATCATTCTCATACTAGAGATAAAAGAACTGAAATTTCAACTTTTAGGAAAACCCTTTTTAGAAATTCCTATATTTATCTTGTTCGAGCTACATTAGTTTATTTTCTACAAAGATCGGATCGCTACACCATTGAAGCTTCATTTCTGCTAAGCTTCATCATCTTCTATAAGAAGAGCGGTAATATCTTTCCATACTTTGGATTTTGTTTGAGATAGCTCGTGAAAATCTCAAATTAGGTTGTTAGTGATTAGCCTGTGAAAATCACTTACGGTTAGTGATTAGCCTTTGGAAATCACTTGAGGTTTTGTTATAATAAGCCTGTGAAAATCATAATCTTTGTATCGGGTTTTAAAGGTGAACCTGTGAAAACTTTTATATAGCAGAAAGCCAAAATTACAAGGAATAGCAATTTTGAGAGTGGAGTAGGTGCAAGTTGTTTTAGCACCAAACCACTATAACTCTATGTGTCGTGGTGATTGTTTAATCTTTTATCTTCTTATGTACCTGATTGTTTATGAAACCTTAAATCGTGACATAAGGTTATCCTACTTGGATTTGTAAGTGATATAAGGTTGTCCTAATTAGTTTACTAAGTGAAAGATTGTACTACTTAATTTCTAAGTGAAAGGTTGTCTTACGATTTAATCTAAGGTTTCAAATTGCTCTCTATTTGCTTATTTGCTTTCAGATTGGTTAGTTGCATATTTATTCTTGCTAATCTTATGATTGATACTCTGATTTATTTTAAGATTACAAGAAGCAAAATTGAATTATGTTGTCCTATTCACCCCCCTTTAGGACATTTATAGCTCCGTCTTTTTCAAGTGGTATCAGAGCGAGTTTTCTCTTTTGTGGATTTTCAATCTAAAGAGTTAGATTTGGAGCTGTAAGATGTCTAAATTTGAAAGCTTATTTGTTTGCAGGCTATCTTTTTTTTATGGTACTAACTATTCTTATTGGAAAGCCAGAATGAGGATATTTCTAAGATCCATGGATGAAAGTGTGTGGCAAGCAACATTAATAAATTGGACTCCTCTAATAATTGAAGTAACAGATGATGATAAAATTAAATTTGTGAGACGAGTAGCTTGTAATCTATGGACCACTACTCAAAAAAATGGAAGTAGTGCAAATGTTAAAGCATTGAATGCTATAACTTGCTCTCTTTCACCTGATGAATTCAAAAGAATTATTTCATGTGAATCAGCTAAGCAATCCTAGGATATACTCGAAATGACCCATGAAGGCACTAATATTGTAAAGAAGTCTAAAATCCAAATCGTCACAACCAAATTTAAGAAAATATGTATGGATGAAAACGAAACATTTATGGACTTCTATACAAAATTAAATGATATAGTGAACTCTATGTGGGGTCTTGGAGAGAGCATTCCAGAAAGAAAAATCTGTGCTAAAATTCTAAGATCTCTACCAGATCGATTCAATTCTAAAGCCACTGCTAATCAAGAATTGAGGGATACTGATATAATAAAAGTTGAGGAACTAGTTGGATCCCTTAAAAAATATGAATTGATTTTCAAATATCCTAAGAGTAAGTCCATTGCTCTCAAATCTTTAAAATCTATTTCAAATAATGAAAAATCAGATAATGAAAAAGATGAGGATGATATGGCATTGTTGGGTAAGAAGTTTTATAAGATTTTAAAAAATAAAAAGAAATTTAAGATTCAAAAACCTTTGGAAAAGAAGAAAGGTAAATCAGGTTTTTGAAAAGTCAAAACTAAGGATACGCAATGCTTCAACTATTTAGGTTATGGGCACTTAGCTGCAAATTGTCTTAGAAAGGAAAAATCAAAGAAGAAAGGAATGGTCGCAACATGGAATGATTCGTCAGAATCTAAATTTGATTCAGACTCCAATGAATCAGATCAAGAAGAACAAAAAATTCAAAATGCATTTATGACCATTGCTAAGATTTCTCCTTTTGAAGACAAGGATGACTCTGGATATGAGACATCCAGAAGTGAATCTGAGAATGAAGAAGATCTTCAAGAAGCTTACAATGCCCCGTGTACAAGGAAAGATGTAAGATAGCATCCTAACTTAAAGTTTCAAAAAAAAGGTGTGATGAACTGCAATCTGAACTTGAAAAATGTATTTTGGAAAAATCACATTTTTTTACTGCTTTAAAAAATGTATACTAAATTTGAAAATCAGAATTAAAGATTTTGAAAAACTTCAAACTGATTTTAAATCTCTAAAATCTAAAATGCTCATTCTTTAGAAGTCGAAGAATACTGGAAAATCCAAAAATATAGTAAAAGTGACTCTTCACTTTTTCAGACCTTATGGTGATAGATCAGGTCTTAGCTACAACAAGTTCAATCAAAAGACAAAGACGTCACCTACTATTTTTGTAAAAGGTGAATCTTTACATTCCAAGAATGAAATTCAGAAAGAGTTTAAAAAGTCTTTTCCAAAAGTTCAAAACCTTTTCAAAAGACTTTGAAAATCTCAGCCAACAACAAAGGTGATTCTTCTTCACTTATTCTGAGAATTATAGACTTACTCAAAGAACTCTTGATATGAAGTAGGAGAAAAGGAAGACAAATGTCTTATTCTCCTCAAGAAAAGAAGGATCCACCTAAGTCCAAAACCATTATGAAGTGGGTTCCTAAAAAAAAATGTTTGGTGATCCACACTGCTTTCAAAGCCAGTAGTCATTTAAAATAGTACTTGGATAGTGGTTGTTCAAGAATATGACAGGTGTCAAAGGTATATTATCAAACATCAACAAGATTGATGGAGGCGTTGTCACTTTCGGAGATAGTAGCCATTGTAAAATCATTAGCCAAGGTAATGTTCAACTTCCCTAATCTTCCGTTGTTTAAAAATGTTTTATATGTTGATGGATTAAAATGTAACCTGTTAAGTATTTCACAAATCTGTGACAATAATCATAGTATAAAATTTTCTGATCACGGATGTGAAATTCTTAATAAATAAGAGATGTAATTTTACATGGTCGCAGGACCTCTGAAAATTGCTACATAATTGATCTAAGTTGCTCAAAGAAGTATTCATGTTACACGGTCCAACTTGGTGAACTTGAACTTTGTCATCAACGACTTGACATGTGAACTTCAAAGACTGATATAAATTAAGTAAAAGGCATCACTTACGTGATTTACCAAAACTAAAAAAGACAAAAAATAAAGTATGCGACTCATGTCAAGTTGGCAAACAAATAAAAAGTTGTCATAATAAAATAAACTTTCTAGCCACATCTAGACCCATTGAACTTCTCTACATGGATTAAGTTGAACAAACTCAAACGGAGAGTAAAGGTGGTAAAAGGTACTTCTTAGTTATAGTTGATGACTTTACTCGATTCTCTTAGGTAGCTTTTCTGAGAGAAAAGTCTTGAACTTTTGATGAAGTCAAAAAGATCATCAAACGAATTCAGATTGAAAAACAATTGTATGTCAATAGAATCAGAAGTGATCATGGAACTGAATTTGAAAATTGTAATTTTCAGAAGTACTGTGAAGATCATGGTATTTTATATGAGTTTTCAGCTTAAAAAACACCTCTACAAAATGGAGTTTCTGAGAGAAAGAATAGAGTTTTACAAGAGATAGCAAATGTTTTACTAAATAGTAAGAATTTATCAAAGAGTTTTTGGGCTGAAGCTGTGAATACTGATTGTTACATTACTAATCGTGTGTATGTTAGAGTAGGTAAGAATAAGACACCGTATGAAATATGGTTTGATAAGAAACCATTGGTGAAATATTTTCGAATATTTGGAAGCTTGTGTTATATTTTACGTGAACGAAAAAATATTGGAAAGTTTGATTCTAAAAGTGATGATGGCATTTTTCTATGGTATGCCACAAATAGTCATGCA
Source organism: Liriodendron chinense (assembly GCA_003013855.2). Lineage (NCBI taxonomy): Eukaryota > Viridiplantae > Streptophyta > Magnoliopsida > Magnoliales > Magnoliaceae > Liriodendron > Liriodendron chinense. The sequence goes on along the minus strand of ML058350.1, from coordinate 1,473,701 downwards.
TATTGAGTTTTAAATAAAAGAACTGGAGTCATACAAGAATCCATAAATATGATCATTAACGACCAAGATCAAAACTCCAACTCTTCTAAGGATTATGATAATATAGAAATATCATCATCTAATCCAAATAATGTTGAACTCCGATCAGTAAGAGACCATCCACAAACTCAAATTTTGGGTGATCCATGTTGAACCTCCAATTTATACATAATTTAGCCCACTACATCACATTATATGCATGGTTTGCATGTCTAAAAGACCCATCTAACGCATGTTTTGTGATTGTAGGGATGAGAGCGACTTCGCCCAATTGGTGACCAAAAGGATCCATTTAGAGCCATTGGATGAAGATTGAAGGAGGACCAAAGAAAGAAGAAAGCAAGTAGAAGAGAGAAGAGGAAAGAAAGGAAGAAAAAGAAGAGAAAGAACAAGGACTGACTAGTACTGACCGGTTGGCCGACCTGCCAGCCACCTTAGAGACCTACTAAAGTAAGGACCAGTTTGGTCCGATCAGTCCTGACCGGTCGGCCAACAGGTCGGCCACAATGTTAAACTTCCTGAACTCAATTTCAATTGGTCCGACTGGTCAAGACCGGTCGGCCAACAGGTCGGGTCTTCTTCTGTGCACGCTGGACGAATTGCAAACCCAGTCCGACCGGTTAAGACCGGTCGGCCAGCCCAGTCCGACCGGCCGTGACTGGTCGGCCATGCATTAAACAGATAGTTTCCAATTCAGGATCCGATTTTCTCTACGCAAGTGCGTAACCTTACGCAAATTCTGAATGATTCCGACGCAATGGAGCTTCCCCACTATAAAAGGACACCTAGGGTCTCTTCCTAGGGCATCATAGAAGCTGAGGAACTTTGTGGGAGAGGAAGGAAGCCGTCATGGAGCATTTGCAACCCTTCAAACTCTGGGTTTTTATGTTTTCTAGTTTTCTTTTATGAGTTCTAGTTGTAGTATGACAATGCTCGGCTAGAATCTCTTAGCTAAGGCTGAGAGGTGAAGCTTGTAACTAATTTCATGTTAGATTCAGTTTAGTTTAAGTAGTTTCACTTCAAGTTTGAATTTTGATTGTTCTAGTTCTTATAAAGTTGATATTTTTAGAAGTTTTATGAGAGTTCATGTGCTCTGGACATGGATTCCTTGTAATTCTTTAAGATTATCATGTTTTGCTTGATTAAATCTGAATTATGGTAACCCTTGAGCATGCCATAGTCTATGGGCATGGTTGTAACTCCAAAGGCTATAAATTTGAATTCTATATGTGGTTGAATGGGACTAGAACTTGGAAGTTCAACTTAAGTGGGATTGAATGTGCTTTAATACTTTATCTACCAACTAGATGAGAGATAGGACTTCAAATCTAGTTGTGTGTTATGCTTGGATTGATTGGATTAACATGGGATTACTACAAGTGGATCCTTGAAAGCCTTAGTTCCTTAATTACTGAATTTTCTTAAGTTACTGTTTTAGAATAATTCTCTCAATTGCATATCTTATTTGTTGCAATCTTAGTTGCTGGAATAGTTTAGAAATTGTTCTCTAATTCCCTATGGATCAACCTCGGTCTTACCGAGATTTATTACTACATCGCAGCCTTGCACTTGAGGTGAGCGAACAAGTTTTTGGCGCCGTTGCCAGGGAATTTAGATAATGGTTCTAGATTATTTTAGTGGCTGTAGAAGTAGAAGTAGATAGGTTTTTCTGATTTCCTATAACTAACCCATTGTTTTATTTTGTAGGATTTCTTCTCTAGTTCAAGCGAATCGGGTAATATGCTTCTAACTTAGTACTTTTTGCAGATTTTCAATTTCTAGATTAATTTCATATTTTTAGGACTTAGGATTAGTTTAGTTTTTAGTTGAGTGGTTTATGTCCCGTTGGGAGCGTGACCACTCCAATCGTCTCCAATTTGAAGGTGGTCTAGTTGGACCATTGTCAGTCCATAGACGAGTCCGAAAATACTAAGAACATTGTGATAGCTTAGAGAGTATGGATCAAACACCTTTAAGGAATCCTCCCCCCCTACTCCAACTACAAATGCAAATCAAGAGGGAGTAAGACAGAATGAGGTACACAACGTTCCTCCAATGAGATCATTATGGGACTACCAACAACCAGCCCGTGCAACTACACCCTCATGCGTGATCTTACCACCAACCGAGGGAAACATCGATATAAAGCCGGGTGTCATTCAACCTATACCAAAGTTCCATGGGCTAGACTCTGACAACCCATATTTGCACTTAAAGGAATTTAAAGAAGTGGTGGCTACCTTGCAATACACTAATGTTTCGGAAGATGCTATTAAACTTAAACCCTTTTCATTGAAAGAAAGAGCCAAGACTTGGCTCCACTCTCTTAGACCACATTCGATAGGGTCATGGAACGAGATAACCCGGGAATTCTTGAAAAAGTTCTTCCCGGCTCATAAAATGAACATCCTTCGAAGAGACATAATGAATTTTTCGGCTAAAGAGAGTGAATCATGCTTCTAATGTTGGGAAAGATTTAAGGACCTCCTACTTACTTGCTCACATCATGGTTATGAAAGTTGGCGAATTATAAACTTCTTCAATGATGGATTAAGTTCCAATATGCGCCAATTCGTAAAGATGATGTCCAACGACGAGTTTATGATAAAAAATTCACATGAAGCTTGGAGTTATTTAGACATGTTGGCTGAGAATGCCCAATCATGGGATACATCGGATGGATCAAATAACCCCAAGCCTACTCAAGAAAAAGAGAAAGGAGGGATTTATATCCTCAAGGAGGAAGATGATGTGAATGCAAGGTTAGCCAACCTCACAAGGAAGATCGAGGCCATGAAACTTAGTAAGGGTGGAGTTTCAAAGTCCAATGAAGCTATTGAGACCACGTGTGGGATTTGTTTTACCAATTTACACACTACGCAAGATTGTCCTACAATTCCTACATTTTAAGAGGTGTTACATGAACATGTAAATACCACATATGGTTATCAACGACCTTTCAATGGACTGGTGGGTAACTGTTCACTCTCCAAGTGTAGGGTTGCGAAGTAGTAATAATTCGGAAAGACAGATTATCGTTCCCATAGAGATTTACGAATGGGTATTCTCAAAATTTAACTAAAACAACTAATAATTAAGATTTTATTAAGAACTAAAGCTGAAAAATAATGATTTGGGTTTAGACATTGAATGTGTAAGGTAATATCAATCTAAAAAGGCACTAGAGCGCTAAGGATCCACTTTTGATAAGTTTCAATGCATCAACACAACTAGATCTCACATAACTCAATCGGAATCGAATTCATATCTCTATCCGATCGGAATATAGAGTGGTTCAATCAACAATTATCTAAAACAGTTGCTCATTCATTGATTCGATTCCCACAATAATACTCAGGCCTTGGGCACACTCAATTATGTAGGCCAAGCCTCTTTCCAATCTAGTTGAGATTCACAACCATAGCTTTCATCAAATCCTGTCACTAGACTTGATTACAACTAATGATTAGAACTCTAATTAAATCAAAATCAATCAGCAAACAGCTATTTCATATTATAATAAAAAGATAAGAACTTTAGTTGAATAAGTTCCCACATGAAGATCTGGCCATTGTACACAAGGCAATCAAAGGGTCTACCATGCCCGGAGTCGATGATAGATCAATGAACTACACAAGCATAAACAATGCTCAGAAGGTAAGCTACCAAGCTTAGAATCACTAAGAATCACATGAGCCCGGAGTCATCAAGAAATCAAAGTAAAACCAAACTAGTACTTGATTCAAACTCATATTGAACTAAAATTCTTCAATTAAAACATAAAAGGAAACCTAGGTTGCATCAATCCATAAAAAATGAATCAAAAGCTTCACCTCTTAGCCCTAGCTAAGAGGTTTTAGTTCATCTCTAACATCCTTGAACTAGAAGCCTCAAAAACATTATAAAAAAAACTACTACAACAGGAAGAAAACTAAGAAAACTTGAAGTAGAATCCGTCTCCCAAGCAATCCTCACATCCTAGCATGCCTTGGTATGAAGAGGAGAAGTCCCTTTTATAGATTGGCGTGGAAGATTCAAGATTTAGCAAGGAATTACGCAATTGTGCAGAGAAAATCAGAGCTTTGCGTGCAATCTGTTACGCTGACGACCGGTCGCACGACCGGTCTAAGCTCATGAACGACCGGTCGCACGACCGGTCTCAAACTTCAAAAACAGTCCATTGAGTTTGGTGTTTCTAGGACACATGTCGACCTGTCTGGCGACCAGTCGTGCGACCGGTCTGGCGACCGGTCTAGCTGTGTAGACCTGTCTGGCAATCGGTCTTGGGACAGGTCTTGAGACAGGTCTTGGGACAGGTCTTCCATATTTTCTTCTCTTTCTTTCTTCTTCTTTCCTCCACCTTTTGTCACTTGTTATGTAAATCTTCAATGCATACAAAGTGACTCTTTTGACTATGAATTAGTGAAGTCTCCCTCTCATTCCTACAATCACAAATCATGCATTAGAGTAGTCCTTTAAACATGTAAACCATGCATAATGAGTTATGAATTGGGGTTAGAATATGCACAATTAAGAGCTTAACACACCCCCCAACCAGCATTTTGCTAGTCCCGAGCAAAACATGTGTGAAACAGGTTTCCTTCTCCAAAACCCAACTCTCTTTCAGAAACTATTATTCTATGCATTTCAAGACACACAAGTGTAAAAATCAAAGAAATTAGGTGATAGAGGTTGAAACCTTAAACTCTCAGAACATAATAAGTGTTTATATGAAATTCCCGTTGATTAATTGATAAATAGAAGAACTTGAACAAATTCAACCTAGTGTGCATAGTGAAAGTTCATCTCATGAGTTTCCGAGATTATCTTCTTCATAGATCAACTAAACTATAGATCTCAAGGTGTATAGAGCAACAACAAGCCTATGAAAGGACTTTGTCTTACCGTCCTTCCGATGGCTTTCACACTACGTCCCATTTCCGGCTTTGTTTACAGGTAGACCATTCCTCGGTTGGTAGTAGGTAGCCCTAATCAGAATTTTCCACCATTTTTCCATCATTCCCAATTTCATCCTTCCTTTCCCTTTTCTTTTACATTAGATAGGATTTTTAAAAATCCATATCTTTCGTTATTTTCCCATGGACAAGGATGAACAAAGTACCCCGGCTTGGTTTCTCAGCACCTTAAATCAAAGTCTAGCTAATTCATAAATCACATAATCCCTTCAACCTATGAAAATCGTGTAATGTGAACTAGGTGTAAAAGTGTTCAAATTTTCTATCAATCATAAAAATAGGGGAATTCACATATAAAACCATTATATTAAGAGAAATTCAAAGCTTGCAACATCCCTCACTTCATATCTCCTTTTCTTACACTCATGCTATCTTGAATGTATAGAACCAAAGTTTTCTAAAAGAGTTTTGATTTTTAGAAAAATTGAAAAATTTTCTATATAATTGCTCGAAATGTCACAAAAGCTAGTAGATTTATCTAAGGAATCTCACCGCCCAACCAAAATCTTACATTATCCTCAATGTAATAAGATATGCAATATGCATGACATGAGAGCAATGACATAAAACAAAGGAGAGTGAGAACGAGAATACCTGAGGTAGCAAGTAGTTCAATTCTACATCTTCCATTGTCTCGATGAGACTTATTCAATCCAAAATGTAGAAAAATAAATCCTAACCTACCTACCTACCTTTGGTTAGTCCGATCGACTACATGATCAAATTTGAGCAGGATCTTCATGAATTTCAATAAGTTTCTCATGAGGACCATCCAAAGTCCTGCTCGAATGTAGACATGGGTGCGTTTCTTCATTAAGGTCCAATCATAGTGTGCACCACACGCATGTAAGGAAGAGATAAGAACAGTAAAAAGATATCTTCTCAAGTTCTGAATTGGGTTGTAATTGATTAAAAAGGGGTCCTCCCAATCAGAATTTTCAATGGGCTGAAGAACCCATGATGGTGGAGAGACATTCATTAAATATTTTTCAATTTGCATGGTGCTTCCACAAACAATGGTAAAGAGTATAAATCAGTGGAATGGTGTTCTTCAGGCACCGACACCATGTCTAACAAACTATCCAACTCCTTAATCATCTCATCATCCAGATCATAGGGGTGGGTCATGCATTCCTCTAGGAAATCGAGAGAGTCGGATGAAGGGTCCTCGTTCTCCCTAAGTGATTGAGGAAAGTCTGTTTCAATGACAATGAATTCCTCCTCTATAGAGGGGAGGACTTCTAAAGAAAAAAATTTAGATTTAGTGATAAGCACATCATCTAACATTGGTTGATCTAAAATTTCAGATTGTGCCACCACATCATCCAAAGAAACGGAATTCTCAACCCAAGGGAGTTCTTCCACAATAAAATCCGGCATGTGTTCTTGGTGGAAGGGCTCAAAAATATCGACTTCAGCCATCTCTCTAGCAAGAATATCTTCTGGCGACTCATAAACATTTGGCCCTTTGGAAGAAGAAATCATGGACTCACAATCATCCTTCAAACCCTTATTGTAGGCAATCAAACTATCACTTTCAGATTTTGTAGATTCCTCGGGTTCGTCAACCGTCCTTGAAATCTCTTCATCATTCAAATCGGAATAGCTAAAAGAGATAATTGATTCACCATAATCAATGGTAATGGTGGGATCACTGAGATCAATGTTGAACCTACAATTTATACATTGCATTGCCCATTACATGACATGGTTTGCATGATTTTCATGATTTAAAGGCCCATTTAACACATGTTTTGTGATTATAGGAATGAGAGCGGACTTTACTCAATTAGAGACCAAAAAGGGGCCATTTGGAGCCTTTGATGAAGGCCCAAGGTGGACCAAAGAAAGAAGGAAGCAAAGAAAGAAGAAAATAGAAGAAAGAATGGAAGAAAATAAGAAGAAAAAGAGACCGACCGGTCTTGACCGGTCGGCCAAGGAAGCCCGACCGGTCATGACCGGTCGGCCATGCTTGCTGGAGTAATGCCAAAGAGGGCCTGACCGGTCATGACCGGTCGGCCAGCCCTGTCCGACCGGTCGTGACCGGTCGGCCATGCAAGTTTCAGATTCCAGATTCTAAAACAGCAATGTACTCCCGCACCTGATTTTTCGGACCAGTTTTCTGAAGCCATCTTGATGATATTTGGAAATCCAACACATCCATGTCGAAAAGGAGCTCGACGCCGAACTAACCCAAGTGGTTTCGTGTCGATCGGAGTTACGGATTGACCGTGGTGGCTAAAACAATACGAACTGTCCAGAAAGTTCCAGATTTCACTGTTCAACTCCGGGCCGGTCCAGAGGACTCATCATTGATGATATGAAGAATCTACTTTGACCATCGTTTAGAACACATCCATATATGAATAACCACAAAAGTTTCAGATCAAAAGGATGTGTGGTTTGATCGTACCGGTTGAAGAAAGATGGACCATCCAGAAAGATCCAACTGCGCAGAGTTTATAAAAGCCCTAAGTGTTCTAATTTTCGGACCACATTTTGGGATTGTTTTGGACAATCTAATCCGTCTATCATGTAGAGGATGAAGTTTTCTACTAATTTTTAAAATTTGAGATCAATCCGACCTCTGTACACTCCAGGGCGTTGAAAGCAAGATGACTGGTTCTGAAGGTACCCAAAGTGCGCGATTTTGAGAGGCGGTCGGTGATGTGATTGGTGGGCTCATTCAGAGGATAATCTTGTAAATCTAAATCATCTATGAGGAAGATCACATTACAAGGAAGCTACAAACCAAATTTGAAGGCAATCCGACCATTGGTTAAGCCGTACCAGGCGAAACAAATTCTGCTATGTTGCTGTACTATTGCTGCACTATAAAAGGAGGTGCTCTCTTCTATTCCAAATCAACCAAGGACTTGGGAAGCAAGGAGTTCAAGTCCCAGGAGGCTACCTAGCCTCCTCCAGCTAGTTTTTCTTCCTTTTCTTAGTTCTAGTTCTAGTTTTAATATGCTTTTCCTTAGCTAACCTCTTAGCTAGAGCTAGAGGTGAAATTTGTAGTTGGTTCCAATGCTTTAATTCTTTTATTTCAAGTACCATTTTCTTAATTTTGGATTTTGAAGTTCTACTTTGAATAAAGTTTGGTTTTTTAGAAGTTTTGTGAGAGTTTGTGTGCTCAGGACATGAGTTCCTTGCAATTCTCTAAGATTACCATGATTGGGTTGTTTGAATTCGAATTGTAGTAACCCTTGAGCATGCCATAGTCCATAGGCATGGCTGTTACTCCGAAGGCTACAAGTTTAAGTTCTATGTGCTTCATTAGAACTAGAAATCTGATTTCCAGATTTAAGTGGGATTGTTGTGCTTAAATGTTATATCTTCCAATTAGATGAGAGATAGGACTTTGATTCTAATTGTGTTGTACTTGGATGAATGGATTAGCATTGGACTACTACAAGTGGATCCTTGATGCTCTAGTTCTTCTTATTTTCTGATTTTCCTATTTCATGTAAAAAACAACTTTCTTAAACTTCTTAGATTCTAGTTATTAGAGTACTTGGAATTGTTTACCTCTTTCCCTGTGGATCGACCTCGGTCTTACCGAGATTTATTACTACATCGCAGCCTTACACTTGAGGCGAGCGAACAAGTTTTTGGCGCCGTTGCCGGGGAAAAAGTTAAACGGTTTTAATTGTTCTAGTAGCTATAGAGTAATCTTAGTTAGGTAGGATTTTCAGTTTTTATAGAAGTAGATTTTCTGATTTTTTTTTTTTTAGATTACTAACAAATTCTTTTTTGATTTTGTAGGACATTGTTGCTGACATAGATCTCACTCTATTGGGTAACATCTCCCCATATCCCTTCTTTTTGTTCTTTTTTTTTTATATTAGGGTAGTTTTCAATTTCTTAAAATTTCATCATGTATGATTGGACGAATGGTGCATATAAGCATCTTTTGGAAGATGAGATGTCAGACCATGAAATTGAAAGTCTTTATGATTGGAACCATTATAAGCATAAGTATTTTTCTAAGGTTCAATCAACCTCCACTGCCGCCCCACGTAAGACGATGCGTGATTACATTAATGAAAACAATACACATATTGAGACACGATGTAAGACGATGGGGGAATACCGGAACGAAGCAAAATTGGATAATCATCCGGGAAAAACATTACGTGATTACCGGATTGAAAATAACATGAGTGTTCCACCGGTTATGGTAAGAGGTGTGCAACAACAAAAGGAACAGGTGAATAGTAGCCAACCGGTTAAGACAATGCGTGATTACTTGTATGGATATGCCTATCAACCATCATATAACTTTTCATCCTACAATGCGTACGGTCTTAATTGGGAAAACCACCATTCTCCTTGTTCAAGGGAGGAACCAACCATGGATGCCAACAACTATCCTCAAGAGTTTCTTTCTCATGAGCCGCAACCGACACGAACTCTTGAGGATGTGCTGCGAGAGTTTATGAAAATAACTGAGAAATGCATACAAAACCTCTCGCCATCTCAAAATATTAAACCCAACATTGGGAACACCGAATCAATCCCCAACAATGAGGAGGATGAGGCTATCCAAGCCCAACCCTCTTCTGATTTAATGGATAGACTTTTAAAGGAGATTGATTTCGATGATCCCAATGTCATCATCAATTATGGTGAGTCCACTATCTCTTTTGGATGCTTTGAACTTAATGATGAAGAGATTTCAATGACGGTTGACGAACCCGAGGAATCCATAAAATTTGAAAGTGGTAGTGGGGTTGCCTACAATGAGGGTGTGGTGAATGGTTATGAACCTATGGTTTCTTTTTCCCAAGGGCATAATGATTATGAGTCTCTAGAGGATATGCATGCTAGAGAGATGGCCGAAGTCGATCTTTTTGAGTCGTTCCACCAACAACACATGCCAAATTCTAGTGTGGTAGACCTCCCTTTGATTGAAAATTCTATTCCTTTGGATGATGAGGTGGCACAATCTGAAATTTTCAAAGATCAACCAATGTTAAATGATGTGCTTACCACTGAATCTGAAGAATTCTCTTTGGAAGACCTCTTCTCTATAGAGGAGGAATTCCTTACCATTGAAACAGAATTTCTTCAATCATTAAGGGAGGATGAGGACCCTTCATCCGACTATCTCGATTTCCTAGAGGAATGCTTGGCCCAATCTTCTGATCTTGATGATGAGATGATTAAGGAGTTGGACATTTTGTTAGACACGGTGCCGGTGCCTGAAGAACACCTTTCCACTGATTTACACTCTTTACCATTGTTTGTGGAAGCACCGTATAATTCTGAAATTGTGGAGGAGACAACTTTAACCAATGAAAACTTGATGAGTGTCTCTCCACCATCATGGGTCCTTCAGCCCATTGAAAATTCTGATTGGGAGGACCCATTTTTAATCAATCATAACCCAAATCAGAATTTGAGGAGATATCTTTTTGCTGCTCTTATCTCCTCCTTTTATGCATGTGGTGCACAATACGATTGGACTTCAATGATAAGAAGCACACATGTTTACTGACGAGCAGGACTTTGGATGGTCCTCATGAGAAATTTATTGAAATTCATGAAGATCCTGCTCAACTTTGATCATGTAGTTGATCGGACTAATCAAAGGTAGGTAGGTAGGTTAGGATTTATTTTTCTGCAATTAGGATTGAATAAGTCTCATCGAGACAATGGAAGATGCTAGAATTGATCAACTTGCTATCTCAGGTACTATTGTTCTCACTCATATTTTACCATTGCTCTCATGTTCATGCTAATTGCATATCTTTTTACATTGAGGACAATGCAAGATTTGGTTGGGGAGTGAGATGAGATTCCTCATCTAGCATGTTGCAACATTTCGAGCCTCACATGCGCAAATTTTTTCGAATTTTCTAAAATTTCAAAATTCTTTTAGAAAACCGTATTTCCATGCATTCGAGATGATATGAGTATAAGAAGAGGAGATATGAAGTGTGTGATGTTGTAAGTCTTGAATTCTCCCAACATAATGGTTTTATATGTTAGTTCCCCTATTGTTGTGATTGATAGAAAATTTGAACACCTTCACACCAAGTTCACATTACACGATTTTCATGAGTTGAAAGGTTTATATGATTTGTGGATTAGCTAGACTTTGATATAAAGGTGTTGAGAAACCAAGCCGGGGTATTTTGTCCATCCTTGTCCATGGGAAAATAATGAAAGATATGGATTTTTAAAAATCCTATCTAATTTTAAAAGAAAAAGGAAAGAAAGGATGAAATCGGGAATGAAGGAAAAATGGTGGAAAATTTCGAAAAGGGCTACCTATTACCAACCGGGGGATGGTCGAACCGTAACCAAAGCCGGAAATGGGACGTAGTGTGAAAGCCGTCGGAAGGACGGTAAGGCAAATTCCTGTCATAGGCTTGTTGTTGCTCTGTGCACCTTAAAATCCTTGGTTTACTTAATCTATGAAGAAGATGATCCCAGAAACTCATGAGATGAACTTTCACTATGCACACTAGGTTGAATTTGTTCGAGTTCTTCTATTTATCAATCAATCAGCGGGAATTTCATGTAGACACTTATTATGTTTTGAGAGTCCAAGATTTCAGCTTCTATCACCTAATTTTTCCAAATTTTATACTTATACACCTTGGAATGGATAGAATCATGGGTTCTGAGGGAGAGTTGGGTTTGGAGGTTTGAAATTGTTTCACGCATGTTTTGCTCGGGACTAGCAAAAAGCTGGTTGGGGGGTGTGTTGAACCTCCAATTTATACATTGCATTGCCCATTACATGACATGGTTTGCATGATTTTCATGATTTAAAGGCCCATTTAACACATGTTTTGTGATTATAGGAATGAGAGCGGACTTTACTCAATTAGAGACCAAAAAGGGGCCATTTGGAGCCTTTGATGAAGGCCCAAGGTGGACCAAAGAAAGAAGGAAGCAAAGAAAGAAGAAAATAGAAGAAAGAATGGAAGAAAATAAGAAGAAAAAGAGACCGACCGGTCTTGACCGGTCGGCCAAGGAAGCCCGACCGGTCATGACCGGTCGGCCATGCTTGCTGGAGTAATGCCAAAGAGGGCCTGACCGGTCATGACCGGTCGGCCAGCCCTGTCCGACCGGTCGTGACCGGTCGGCCATGCAAGTTTCAGATTCCAGATTCTAAAACAGCAATGTACTCCCGCACCTGATTTTTCGGACCAGTTTTCTGAAGCCATCTTGATGATATTTGGAAATCCAACACATCCATGTCGAAAAGGAGCTCGACGCCGAACTAACCCAAGTGGTTTCGTGTCGATCGGAGCTACGGATTGACCGTGGTGGCCAAAACAATACGAACTGTCCAGAAAGTTCCAGATTTCACTGTTCAACTCCGGGCCGGTCCAGAGGACTCATCATTGATGATATGAAGAATCTACTTTGACCATCGTTTAGAACACATCCATATATGAATAACCACAAAAGTTTCAGATCAAAAGGATGTGTGGTTTGATCGTACCGGTTGAAGAAAGATGGACCATCCAGAAAGATCCAACTGCGCAGAGTTTATAAAAGCCCTAAGTGTTCTAATTTTCGGACCACATTTTGGGATTGTTTTGGACAATCTAATCCGTCTATCATGTAGAGGATGAAGTTTTCTACTAATGTTTAAAATTTGAGATCAATCCGACCTCTGTACACTCCAGGGCGTTGAAAGCAAGATGACTGGTTCTGAAGGTACCCAAAGTGCGCGATTTTGAGAGGCGGTCGGTGATGTGATTGGTGGGCTCATTCAGAGGATAATCTTGTAAATCTAAATCATCTATGAGGAAGATCACATTACAAGGAAGCTACAAACCAAATTTGAAGGCAATCCGACCATTGGTTAAGCCGTACCAGGCGAAACAAATTCTGCTATGTTGCTGTACTATTGCTGCACTATAAAAGGAGGTGCTCTCTTCTATTCCAAATCAACCAAGGACTTGGGAAGCAAGGAGTTCAAGTCCCAGGAGGCTACCTAGCCTCCTCCAGCTAGTTTTTCTTCCTTTTCTTAGTTCTAGTTCTAGTTTTAATATGCTTTTCCTTAGCTAACCTCTTAGCTAGAGCTAGAGGTGAAATTTGTAGTTGGTTCCAATGCTTTAATTCTTTTATTTCAAGTACCATTTTCTTAATTTTGGATTTTGAAGTTCTAGTTTGAATAAAGTTTGGTTTTTTAGAAGTTTTGTGAGAGTTTGTGTGCTCAGGACATGAGTTCCTTGCAATTCTCTAAGATTACCATGATTGGGTTGTTTGAATTCGAATTGTAGTAACCCTTGAGCATGCCATAGTCCATAGGCATGGCTGTTACTCCGAAGGCTACAAGTTTAAGTTCTATGTGCTTCATTAGAACTAGAAATCTGATTTCCAAATTTAAGTGGGATTGTTGTGCTTAAATGTTATATCTTCCAATTAGATGAGAGATAGGACTTTGATTCTAATTGTGTTGTACTTGGATGAATGGATTAGCATTGGACTACTACAAGTGGATCCTTGATGCTCTAGTTCTTCTTATTTTCTGATTTTCCTATTTCATGTAAAAAACAACTTTCTTAAACTTCTTAGATTCTAGTTATTAGAGTACTTGGAATTGTTTACCTCTTTCCCTGTGGATCGACCTCGGTCTTACCAAGATTTATTACTACATCGCAGCCTTACACTTGAGGCGAGCGAACAATCAATATCCTCTAGAAGTTTAGTCATTAAATCTGGAGAAGGTTGGGTTTGGATAGCCTCATCCTCCTCATTATTGGGGATTGATTCGGTGTTCCCAATGTTGGGTTCAGGATTTTGAGATGGCGAGAGGTTTTGTATGCATTGCTCAGTTATTTTCATAAACTCTCGCAGTGTATCCTCAAGAGTTCGTGTCGGTTGTGGCTCGTGAGAAAGAAACTCTTGAGGATAATTGTTGGCATCCATGGTTAGCTCGTCTCCCAAATTGAAATTTTGATGCTCCCACCTATTAGGATTATGCATGTCATATGTTGTGCTATTATATAGTTGTTGATAATTGTAGCCAAACAAGTGATCATACATTGTCCTAACCGGTGGAACATTATTCATCTCTTTCCGATACTCTCCCATTGTCTTACCTGGCGAAAAGTTATGCCCATTGTTGTCATTCCGGTAATCTCGCAAGGTCTTACGTGGGGGAGTATTAGAAGTAAATTGAGTTATAGAAATATATTCATGCTTGTAATGGTTCCAATTATAATGATTTTTTATTTGGTTCGACCTCTCATCTTCCAAAAGGTATTTAGACAATCCACCCGTCCAATCATTCATAATGAAATTATAAGAAGTTGAAACAGAAAAGAATTCTTCCTTCCATCATTTACTCCTTTCTAAGACCGAAGCACAAGGTGTCTTGCAATGGCTGAGCCAGAAGCAAGGATAGAGACCGATTTTTCCTGGTCAATAGGGGTTCAGAGAACTCCCCACCCACTCTTTGAGTCTTTTAAGAAAAGTGCAGAAAAAGAAGAAAGAGGAATAGGTTTGAGAAGAGAAATCTCTGAGCACAAGGTGATCCAAGACGGCAGTGCCGACCAATAGGAATCAAGGCAGCACAAGGCCAACCTATCAGAGATCCAAGAGGAGTCTCCACCCACTCTACAAGAGATGAATATGGTAGGAATGAGTAGGAGAAGAAGAAGAGTAAGGTTAGAAAGATAGAACCTGATTTGGCACTTGAGATTTCTACTTCTTCATCAACTTCCTAAAAATCCCTGAAGTAGATCTATGTTAGAATCCTGCAAAATAAAAAAAAACTAAGTTAGTATCTTGAAATTAAAAGAAAAGTTAGCCTAGAAAGTAAAACAAATCCTAAACCTATCTTAACACAATCTCAACTAAAAGCTATCTCAACAAATTCTAAAAAATACCTGTTAGAACTTAGAAAAAGAGAGGAGATCAGAACTACTCGTCAGCAGTCCTTCTTTCTTTTTTTCGTGTTTCTTTTATTCTGGGGGAATTTTGAGTATAGAGACATTCATAGACAATCATAAGCAATCACAAAGTGTACACAAGAGAGATATATCGCAAGGCGAATTTTATTCCAGAAATTCTGAGATCTTTTACATTCCAGGCTGTGATACTGGTCACGAGCCTTTAATTACATCAACGGTTGATCACCCTTGATTGGAAGGCAAAAGACTAATCCGCCGGGGATTATGGTCATGAGTTCATGGTCGTTTAGACCTTTGTTTTCTTGTTATGGACTGAGCCACATTTGTTAGACACGCCAGATGTCTATGTCCCATTTTCTTTCGGACTATCTGGGTTGAGAGACTGTCAGGATTCGAGTGGTGCAACTCGGGGCCCGCGCCTGTTACTGTGAACAGGTGACCGCTGGAATACACGATCCTCGAATGTTGGTATGCATAAGCCAAGGCCCGCGCCCGTATTTTTATGACGGGTGACCTTAGGAAAGCACTTCGCAACGTTCCCGAACGAGGGTTTTTAATCTAGTGGTGCAACTCTGGGCCCGCGCCTGTTACTGTGAACAGGTGATCGCTGGAATACACGATCCTCAAATGTTGGTCGGCATAACCTAAAGCCCGCGCCCGTATTTTTATGACGGGTGACCTTGGAAAGCAATCCGCAACTACCTCATCAGCTCAACCGACGGACCCGTTATCGATGGGTAGGGCATCGATTGTCTTTTCCATAGTGGTAGTCCATAGCAAGATGTTTCAAGCTTAGTTAGAACTCTTTGTTTGTGGTTTCTCGTGGTAACCATAACCCCTTAGGTTTAGCCTCGGACCTTTATCCGGGATGAATAGAGCTTTGTACAGTAAAGTAAATGTATTTCTTCTGGAGTCGGGCGACTCATCTTCGAGAACACTCTTTCTTCTGAGTATTTTCAATGATCTGCTTGGGATCAAGTAGGCTTTATCGAGCCAAGATCTTTTAAAGATCCAAATTCAATAGGCTAGATCGGCTGTCTCCGATGCCTGTAAGTGGCTAAGTATAGGGTCCGATGGGTACCCACATATGCCAATTTCTTATGAATAATGGGGATCGATGCCCCGTGAATGCTTGACTCGGCTGTTGGATAGCCTGAGTACTTCAGCTTTGCCTCCGCGTCTTTGAGATCGCGGTTGATTTCAACTGGCATTAGTCAATTCTCAAGCCAACAAGGCACTTCTCAGGGCTGAAAACGACTAAGTAGTGGACCTGCTTACGGTCTGATTAGGGAAATCGGTGAGTATTATCAACAACCGTCTTTGAACAGGGACGGATTACGTCCACGAAGATCGCGGTGCGATCACGTTTCGATTTGCTTAGTAGGAGTAAATTTCTGGGCCAACAGGGCACTTCCCAGGGCTGGAAATGACTAAGTAGTGGACCTGTTTGTGGTCTAATCAGGGAAATCGGTGAATATTATCGATGACCGTCTTTGAATAGGGGTGGATTATGTCCACGAAGATCGCGGTGCGATCGCGTGTCGATCTGCTTAGCAGAAGTCGATTTCCGGGCCAACAGGGCATTCCCAGGGTTGGAAATGACTAAGTAGTGGACCTGTTTGCGGTCTAATCAGGATATTCGGTGAATATTATCAATGAACATCTTGAAACAGGGATGGATTATGTCCACGAAGATCGCTGTGTGATCGCGTTTCGATTTGCTTAGCAAAAGTCAACTTCCGGGCCAACAGGGCACTTCCCAGGCTGGAAATGACTAAGTAGCGGGCCTGCCGACCGCTCAATTAGGGTATTCGAGGGTCCTGAGATCATATAACCTCGTCGCGGTGCATGATTATGGTGTATCATGTCATGTAGAAGAAAATTTTTCCTCTCGGGCTCGGTCCAATTTCGCTCGATTCTTCTTGTTTTAGGCCGTTTTCGGCTCTTTCGGAAGCATTTTCGGGGCTGCCAAATTGGCTAAGTGTTGGTTATTTTGGACCAAAACACTGATTTGTGCCATTTATCATTGACCGTTGGAGAATCTGATCCGGTGGATGGATAGATCTCATCAAGACGCATCCAGGAGAGGCGGTTTCATCAAAATCTGATCTCGGACGAAGGCGGGCCATGTGACGGAAGGTCCACCCCTCCCATCAGCGTCCAGGGGCATGGGGGAGTGTGTACAGGCGCATGTGTCCATTTGTGTAGGCGCATGTGTTAGTGCACTTTTCCGTGGCATACTAGTGCACCTTGTTTGTCAATCACTTACAGCTGTGAGTCTTGTGTCGGTTGAGCCCAATGAAGACGAAGACCGAAGACTCAAGACGTCCAGCCACATCAAGGAAGAAGATTCAGGTATATGAGATGCCTTGGTGCCTTAACCTCGACCAAAACCTATCCCCTTTGTATCCTTGATGGCCTTGACCATATTTAGAACCCTTTAGTCATCATAGATAGGCCCTAGGTGTCCCATTTGATCAACTCTACCTAGGTCTATATGAACCAGCTGGAGAGAGAACAACTCAGCTCAGCATAGAGGGGACCCAGGCTGGTCCGACCGGTCAAGACCGGTCGGCCAGCATTCCTGCTGGAATTACAAAGACCAGCCGACCGGTCATGACCGGTCGGCCTTCACAATAGGAGGGAAACAGCAAGGTGGGCCGACCGGTCATGACCGGTCGGCCAGTTTTGGCTTCCTTCATTGATAAGCCTGTCCAGCAAGGGGGGCTGACCGGTCATGACCGGTCGGCCTGATGCATTTGGCCTGTCTAGTGAGGAGGCCGACCGGTCATGACCGGTCGGCCAGTATATTTGGCCTGCATTATGGAAACCTTCCAGCGGGGGAGTCCGACCGGTCATGACCGGTCGGGACAGGTCGGCATATGGCCGTTTTATGACCGTTGGAGCCTCTTTTCTATATATATGGAGCTCCATTCTTTGGTCAGCGAGAGAAGTTTTTGAGAGCCCATTCCACACTTATCTTGTACATCATTTGGGGCCTCAAAGAGGAGGTTTTCAAGTCATATCCCTTGTGTTTCAAACACAAGTATGGGCATTCAAATGCTATCAAGAGATGACTTGATTCCTCTCTCAAATCTAGAGGTGTGACACTATTCCACATAGGTATATCCTTTGTCCAAGACCTCTAGAAGACTCTCTAGGTGAATCTCCTAGTTGGAACAACCTACACATCCCATGTATGAGATTCACCCATTCTCCTAGCACCTTGGGCATTTCAAGGCATCGCATGCAAGGTGTTTGATCGAATGTGGCTGAGGCATTGGCGACGCAACGGCGACACGATCGAGGGAGCAAAGGGAAGCTGATTGAAGCACGGGAGAGCGGAGATCAAGCAACCCAATCCGGCGCTAAACAAGGGGCTCATCCGACAAGTAAGTTGTCTTATTTGAGAGTCCACTTTAGAGTTTGTTTTCGAACTCGACCTAGGGACGTTAGTCGTTCCTTGGCCCGTCAGCCGGGCCTAAACTAAGTCTCCAAGGGGGAGCCTCCGACACGGGAGTAAACGTGCGATAAGGTTGAGAGTTAACCTATGTCTAAAACTCCGGATACGGTTGAGAGGTGAACCGATAAAACCTCCGTGTAAAGGTTGAGAGGTGAACCTCATTTAAAACCTCCGATAGTGAATGCCGGTGTGCTCAAAGGGGTTGAGTACTTGAACCGGAAGTGGAGTAGACAAGTAGTCGAACCACTATACATCCTTGTGTTTGTGATTGTTATTGAGCACATTGATATCTTTGCATTGTTAGTTTAATTGCTTAATTATGAATGATTGATATGAATGCATGCTAGGCACCTTTTAGGCATCCTTGCACAAGATGTACCTTCACTACTTGTGTAGACTTGAGCTCATTGATCCAATCTCATAAGTCTACACAAGGTGCATAGGTTAGTAGCTTATTAGTTGAATCATTTTCTTACCTATGCATGCTTAGACTAGGTTTGGTTATTGCTTAACTCTTGCTAGTCTTGTGATTGGACCCACCAAGGCTTGGAAGCCGTGGTGTTCTTGCTTACAACGCTTATCTTGTTGAATTGTATTAGTAGGCGAAAAGATTTTCAAAAAGGTCCTATTCACCCCCCCTCTAGGTCCATAGCCATATCTCCAAGTATCTCATCTAGCGGTGAAAACCGCACTTTCAGCATGGGGCACTGCATCATCTTTCAGGCACATGTGGTAGGGAGCCGGGTGCATGTCCCATCTCCCGGGCGCATGTGGCCCTATTTTTCATGAAAAAACGGGAGTCCGAAAGCAATCCCGGCGCATGTGGTGGTGCACATGCGCTTGGACCTAAGGAGTGGGCTCATGTCCTTCCCAGAATTAAAGAAATTCGGAATTTTCCGGTGGGAAAAGCCGGCGCATGTGGTGGAATAAGCCGGCGCATGTGCCCAGCACTTAAAAATTTCAAGATTTTCTTCTTGAACTTGGGATTCCGGAGAGGAAATCCCTTTCCGGCGAGGGTTTCCGGCAAGGGAATCCACTCCAGCCAAGACATCCGGCGAGGTGAGAGAAAGCAAGCGCATGTGGTTCTTACATCACTCTGAGGTCGGCGGGGGATGATCTCGTGCTCATGAATGAAATGACTTCACTATTTATAGGGGATAATCGGGTTCGGGTCCGCCCGGTGGGTATTTCCCGGTGCATGTGCTAGAAAACAAAACCAAGCCCATGTGAGAAAAATGCACCAGGCGCATGTGGAGGATCCGGGCGCATGTGCTTTACCGGCGTATTTCCAGGCGCTTTTCGGAAAAGTGTTTCATTCACTTCCTTTCATTGATAGAGTGCAAGCGCATGTGGTTGGAGGCCAGGCGCATGTGCTTTGCCGGTGCTTTCCCACTACTTAGCTAGATTTTCAAGATTCCAGCACTTGAAAAATTTCAGCATTTCAGCTCCGACAAGGGACCTCCAAAGGACAACTACCTTTTCTAGACATGCACTCACTGTCGCCAAGCCACTTCTAGGCTAGGATTGACCTCCTGAATGAATGGGGTGGGGTGTGAAAGTCCAGGTGTTGCTAATTTTGGTACTTCCTTACTAATTTGGAGCCTTCTGGTCGGCTTGTCGTATAGGAACGTTGTTTCGGGGAGTGCGCACATGGAAATACGCATCGTAATGACTTCTTACTTGCTATTTAAGGGTTTTGGGGTGCTCCGGATCATTTGGCGGTGAATCGCATGTCCGGTTCCACTCTGAAATGGTAGCTGTAGGCTTACGGACCCTTTTTTATCAGCTCCAAACGGGGATGAAACGCATTTCGAGGTGCGCAGGTAAAAATATGCACCGGATGACTTTGAAACTTGCAGGTTAAGGGTTTTAGGACATTTTGGATCATTTGGCGGTGAAGCGTATGTCCAGTTCCGCTCTAAAATGATAGCTGTAGGCTTACGGACCCTTTTGGTCAGCTCCGGGCAGGGACGAAATGCATTTTGAGGTGCGCGGCAAAAATATGCATCGGATGACTTCGAAACTTGTAGGTTAAGGGTTTTAGGACATTTAAGATCATTTAGCGGTGAAGCACATGTCCAGTTCCTCTCCGAAATGGTAGCTGTAGGCTTACGAACCCTTTTTGTCAGTTCCAAGTAGGGACGAAACGTATTTCGAGGTGCGCGGGTAAAAATATGCACCGGATGACTTCGAAACTTACAGGTTAAGGGTTTTAGGACATTTCGGATCATTTGGCGGTGAAGCGCATGTCCAGTTTCGCTCTAAAATATTGTTTGGATTTTGGTCGCTACCAAGCGATCAGGGTTGTGCTGGCATTTTCGGGGCTCTCCCGGCCTTGAAACTTATCCAAATCATTGCCACTAGACCATGCGATGTCGTTTTTCAATGGGTACAAATTTGAGTCCCAACAATACCGCATAGAAATCCCCGACAACGGCGCTAAAAACTTGTTCACTCCCCAAGTGTAGGGTTGCGAAGTAGGAATAATTCGGAAAGACCGAGTATCGTTCCCACAGAGATTTATGAATGGGTATTCTCAGAATTTAACTAAAATAACTAATAATTAAGATTTTATTAAGAACTAAAGCTGAAAAATAATGATTTGGGTTTAAACAGTGAATGTGTAAGGTAATATCAATCTAAAAAGGCACTAGAGCGCCAAGGATCCACTTTTGATAAGTTTCAATGCATCAACACAACTAGATCTCATATAACTTAATCGGAATCGAATTCATATCTCTATCCGATAGGAATATAGAGCGGTTCAATCAACAATTATCTAAAACAATTGCTCATTCATTGATTTGATTCCCACAATAATACTCAGGCCTTGGGCACATTCAATTGTGTAGGCCAAGCCTCTTTCCAATCTAGTTGAGATTCACAATGTTAATGTCAGATTTTGTAACAGGATCCTCCAGACGTTCACCTTCTCTCCAACGGAGATTTCCTTCACCAATCCTGAAAGAAGACGACAGCAACTAAGGGTGGCTGGGGTCCAGCCATTAGCCCTCCGATGCTTAAGTCAGGCTAAAGCAAGAAGAAGAGTAGCCAGGCAAAACGGGACAGAGATCGAATAGTGTGTACCTTTTTCTTAATGGAGTCATCCCTTTATATAGATCTGAAGCGGTTCAATCTGTTACGTAAGATATCGAGATCTCGCTGATCTCGTGTACGATACTAAGATCTTGCTGATTTCATGGGATAAGATCCTCATCCTTAGAGACGAGATCCAACCCAATGACTTATTTCGGAAATCACGTTCCTTGATGGCAATCCCTTGAGATCCGGAACCACCAGAGAAGATAAGCCCAAAACCGACTTATACGGGCTGCCGGTAGGCGTAGTAATAGCGCTGATCGCTCATGTAGAGCTGGAAACCGTAGTTGGAGTCATAGCCAGCGAAAAGGAAGGAGACGCCGACAAGACAAAAACTACCGAACTGGGTGTAGACCTGCCTGGCATCGCAGTTGGATTGGACAAGCTGCTCGACGGGAATCGGGTGCTGGTATTGATGGCTAAGAGATGTCGCCGCAGAAAAGCTGTTCGCATGTTGGAACATGGTCGCGAGTCCAAGTGCTCGCTCATTTTGACGTAACACCTTTCAACGACTTGTGAGAAGGTCTGCTCGCAGTTCAAGAAGGGAATCTTTGCTTTGCTTTATCTGACCATCGGCTGTGGGAGCTCGACGCCTTGCGAGTAGGTGCTCCGTATTTATCCATCCTATGACTCTCGAGCATATGATCTCGAGAGTCGGACGGGTATCCTGCACTTACCCGATCTGCGACTTGTGATCAGATGATCTCGAGAGTCGGACGGGCATCCGTGTACAATCTTAACAGCTGAGTTGATCTCCCTTATTTTGCCTATAACAGATGCCCCCCAGTCCTTACCGCCAAGAATTTTGAAGGGAAGGACTTAGCTCACTACCACACGTAACCGCCCGCTGCCTTTATCGAGAACGGAGCCTCACATGATGGGCTGGAATTAATGAGCGCCAGCTTTCCGTAGCCTTTCCGCAGACAGAAAATGAAGGGGCGCTCGCCACGTGTTTGAGGAGTTAATGGGCGTGCCTGCTCGAGTGCTGCGCCGAAGGAGGGACTGCCACATATCACCAGATGCGGCGGAATGATTGCCTATAAATATACGGAGTCCGCCATTCCTCTATTTTTCTACAGAAGTTTTTTCGAAGAAAAAGAATTCTCGCGTCATCTCCATTTTCATCTTCTCCCTTCGGTGTTTCTTCCTCTTTCTTTCTGTTTACTTGGGTATATTTCCTTTTTCCTTTCTTTTTATCTTCTCATGGCTGGGAACTCTGACGAGACCACCGTCCCACTAGGTGATGCTACCCCGGAATCCTCTGCTTCTAGTAGTGCGAGGGTTCCGGCGGGGAGATACACAGCAGCCGGATATCCTACTGTATTATCGGAGGACCGACTGGCTGAGTTACGGGAGAGATACCTGATCCCCGACTCAGTCACTCTCCGATTGCCCGGAGATGGAGAGACACCAGACTCCCCTCCCCCAGGATGCGTAGCTTTTTATGAGTACCAGCTCATCCTGGGGGTACGCCTCCCCCTCCATCCCTTCATACGCGACGTACTCCGGTGTTACAAGATTGCCCTCGGGCAACTCATTGTGAACGGGTGGAGGGTAGTCCTGGGTTCCTTTGCCCTCTGGGCTCAGGCCGGCAACGGGGAGCTCACAGCGGAGGAATTCCTCCGCATGTTCCGTCTAAAGAAAGCACCATCCAGCAAAGGCTGGTATTACCTGTGCTACTGGCACCGGGATAACTTCGTGCTGGGGAAGCCCTCCTCGAATTATCCGGGCTGGAGGAAGCGGTGGTTCTATGCTTCCGGGAACTGGGAGTCTGCCTCCTCCAGGGGTCCAGGAGTGACCCGTTTTTTCTGTGAAGGTAGGCACAGTCTCGCATTGTGCAATTTTCTCCAATTATGGTTTCTAGGATTTTATTCATTTTTTACCCCTGTTTGTGCTCGCAGGTATCCCGGCCTTGAGAAAGCCAAATCTAAAGGGGGGAATCAACGAGAAAATAGTAAAGGTGTACAAGGTGCCTGTTGGTGATAGGCACATCGAGGCTTGCTTGTCTCCTTCGCGACTTGCAGCAGCGGGCCTAATATCCAGAAAAGAGGTTGAGATGACGAAGGCTGGAGAGAAGAGGGGTCTGCTGCCCCGACTGAAGGGCACAAGCTCCAAGAGGCAGAAGAGAACACCTGCCGAACCATCTCAATCATCCATCCGCACGGGTAGCGATCAGCTTGCCCCTCCCGCGAGCATGGCGGGGGCCTCGGCTGGGCCCACTATTCCCTCACTGGTGGTGGCACCTGGACCGCCAGTGATTAACATTGCTGACAATTCCCCGGATGGGGCGGGGTCCAGCTGCCCCCCAGCTGAAGAGGCTCGAGAGCAGATAGAGCCTCAAGAGCCGGTTCCTGCTCGCGAACTGATCCCTGCTGTCGAGCAGGGACCTGCTCGCGAGTCAATGCCTCCACCTCGCGAGACAGCCGAGTTGGTCGTTGCCCAACCGTCAGGGAGCGGGACATATTCTATTCCCCGCCACCTCCATCCAGTATGTAAATTTTTATTTGAGAACGTTCCCCCCCAAGCCTTCGGCTCTCTTCCCGAGCCAAGCCCTGAGAACCTTTTCCTCGAAGCAGGGGTGAGGATGGTTCAGGTGAGACTCTGCCAAGACCTGCTTTAATCTGTTATTACGTTCCAGAATATTCTCACATTTTTCATTACTTTTGCAGGGCTTAGATCTTATCCTGCGAACGAGGCGTGATATCGTTGCCGCCCGTCGCGTGATAGATGAAGCTGAGGGGAAGAGGACTGCCTTGGAGAAGGCAGTTCAAGAAAGAGATCAGCTGCTCAAAGCCGGTGAGGCGGTGATCGCGAAGAGAGATGAGGAGAAGAAGATCCTCATCGAGAAAATCCAAGTCCTAACCGACAGGTATCAGGCCTTGGACTCAGACTTCGTGAAGCTCACGGGTTTGAAGGAGAAGGCTGAGAGAGAGAGGGAGATCTTCCGCCAAGACAAGATCTCGTTGGAGGAGCAGTTTGCGGCAGCCAGGTCGCAGCTCAAGGAGGCTAACGACAACCTGGACAAGGAGCGCTCTGCTCTTGCACAGCTCAAGGACGACTCGATCCACTGGGATGAGGAGAAAGTCGCCCTTGTAAAAATGCTCTCGGAGAAAGGTCCTCGGGCAATTTCCGAGTTCCGGACTAGCAGCTATATGACGACGAAAGGTACGAGTCATATGATGCTGGTCGCGACTTTGCGCTAAGAGTAGTGCAACGAATGATCCCATCCTTCGATATGGGGGAATTTGGTCGAGTCGCGACCATCATAGCTGCCGAAGAGCAAGCTGCTGCTGAGAACGAGGTGACTGAAGCCACGCAGGCTGAAGGGGCTCCAGAAATGGGCCCTGAAGTCGAGAGCACAGCTCCTCCTCCAAGAGACTGATTTTCTTTTTCCTCTCTTTGTACTCGCGAGCAGATATTGCGTAAACATTTTATCATCAATGAAAAGATATTTTTTGGAAGTGTTGTTCTTCTTGTTTACTCTTTCCCTTTCATGCAATGAATGCCTTCTCATTCTTGTTTACTTTCTTTTCGTGCACTGAATGCCTTCCTATTGCAATGAGTTATGCTCAACCCGGGGGGTCGTAGCGACCATGCCCTCGTGGAGATAGACTGACCTATCGATTGAGAGATAATGTGCTCAATCTGGGGGGTCGTAGCGACCAAACCCTCGTGGAGATAGACTGATCTATCGATTGAGACTCCAAGTTTGCCTCCAAGTTTACCAAGGGTATGAAGGTCATCCATAAAATGGAAATGCGACCATCCTAGGTGAATTTAACCCTACCAAAGGAAGGCGATTGGCCAAGGGATTATATGCATCCTCTTCGGGGCTATTCAGGTCCAAGTTAATGGAGTAGTGACCAAAAGATATCTTTCACTTTATTCATAAAAAGTTGTTTATGAACTACATCAAATCTAGGGGTAGTATCGTAGCAAATGCTCCACGTGCCAAGGGTGACGTACGGGCTTCCCTTGCATGTCTTCAAGATAATAAGTACCGGGTCGCACAATCCTAATAACCCGATATGGGCCTTCCCAATTTGAATCCAACGAACGAGCGGGAACTTCAAATTTTTGCCTCAGGACCAAATCTCCGGGCTGGAAGGATCTAGGCCGAACCCTATCATTTCGATAACGAGCAATACGTTGTTGATATGCTGCCACTCGTACTTGGGAAGCATTTCTTCGCTCTTCCAAGAGATCGAGATGAAGTCGGAGGTTTTCCTGATTACTCGCGGGGTCATACTGCTCGATCCGATACGAGGGCACTTGAATTTCCACTGGTACCACTGCGTCGACACCAAATGCTAAGGAGAAAGGGGTTTCACCTGTTGATGTACAAGCCGTGGTTCTATATGCCCATATCTGGCAGGAGTTCTGGACACACCCTTTTACATTCACCTAGCTTGGTCTTTAAATGGTGCTTGATGATCTTATTCACTGCCTCGACCTGTCCATTAGCCTGAGGATGATATGGAGAAGTGCGGAGATTACGTATCTTCCATTTTTCACAAAATTCATCAAAGGCTGCGTTGTCGAACTGCGTTCCATTGTCGGTGATTATAGTGTGGGAGACTCCATAACGACATATAATATTTCTCCATATAAACTTGGTAGTTTGTTTCTCAGTAATCTTGGCTAATGGTTCTGCCTCGGCCCATTTGGTGAAGTAATCAACCGCCACAATCGTGAACTTATTTTGTCCCTTTCCCATGGGTAAGGGCCCGATGATATCGACCCCCTGTTCGCTCGCCTCAAGTGTAAGGCTGCGATGTAGTAATAAAACTCGAAAAGACCGAGGTCGATCCACAGGGAAATAGTAACAGTTCCCAAATCACTCCAGCAACTCAGTTTTTAATAGAAATCAGATTTAATTGAGTGTTTACTTAAAACAGGAACTTAATGAAAAATCAGAGATATAAAGTACTAAGGCTTTCAAGGATCCACTTGTAGCAATCCTATGTCAATTCAGTCAATCCAAGTAGAAAACACAACTAGATTTGAAGTCCTATCTCTCATCTAGTTGGAGAATAAAGCATTCACACACATTCCATCACATTCAAGTTGAACTTCCAAGTTCTAGTCCAATAAAATCAATACCAAACTCAAAACCATAGCCTGCGGAGTAACAGCCATGCCTCTGGACTATGGCCTACTCAAGGATTACTACAATCCGAATTTAGATAAACAAACATGATAATCTCAGAGAATTAAAAGGAATTCATGTCCGGAGCACATAAACTCAGATAAGACGTCTCAAACTACCACTTTTTGGAACTAAATCATGTAAAAATCCAAACTTGAATGTAAATTACTTGAATTAAACTGAAACCAACATAGAATTAGCTACAAGCTTCACCTCTCAGCCTTAGCTGAGAGGTTTTAGCCGAGCATAGTCATGCTACAAGTAAAAACTCTGAAATAAAGCATAAAAATAGAAAAAACCCGAATAGGAGAGTTGCAGCCGCTCCACAATCGCTTTCACTCTCCAAACCCCCGTTCCTTAGCCTCTCTGATAACCTAGGAAGAGCCCCTAGGTGTCCTTTTATAGCAAACAACCTCCCTTGCGTCGGATTCTGCGAAAGACTACGCATTGCGCAGCGTTTTTCGGAGTTCCAATTTAGAAAGGACTCATGTACGCAGAGCCGACCGGTCGTGACCGGTCGGACTGATTTTTCAAATACTCCAGGGAGTGCTGCCGACTGTTGAGCTCATAATTGTGCATATTCTAACCCCAATTCATCACTCATTATGCATGATATACATGTTTAAAGGACCAACTTAATACATGATTTGTGATTGTAGGAACAAGATGGAGAGTTCACCATTTGAAAGCTAAGTGGAGCTCTTTATGAGCATTGAGGATCAATAGATGAAGTAATGAAGGAAGATCAAAGAAAGACAAGCAAGGAGAGAAGAGAAAAGAAGAAAGAAAGAAAGAATGAATGAAGAAAGAGAGCCAGACCGGTCGGCCATTCATCTACATGCCAAGAAGGATGCTTGGACAGTTGGACTGCTAGCCCGATCGGTCATGACCGGTCGGGCATAGTTACTGGAATCATCAGGAACGCAGCCGACCGGTCATGACCGGTCGGCCATTGTTGCTGGACAAAGGGTCAGGCCACTCCGACCGGTCATGACCGGTTGGCCAGCGTAACCAGCCACTTTCTATTTCGGAAACTCTGGATTTCACTGCGCAATTGCGTAAGTTTACGCAATTTCTAGAGTTCTCTTGCGTATTGGACTCCTCCAGGCTATAAAAGGACCTCTTCCCTTCATACCAGAGGAGGCTACGACGTGGGGATTGCTCAGGAGACGGATTCTACTTCAGATCTCTAGTTTTCTTCCTGTTTTAGTAGTTTTTCATGTTTTTAGAGGCTTTTAGTTCAAGGATGTTAGAGATGAACTAAAACCTCTTAGCTAGAGCTAAGAGGTGAAGCTTTTGATTCGTTTTTGATGGATTGATGCAACCGAGGTTTCCTTTTATGTTTTAATTGATGAATTTTAGTTCAATTTGAGTTTGATTCAAGTACTATGTTGGTTTCTACTTTGATCTCTTGATGACTCCGGGCTCATGTGACTCTTAGTGATCCTAACTTAGTATCTTAGCTTTTGAGTATTGTTTATGCTTGTGTAATGCATTGATCTACCATCGACTCCGGGCATGGTAGACGCTTTGATTGCCTCGTATTCAATGGCCTGATTTTCATGTGGGAACTCATGCAACTGAAATTCTTATCTTTTGTGTATAATCTGGAATAGTTGTTTAGTGATTGATTTTGATTTAATTAGAGTTCAAATCATGAGTTGTAATCAGGTCTAGTGACAGGACTTGGTGAAGGCTATGGATATGAATCTCAACTAGATTGGAAAGAGGCTTGGCCTATACAATTGAGTGTGCCCAAGGCCTGAGCTTGGAAGTGGGAATCAAATCAGTTAATAAGCACCTATTTCAGATAACTGTGATTAATTGCTCTATATTCCGATCGGATAGAGATGGAAATCTGATTCTGATTGAGTTATATGAGACCTAGTTGTGTTAATGCATTGAAACGTATCAAGAGTGGATCCTTGGCGCTCTAGTGACTTTTTAGATTGAATTTACCTTAACCATTCACTGTTTAAACTCAAATCACTGTTTGTTTAGTTTTAGTTCTTAGTATAGTCTTAATTATTAGTTGTTTTAGTTAAATTCTGAAGATACCCATACATAAATCTCTGTGGGAACGATACTCGGTCTTTCCGAATTATTACTACTTCGCAACCCTACACTTGGGGAGTGAACAAGTTTTTGGCGCCGTTGCCGGGGATTTTCTATGCGGTATTTTTAGAATTTTCTGAAATAACGTTTAGTTGAGATTTTGTTAAGATAGGTTTAGGAATTGTTTTGCTTTCTAGAGTAGGTTTTCTTCCAAATACTAACTTACTTTGTTTTGATTTTTTTGCAGGATTCTAACATAGGACTGATTCAGGGATTTTTAGGAAGTTGAAGAAGAAGAAGGCATCTTAAGTCACAAATCAGGTTCTATCATTCTAACCCTATTCTTCTTCTTCTCCTACTCATTCCTATCATATTCATCTCTTGTAGAGTGGGTGGAGACTCCTTTTTGGATCTCTGAAAGGTTGGCCTTGTGCCACCTGGATTCCTATTGGTCGGCTCTGCCACCTTGGATCACCTTGTGCTCAGAGATTTCTCTTCTCAACCTATTCCTCTTTCTTCTTTTTCTGTACTTTCTCTCAAAAGACTCAAAGAGTGGGTGGGGAGTTCTTTGAACCCCTATTGACCAGGAGAAATCGGTCTCTATCCTTGCTTCTGGCTCAGCCATTGCAAGACACCTTATGCTTAAGTTTTAGAGAGGAGTAAAGGAAGGAAGGAAGAATTCTTTTTCCTTTTTTCTTTTCGGTTTTGCATGCCACATTGGGCTAGGACTGATAATAACCGACTTGTAAGAGACGGAGTAATTGTTGAAGGGATTGATAGAGAACCTCGTGCTAGGATACGACAAAATTTTCCTGAAATTACTAGAGAGATGGTTGAAAATCAACCAAATCAAGGGGCTAATCGACATCAAAATCCAGCCCCAAACCTTACTGAATTGGTGAGAATGAAGTGGGGGATGTACCTCAACCTAGAACACGTGACTATTTACAACCAGCTAGGACGAGTACTCCCTCTTGCATATTTTTCCCTCACAATGTGGGAAATATTGATTTTAAACCGGGGTTGATCCAACTTCTTCCTAGATTCCATGGACTCGACTCTGAGAGCGCATATCTACATATTAAGGAATTTGAAGAAGTTATAGCCACAATAAACTATGATAATGTGACCAAGGATATTATAAAACTTAAATTGTTCCCTTTTTCCTTGAAAGAGAAGGCCAAATCATGGCTACATTCCTTAAGGCAGAGGTCTATAGGGACATGGGCTGAGATGACTAGGGAGTTTCTTAAAAAATTCTTCCCTACTCATCGAACCAATGCACTACGAAGGGCCATAATGAACTTCGCCAAAAAAGAAGAAGAAGCCTTTTTCCAATGTTGGGAAAGGTATAATGAGCTTTTAAACGCATGCCCACATCATGGCTATGAACGGTGGAGGTTGATTAGTTTCTTCTATGATGGATTAAACTCAACCATGCGCCAATTTGTTGAGATGATGTGCAATGGGGAGTTCATGAACAAGGAAATGGAGGAAGCTTGGGATTATTTTGACATGTTGGCTGAAAATACACAGTCATGGGATACATCCAAGCCAACAAGTTCAAAACAACCCCAAGCTAAGGAAAAGGGAGAAATTTATGTTTTAGATGGGCAAGAGGATCTAGGTTCTAGAGTGGCTAAACTCACACGAAAGGTTGAGGAGATGGAACTAAAGAAAGTGGATACAACCCAACAAAAGGGGGCTGTTGAAACTATTTGTGGTATTTGTGCTTCCAATGTGCATCAAACGCCGGATTGTCCAACAATCTATGCGTTTCGAGAACTTTTATTTGAACAATCGAATGCCTTGAATAGTTATCAACGACCTTTTAGTACTCCAAATTCAAACACGAATAATTCTAGTTGGAGGAACAACCCAAACTTCAATTGGGCGAATGGAAACACGGCTAATCAAAATAATCCTCAAAGGGGGCCCCCAATGCAAATGGCCCCACCTCAAATGCCTTTAGAGGATACTTTGAAAGCATTCATGGAAGGTCAAGCTCAAATAAATCAATCCTACCATATGATAATGCTTGAGCTTAAAACTTCGGTAGAGGAAATCAAGGCTCGCTTAAACGCAAGGGAAGGGATGCTTCCAGCCCAACCCGTACCAAATCCAAAAACACAATGCGAAGTAAGCGTGCCTAGTTCTTGTAACCAACATATGGAACATGCTAAGGCCATCACCACTCTTAGAAGTGGTAAAATCATTGAAAAATCTGATCCGGTGAAGGTTTCACAGCCTAATGATCCGGTATCTTCCAAAGAGGATGATGGACTTAGCACCACCATGAATGAAAAATTGAAAGAATATAGACCCGTTGCTCCATTCCCCCAACGCTTGATTCCAGCCAAACCTCAAGATAAATATCAGGAATTTTTAGAGGTTTTCAAGCAAGTCAAAATCAACATCCCATTGTTGGATGCCATTAAACAAATACCGTCCCTTAGACGAAGAAGTGACTCACTCCCTTGATGAGAACGACGATATGATAACGGATATGGTCACACTTTTTGAGTCGGTATCGGCATATGACACTAGCCAAGAGAAGGATGTGGAAACAACACCTTTTTATGCTGAGAAATCAATTCATATTTCCACATCTTTGTGGATCATGCATACCGAACTCCACCAACCCTAGGATGATCCTTACTTGCAATATCATTGCCCAGGAAAATCTGATTGGAGACATATTTTTTCTGCTAAATATGATGATGTCTCCTCCTATCCATGTGGTGAAAACACTAAGGAACCCGCTGGAATTCCTTCTTGGGATTTTGAGTGGCTTATTTCGATCATTCACACACATGTTCATTGTAAAGCAGGATATTGGATGACGTTACTGCGAAACCTTTTGATCCATCTAATGATTCTGCTTGACTTTATGCTTTTGGATGAGTTGTTGGGATTAACCTCCTAGTCTGACGGAGGATGATTTGTTAGAATGCTTTCCCATTAGGATTTGCTTTGATAGTTGATTTAGTTGTGAAGTAATCCGTCTCCAAAAGTTAACCTTGCCATATGCTTCGGGTGATATCTCTCTTTCTCACTCTCCTTTATTTTATGTCATTGCTCTCATGTCATACATATTGCATATCTTATTACATTGAGGACAATGCAAAGTTTTGGTTGAGGGTGAGAGATTCCTTAATTGATGAATCTGCTAGCTTTTGTGACATGTCGTGCAAAGATGTAGAAATTTTTTCGATTTTTCTGAAATTCGAAACTCTTTTGGAAGGCTTTGATTATATGCATTCGAGATAGCATAAGCATAAGAAGATGAGATACGAAGTGAGGGATGTTGCAAGCTTTGAATTTCTCTTAATACAATGGTTTTATATGTGAATTCACCTATTTTTATGATTGATACAAAATTTGAACACCTTTTGCACCTAGTTCACATTACACGATTTTCATGAGTTGAAAGGATCATGTGATTTGTGGATTAGCTAGACCTTGATTTAAAGGTATTGAGAAACCAAGCCGGGGTATTTTGTCCATCCTTGTCCATGGGAAAATAACGGAAGATATGGATTTCTAAAAATCCTATCTAATTTAAAAGAAAAAGGAATGAAAGGATGAAATCGGGAAGGAAAGAAAAATGGTGGAAATTCCGATTAGGGCTACCTACTACCAACCGGGGGATGGTCTACCCGTAACCAAAGCCGGAAATGGGACGTAGTGTGAAAGTCGTCGGAAGGACGGTAAGGCAAATTCCTGTCATAGGCTTGTTGTTACTCTATATACCTTGAGATCGGTAGTTTAGTTGATTTATGAAGAAGATAATCCTGGAAACTCATGAGATGAACCTTCACTATGCACACTGGGTTGAATTTGTTCAAGTTTTTCTATTTATCAAGCAATCAGCGTGGATTTCATATAAACACTTATTATGTTCTGAGAGTTTAAGGTTGCAACCTTTATCACCTAATTTCTCTGATTCTTACGCTTATGTGTCTTGGAATATATAGAAGAATAGTTTCCAGAGGAGAGTTGGGTTTTGGAAAATGAAACTAGTTTCACGCATGTTTTGCTCGGGACTAGCAAAATGCTGGTTGGGGGGTGTGTTGAGCTCATAATTGTGC
This sequence comes from Liriodendron chinense, assembly GCA_003013855.2. Lineage (NCBI taxonomy): Eukaryota > Viridiplantae > Streptophyta > Magnoliopsida > Magnoliales > Magnoliaceae > Liriodendron > Liriodendron chinense. The sequence continues at coordinate 1,440,945 of ML058350.1, read as the reverse complement.
ATATTCTAACCCCAATTCATCACTCATTATGCATGATATACATGTTTAAAGGACCAACTTAATACATGATTTGTGATTGTAGGAACAAGATGGAGAGTTCACCATTTGAAAGCTAAGTGGAGCTCTTTATGAGCATTGAGGATCAATAGATGAAGTAATGAAGGAAGATCAAAGAAAGACAAGCAAGGAGAGAAGAGAAAAGAAGAAAGAAAGAAAGAATGAATGAAGAAAGAGAGCCAGACCGGTCGGCTGACCGGTCGGCCAAGCCAGCCCGACCGGTCATGACCGGTCGGCCATTCATCTACATGCCAAGAAGGATGCTTGGACAGTTAGACTGCCAGCCCGACCGGTCATGACCGGTCGGGCATAGTTACTGGAATCATCAGGAACGCAGCCGACCGGTCATGACCGGTCGCCCATTGTTGCTGGACAAAGGGTCAGGCCACTCCGACCGGTCATGACCGGTCGGCCAGCGTAACCAGCCACTTTCTATTTCGGAAACTCCGGATTTCACTGCACAATTGCATAAGTTTACGCAATTTCTGGAGTTCTCTTGCGTATTGGACTCCTCCAGGCTATAAAAGGACCTCTTCCCTTCATACCAGAGGAGGCTACGACGTGGGGATTGCTCAGGAGACGGATTCTACTTCAGATCTCTAGTTTTCTTCCTGTTTTAGTAGTTTTTCATGTTTTTAGAGGCTTTTAGTTCAAGGATGTTAGAGATGAACTAAAACCTCTTAGCTAGAGCTAAGAGGTGAAGCTTTTGATTCGTTTTTGATGGATTGATGCAACCGAGGTTTCCTTTTATGTTTTAATTGATGAATTTTAGTTCAATTTGAGTTTGATTCAAGTACTATGTTGGTTTCTACTTTGATCTCTTGATGACTCCGGGCTCATGTGATTCTTAGTGATCCTAACTTAGTATCTTAGCTTTTGAGTATTGTTTATGCTTGTGTAATGCATTGATCTACCATCGACTCCGAGCATGGTAGACGCTTTGATTGCCTCGTATTCAATGGCCTGATTTTCATGTGGGAACTCATGCAACTGAAATTCTTATCTTTTGTGTATAATCTGGAATAGTTGTTTAGTGATTGATTTTGATTTAATTAGAGTTCAAATCATGAGTTGTAATCAGGTCTAGTGACAGGACTTGGTGAAGGCTATGGATATGAATCTCAACTAGATTGGAAAGAGGCTTGGCCTATACAATTGAGTGTGCCCAAGGCCTGAGCTTGGAAGTGGGAATCAAATCAGTTAATAAGCACCTATTTCAGATAACTGTGATTAATTGCTCTATATTCTGATCGGATAGAGATGGAAATCTGATTCTGATTGAGTTATATGAGACCTAGTTATGTTAATGCATTGAAACGTATTAAGAGTGGATCCTTGGCGCTCTAGTGACTTTTTAGATTGAATTTACCTTAACCATTCACTGTTTAAACTCAAATCACTGTTTGTTTAGTTTTAGTTCTTAATATAGTCTTAATTACTAGTTGCTTTAGTTAAATTCTGAAGATACCCATACATAAATCTCTGTGGGAACGATACTCGGTCTTTCCGAATTATTACTACTTCGCAACCCTACACTTGGGGAGTGAACACCGACCGGTCAAGACCGGTCGGACAGACTTGTCCAACATGTCCAGCGACTGTGGCCGACCGGTCATGACCGGTCAGACCAAGTTGTCCATCCATCCAGCGTATACAGCCAACCGGTCAAGACCGGTCAGGCTCCTCTGTCCAGTTTCCAGTATGCATGGCCGACCGGTCTTGACCGGTCGGCTTGTTCTTCAATGTGATCAGCAACCGTGGCTGACCGGTCAAGACCGGTCAGCCCTCTTCAAATTGTTCTTCTTTCTTTCTTTTCTTCTCTTTGCTTTCTTCTATCTTCGATTCTCTTTCATTCTTCATTCAATGACTTCAAAAGCTTTCTTTTAATCCCAATTGAGTGAAGTCCGCTCTCATCCCTTGTAATCACAAAACATGTGTTAGATGGGCCTTTAAATCATGAAAATCATGCAAACCATGTCATGTAATGGGCAATGCAATGTATAAATTGGAGGTTCAACACACTCCCCAACCAGCTTTTTGCTAGTCCCAAGCAAAACATGCGTGAAAACAATTTCAAACCTCCAAATCCAACTCTCTTCCAGAACCATGTTTCTACCCATTCCAGGATGTACAAGTATAAAATTTTGGAGAAGCTAGGTTTAAGCTAGCCGAACCTTGGACTCTCAAAACATAAGAAGTGTTTACATGAAGTTCCCGCTGACTGATTGATAAATAGAAGAATTCGAACAAATTCAACCTAGTGTGCATAGTGAAAGTTCATCTCATAAGTTCCTGGAATCATCTTCTTCATAGATTAAGTAAACCAAGGATTTTAAGGTGCACAGAGCAACAGCAAGCCTATGATAGGAATTTGCCTTACCGTCCTTCCGACGGCTTTCACACTACGTCCCATTTCCGGCTTTGGTTACGGTTCGACCATCCCCCGGTTGGTAATAGGTAGCCCTTTTCGGAATTTTCCACCATTTTTCCTTCATTCCCGATTTCATCCTTTCTTTCCTTTTTCTTTTAAATTAGATAGGATTTTTAGAAATCCATATCTTCTGTTATTTTCCCATGGACAAGGATGGACAAAATACCCCGGCTTGGCTGCTCAACACCTTTAAATCAAAGTCTAGCTAATCCACAAATCACATAAACCTGTCACTCATGAAAATCGTGTAATGTGAACTTGGTGCAAAGGTGTTCAAATTTTTCTATCAATCACAACAATAGGGGAACTATCATATAAAACCATTATGTTGGGAGAAATTCAAAACTACAACATCACACACTTCGTATCTCCTCTTCTTATACTCATAGCATCTCAAATGTATAGAAACAAGATTTTCTAAAAGAGTTTTGAGATGTTAGAAAATTCGAAAAAAATTTGTGCATATGAAGCTCGAAATGTTGCAATATGCTAGATGAGGGATCTCATCTCACCCCCCAACCAAATCTTGCATTGTCCTCAATGTAAAAAGATAGTCAATTAGCATAAACATGAGAGTAATGGTAAACAATGAGAGAGTAAGAACAATAGTACCTGAAGGAGCGATCATGGAATTCTCCAATCCAACAACTAAAACCTATTAAAACAGTAAAACAAAAACTAAACCTACCTATGCTATACCTCCATCAGACTAGGAGATCAATCATCCTGATAGACAGGATCATTCAGGGAGATGGACATGTCCTCTGAATCAAATTTCTCAACAAATGGTTTAAGGCGTTGTCCATTAACTTTGAAACAGTTACCATTCGCTGCATTCTCAATCTCAACAGCCCCATGAGGAAAAACTTCTTTGACAATATATGGGCCGGTCCATCGAGATCGTAATTTTCTCGGAAAAAGATGAAGTCGGGCATTATACAAGAGCACTTTCTGTCCTTCATGGAAAGATTTCCTTAAGATGTGCTTGTCATGAAAGGCCTTCATCTTGCTCTTGTAAATTCTCGAATTCTCATATGCATCATTCCGGATCTCATCAAGCTCATTAATTGAAGTTTGCGAAGCAAGCTAGCCTTGTCAATGTCAAAATTTAAAGCCTGAATTGCCCAATAGGCTTTGTGTTCTATCTCCATAGGCAAGTGGCAAGCTTTCCCATAGACAAGACTATAAGGGGACATTCCAATGGGTGTCTTGTAGGCAGTACGGTGAGCCCAAAGCGCATCATCTAATCGTAGGGACCAATCCTTGCGATCCGGTCTCACCGTCTTTTCCAAAATCTGCTTGATTTTCCTATTGGAGATTTCAGCTTGTCCACTTGTTTGTGGTTGGTATGGGGTACTCACTTTGTGCCTAATACCATATTTCTTCATCAGAGTTTCAAAAGGTCTATTGCAAAAGTGAGAACCACCATCACTAATAATGGCTCGAGGCGTCCCAAATCTAGCAAGTATGTTTTCTTCAAGGAACTTGAGAACCGTACGATGATCGTTGTTTCTACATGGGATAGCCTCTATCCATTTAGACACATAGTCTACGGCAAGCAGAATATAGACATGTCCAAAAGATGAGGGGAATGGTCCCATGAAATCGATGCCCCAACAGTCAAAGACTTCAAGATGTTGAATTGGGGTGAGAGGCATCATATTTCGACGGGATAATCCTCCTAACTTCTGGCAGCGCTCGCACGCTTTGCAAAACTCGTGGGTGTCCTTAAATAACGTGGGCCAATAAAAACCACACTGCAGAATTTTCGCAGTTATTTTCTTGGCTGAAAAATGACCCCCACATGCTTGATCATGACAAAAGGAGATGAATGAATTGTGTTCATCATCGGGGACGCATCTCCTTATAATTTGGTCTGGGCAATATTTAAACAATAGAGGTTCATCCCAGAAAAATCTGCGCACTTCCCTTAGAAATTTACGTTTGTCTTGCGCAGTCCAATAAGTCGGCATCGCACCTGTGGAAAGATAATTGGCTATATCAGCGTACCATGGTGGATGCATAGCAACAAAGAGTTGCTCATCAGGGAATGAGTCCTCAATAGGTGACTCGTCAATGGAATTTGGTAGGACTAGGCGGGATAGATGATCCGCCACCACATTTTCTACCCCCTTCTTATCTTTGATCTCCAAGTCGAATTCTTGAAGGAGTAGGATCCATCTTAATAAACGGGGCTTAGCATCCTTCTTAGAAAGAAGGTATTTCAGCGCCGCATGATCCGTATAAACAATAACTTTGGATCCTATTAAGTATGGCCTGAATTTGTCCAAGGCAAAAATGACATCTAGGAGCTCTTTCTCCGTAGTCGAATAATTAACTTGGGCAGGATTTAAGGTCCTACTTGCGTAGTAGATGACATGGGGCTTTTTATCTTTCTTTTGGCCTAACACCGCCCCAATAGCAAAATCGCTCGCATCGCACATCAACTCAAAAGGCATGGACCAATCTGGTGGTTGCATGATAGGAGCGGTTGTCAACATGTCTTTTAGCTTTGAAAAAGCTAATTGACATTCGGCACTCCACTCAAATTGGTTCTCCTTTTGTAGAAGGTTGCATAAAGGCCTTGAGATGTGACTAAAATCCTTTATAAACCTTCGATAGAAACCGGCGTGTCCAAGGAAGGACCGCACATCGCGTATGCTTTTGGGTGGTGGTAGATTGGAAATTATGTCAATTTTCGCCCAGTCTACCTCTATTCCATTGGACGAGATGATATGTCCAAGGACTATTCCTCTTTGTACCATGAAATGGCACTTTTCTCAGTTTAATACAAGTTGCTTATCCTCACACCTCATCAAGACCAACTTCAAGTGCTCGAGACACTCATCAAATGTACAACCAAAAATAGAAAATTCATCCATGAACACCTCAAGAAACTCACCCACCATGTCCGAGAAAATATTTAACATGCATCGTTGGAATGTGGCTGGGTGCATTGCATAACCCGAATGGCATCCTTCGGTAAGCGAAGGTACCAAACGGGCATGTAAATGTGGTTTTCTCTTGGTCTTCCGGAGCTATCTCAATTTAGGTTGTATCCGGAATAGCCATCTAGGAAGCAATAATAGGGATGGCCTGCCAACCTCTCTAAAATTTGATCCATAAATGGGAGAGGGAAGTGGTCTTTCCTAGTGACCGTGTTGAGCTTCCTATAATCAATGCACATACGCCAACCGGTGGTCACCCTAGTCGGTATAAGCTCGTTGTTGGCGTTTTCAATGATGGTAATACCGGATTTCTTGGGGACAACATGGGTAGGACTCACCCATTGGCTATCTGAGATGGGGTAGATGATACCCACATCTAATAGCTTTAACACCTCGGCTTTGACAACCTCCATCATGTTTGGATTTAGCCGTCTTTGAGGTTGTCTAGTCGTTTTTGCATTTTCTTCAAGGTGTATACGGTGAGTGCAAACCGAAGGATCTATCCCTTTGAGATCCGCTATTGTCCAACCTATGGCTTCCCGGTGTTTTTTGAGTAACTCAATCAACTTGAGCTCTTGGTCTTTCTCTAGGTGGGAGGCAATGACAACTGGGAAAGTTTCCTCTTGACCCAAATATACATATTTAAGCTCGGATGGCAGTGGTTTGAGGTCAAGCTTCGGTGGTTTGATGTTAGACGGTAGAGGCCTTGATGTGGTTGGTGGCAATTTTTCAAAATGGGGCCTCCACCGGCTAGTATCAACTACCGGTCTTTCTGCTTGCACAATTTCACTAATGATGGGATCTTCAGGTTCCATGAAGTGTGCTAAGCATGTCTCCAAGCTTTCTAGTGGTTCAAGTTGGAGGAGTTCTTCTTCTTCAAAGGTTTCAAGCATGTTTACATCGAAGAACTCATCATCATCGACATCCCTATGTCTTTTGCCCAGGTGAAACACATTCACCTCTAGTGTCATGTTTCCAAAAGATAGTTGCATCACCCCATTCCGGCAATTGATGATTGCGTTTGATGTGGCAAGGAATGGGCGGCCTAATATTACCGGTATTTGGGTGCTAGCATCCAAAACCGGTTGTATGTCCAAGACTATAAAATCTACCGGGTAGTAGAATTTGTCAACTTGGACTAGAACATCCTCAACTATCTCCCTCGGTACACGGATAGATCTATCAGCGAGTTGCAATGTGGTTTTGGTGGGTTTTAATTCACCAAGACCCAATTGCTCATATACCGAGTATGGGATCAAGTTCACACTCGCCCCCAAGTCCAACAAGGCACGTTCAATCCGGTAGTCTCCAATGATACATGAGACGGTGGGACTACCGGGATCTTTGAATTTTGGGGGGGTCTTTTGAGTGAGGATGGCACTAACTTGCTCAATTAAGAAGGCCTTTTGCTGCACATTATATTTGCGTTTTGTTGTGCATAGGTCTTTTAGAAACTTGGCATAAGAGGGAATTTGTTTGATGGCATCAAGCAAAGGGATATTGATCTTGACTTGTCTGAAAATCTCTAGAATATCTTGAGAATTTGGGAGAGATTTTGGGGCAACCAATCTCGAAGGGAATGGTGATACAGGCTTGTAAATGCGTTCCGGTTGTTGTGGGGCTAAGTTAGATCCATTTTCATCCTCAGAATTTCCCGGATCATTAGGCTCATCGGCCTTCACCGGACATGTTGGACAGGTCTGTCCGACCGGTCTTGACCGGTCGGCAGCACTCCCTGGAGTATTTGAAAAATCAGTCCGACCGGTCACGACCGGTCGGCTCTGCGTACATGAGTCCTTTCTAAATTGGAACTCCGAAAAACGCTGCGCAATGCGTAGTCTTTTGCAGAATCCAACGCAAAGGAGGTTGTTTGCTATAAAAGGACACCTAGGGGCTCTTCCTAGGTTATCAGAGAGGCTAAGGAACGGGGGTTTGGAGAGTGAAATCGATTGTGGAGCGGCTGCAACTCTCCTATTCGGGTTTTTTCTATTTTTATGCTTTATTTCAGAGTTTTTAATTGTAGCATGACTATGCTCGGCTAAAACCTCTCAGCTAAGGCTGAGAGGTGAAGCTTGTAGATAATTCTATGTTGGTTTCAGTTTAATCAAGTAATTTACATTCAAGTTTGGATTTTTACATGATTTAGTTCCAAAAAGTGGTAGTTTGAGACGTCTTATCTGAGTTTATGTGCTCCGGACATGAATTCCTTTTAATTCTCTGAGATTATCATGTTTGTTTATCTAAATTCGGATTATAGTAATCCTTGAGCAGGCCATAGTCCAGAGGCATGGCTGTTACTCCGCAGGCTATGGTTTTGAGTTTGGTATTGATTTTATTGGACTAGAACTTGGAAGTTCAACTTGAATGTGATGGAATGTGTGTGAATGCTTTATTCTCCAACTAGATGAGAGATAGGACTTCAAATCTAGTTGTGTTTTCTACTTGGATTGACTGAATTGACATAGGATTGCTACAAGTGGATCCTTGAAAGCCTTAGTACTTTATATCTCTGATTTTTCATTAAGTTCCTGTTTTAAGTAAACACTCAATTAAATCTGATTTCTATTAAAAACTGAGTTGCTGGAGTGATTTGGGAACTGTTACTATTTCCCTGTGGATCGACCTCGGTCTTACCGAGTTTTATTACTACATCGCAGCCTTACACTTGAGGCGAGCGAACAAGTTTTTGGCGCCGCTGCCGCGGAGTTAGATAACGGTTTTTGAATAGTTTCAGTGGCTGTAGAAGTAGCAGTAGATAGTTTTTCTGATTTTCTTAGAACTAACAAGTTTTTCTGTTTTGTAGGAATTTTTCTCTAGTTCAAGCGCATCAGGTGATACCTTTCTAACTTAGCTTCTGCAGAATTTTTTTTTTAGATTAGTTTCAGATTTCAGTTTTCTAGGATAGGATTAGTTTCAGTTTCTGGTTGAGTGGTTTATGTCCCGTTGGGAACGTAATCACTCAAATCGTCTCCAATCTGAAGGTGGTTTAGTTGGACCATTGTCAGTCCATAGACGAGTCCGGAATTTTCAAGAGCATTGTGAAAATTTGGGGAATATGGATCAAACACCTGTAAGGAATCCTCCCCCCCCCCCCCCTACTCCAACTACAAACGCAAATCAGGAAGGAGTAGGAGAGAATGAGGTTCATAATGTTCCTCCAATGAGATCACTACGGGACTACCTACAACCTGCCCGTGCAATTACACCTTCTTGCATAGTTCTACCAGCAAACGGTGGAAACTTTGACATAAAATCGGGCGTAATTCAACTTTTACCTAAATTTCATGGGCTAGACTCTGACCGCCCATACTTACACTTGCAAGAATTTGAAGAAGTGTTGGCCACCTTGCATTACACCAATGTTTTCGACGATACTATCAGACTTAAACTCTTTCCCTTCACCTTGAAAGAAAGAGCCAAAGATTGGCTTCACTCTCTTAGACCACGCTCGATTGGGTCATGGGTTGAGATGAACCGAGAATTCTTGAAAAAGTTCTTCCCGGCTCATAAAACGAACACCCTTCGAAGAGCCATAATGAATTTTTTGGCTAAAGAAGGTGAATCTTTCTTTCAATGTTGGGAAAGATTTAAGGAACTCCTGCTTGCTTGCCCACATCATGGCTATGAGAGTTGGCGAGTTATAAATTTTTTCAATGATGGATTAATTTCCAATATGCTCCAATTTGTGGAAATGATGTGCAATGGTGAGTTTATGAGTAAAAATCCAGATGAGGCTTGGAGTTACTTGGACATGTTGGCTGAAAACGCCCAATCTTGGGATACCTCGGATAAACTCAAGAACCCCAAGCCCACTCAAGAGAAAGGAGGGATCTATGTCCTTAAAGAGGAAGACGACGTGAATGCAAGGATAGCCAACCTCACAAGGAAGGTTGAGGCCATGAAACTTAGACGTTCCCAAGTCCAAGGAAGCTGTTGAAACCACATGTGGGATTTGCCTCACTGATTTACACGCTACGCAAGATTGTCCCACAATTCCTGCGTTTCAGGAAGTGCTACATGAGACAGCCAATGCCACATATGGTTATCAACGGCCCTTCAATGGACCGGTAGGTAATACGTACAATAAGAGTTGGAAGAACCACCCAAATTTCAGTTGGAAGAATGCTCCTACGGGCAATCCTACCAACTCCCAAAGAGGGCCACCCATGCAAAATATGGCCCCACCTCAATTCTCATTGGAGGATACCTTGAAAATGTTTATGCAAGGGCAAGCGCAAATAAATGAATCGAATCAGCAAATGTTTCAAGAGCTGAAAGTCTCGGTTGATGAGATTAAGGGATGCTTGAATGCTAGGGAAGGGACCTTTCCGGCCCAACCTCAGCCCAATCCGAAGCAAGTACATGAAGTGAGCATGCCTAATCCTTCCAACCATAACATGGAGCAAGCTAAATCCATTACGACCCTTAGAAGTGGTAAACAAATTGACAAAATTAGGTTTAGGAATTTGGTTTCGGGATCGGGTTTAGGTTTAGGATTTCGAGTTTTGGTTTAGGTTTAGTTTAGAGTTGTAGATTTAGGAATAGGTGTAAGTTTACATTAGGTGAATTGAGTTTAGGTTTAGGTTTACGCCTAGGTTTCAGAATTCGGGTTCGGGATCGAGTTCGGGATGAGGATTTCAAGTTTATGTTTAGGTTTAGGTTAGAGGTGTGGATTTAGGAATAGGTGTTGGTTTAGGTTAAGTGAACTGAGTTTACGTTTACGTTTAAGCCTAGGTTTAGGAATTAAGGTTCGGGATTGGGTTTTGGTGAAGGTCTTCAAGTTTAGGTTTAGGTTTAGGTTAGAGTTGTAGATTTAGGAATACGTGTAGGTTTAGGTTAAGTGAATTGAGTTTAGGTTTAGGTTTAGGCCTACAGTTTAGGAATTCTGGTTCGGGATCGAGTTTAATTTAGGATTTCAAGTTCAGGTTTAGGTTTAGGTTAGGTGAATTGAGTTAGTAGTAGGTGTAGGTTTAGGTTAAGTGAATTGAGTTTAGGTTTAGGTTTAGACCTAGGTTTAGGATTTCGGGTTCGGGTTCAGGTTTATGTTTAGGTTTTCAAGTTTAGATTCAGATTTAGGTTAGCGTTGTAGATTTAGGAATAGGTGTAGGTTTAGGTTAAGTGAATTGAGTTTGGGTTCAGGTTTAGGCCTAGGTTCAGGAATTCGGGTTCGGGATCGGGTTGAGCTTTAGGTCCTCAAGTTTAGATTTAGGTTTAGGTTAGAGTTGTAGATTTAGGAATAGGTGTAGGTTTAGGTTAAGTGAATTGAGTTTAGGTTTAGGTTTTGGCCTAGGTTTAGGAATTCTGGTTCAGGATCGGGTTTAGGCTTAGGATTTCAAGTTTAGGTTAGGTTTAGGTTTAGGTTAGGTTTATTGAGTTAGGAATAGGTGTAGGTTTGGGTTAAGTGAATTGATTTTAGGTTTAGGTTTAGGTTTAGGCCTGTGTTTAGGATTTCGGGTTCGGGATCGAGTTTAGGTTTAGGTTTTCAAGTTTAGATTTAGATTTAGGTTAGCGTTGTAGATTTAGGAATTGGTGCAGGTTTAGGTTAAGTGAAGTGAGTTTAGGTTTACGTTTAGGCCTAGGATTAGGAATTCAGGTTTGGGATAGGGTTTAGGTTAAGGTCTTCACGTTTAGGTTTTGGTTTAGGTTAGAGTTGTAGATTTAGGAATAGGTGTAGGTTTAGGTTATGTGAATTGCGCTTAGCTCTAGGTTTGGGCTTAGGTTTAGGATTTCGGGTTCGAGATCGGGTTTATGTTTAGGTTTTCAAGTTTCGATTTAGGTTTAGGTTAGTGTTGTAGATTTAGGAATAGGTGTAGGTTTAGGTTAAGTGAATTGAATTTAGGTTTAGGTTTGGGCCTAAGTTTAGGAATTCGGGTTGGGGATTGGGTTTAAGTTCAGGATTTTGAGTTTAGGTTTAAGTTTAAGTTAGATCTGTAGATTTAGGAATAGGTGAGGGTTTAGGTAAGGTGAATTGAGTTTAGGTTTACGTTTAGGCGTAACTTTAGGAATTTGGGTTCGGGATCGGGTTTACAATTACGATTTCGAGTTTAGGTTTAGGTTTAGGTTACGTGAATTGAGTTAGGAATAGGTGTAGGTTGAGGTTAAGTGAATTGAGTTTAGGTTTAGGTTTAGGCCTAGGTTTTGGATTTCGGGTTGGGGATCGGGTTTAGGTTTAAGATTTCCAGTTTAGGTTTAGGTTTAGGTTAGAGTTATAGATTTCGGAATAGGTATAGGTTTAGGTTAGGTGAATTGAGTTTAGGTTTAGGTTTAGGCGTAGCTATAGGAATTCGGGTTCTGGATCGAGTTTAGGTTTAGGATTTTGAGTTTAAGTTTAATTTCAGGTTAAAGTTGTAGATGTAGGAATAGGTGTACGTTTAGGTTAGGTGCATTGAGTTTAGGTTTTAGGTTTTGGAATTCAGGTTCGGGATGGGGTTTATGTGTAGGATTTCGAGTTTAGGTTTAAGTTTAGGTTAGAGTTAGAGATTTAAGAATTGGTGTAGTTTTAGGTTAGGTGAATTGAGTTTAGGTTATAGGTTTAAGCCTGGGTTTAGGAATTCGGGGTTCAGATCGGGTTTTGATTTAGGATTTCGAGTTTAGGTTTAGGTTTAGGTTATAGTAGTAGATTTAGGAATAGGTGTATGTTTAGGTTAAACGAATTGAGTTTAGGTTTAGGTTTAGGCCTAGGTTTAGGAATTCTGGTTCGGGATCGGGTTTAGGCTTAGGATTTCAAGTTTAGGTTTAGGTTTAGGTTAGTGTTGTAGATTTACGAAAAAGGTGTATGTTTAGGTTAAGTGAATTGAGTTTAGGTTTAGGTTTAGGCCTAGGTTTAGGAATTCGGGTATGGGGTCGGGTTTAGGTTTAGGATTTTGAGTTTAGGTTTAGGTTTAGGTTAGGTGAATTGAGTTAGGAATAGGTGTTGGTTTAGGTTAAATGAATTGAGTTTAGGATTATGTTGGTTTTGGTTAAATGAATTGAGTTTAGGGTTAGGTTTAGGCCTGGGTTTAGGATTTTGGGTTTGGGATCGGGTTTAGATATAGTTTTTCAAGTTTAGATTTAGGTTTAGGTTAGCGTTGTAGATTTAAGAATAGGCATAGGTTTAGGTTAAGTGAATTGAGTTTAGCTTTAGCTTTAAGCCTAGGTTTAGGAGTTCGTGTTCAGGATCGGGTTTAGGTTTAGGGTTTCAAGTATAGATTTAGGTTTAGGTTAGTGTTGTAGATTTAGGAATAGAAGTAGGATTAGGTTAAGTGAATTGTGTTTAGGTTTAAGTTTAGGCCTAGGTTTAGGAATTCAGGTTGGGGATTGGGTTTAGGTTTTGGATTTCGAGTTTAGGTTTAGGTTTAAGTTAGAGTTGTAGATTTAGGGATAGGTGTAGGTTTAGGTTAGGTGAATTGAATTTAGGTTTAGGTTTGGGCCTAGGTTTAAGAATTCGGGTTGGGGATCGGGTTTAGGTTTAGGATTTCGAGTTTAGGTTTAGGATTAAGTTAGATTTGTAGATTTAGGAATAGGTGAGGGTTTAGGTAAGGTGAATTAAGTTTAGGTTTATGTTTAGGCGTAACTTTAGGAATTTGGGTTCCGGATCGGGTTTACAATTACGATTTCGACTTTAGGTTTAGGTTTAGGTTACGTGAATTGAGTTAGGAATAGGTGTATGTTGACGTTAAGTGAATTGAGTTTAGGTTTCGGTTTAGGCCTAGGTTTTGGATTTCGGGTTCAGGGATCGGGTTTAGGTTTAAGATTTCCAGTTTAGGTTTAGGTTTAGGTTAGAGTTATAGATTTAGGAATAGGTGTAGGTTTAGGTTAGGTGAATTGAGTTTAGGTTTAGGTTTAGGCGTAGCTATAGGAATTCGGGTTCCAGATCGAGTTTAGGTTTATGATTTCGAGTTTAAGTTTAGGTTTAGGTTAGAGTTGTAGATGTAGGAATAGGCATAGGTTTAGCTAAGGTGAATTGAGTTTTGGTTTTAGTTTTAGGAATTCAGTTTCGGGATATGGTTTATGTGTAGGATTTCGAGTTTAGGTTTAAGTTTAGGTTAGAGTTAGAGACATAGGGTGTAGCTTTAGGTTAGGTGAATTGAGTTTAGGTTTAGGTTTAAGCCTAGGTTTAGGAATTCGGGTTAGGGATCGGGTTTCGGTTTAGGATTTCGAGTTTAGGTTTAGGTTTAGGTTTAGGTAAGAGTTGTTGATTTAGAAATAGGTGTAGGTTTAAGTTAAGTGAATTGAGTTTAAGTTTAAGCCTAGGTTTATGAATTCGGGTTTGGGATCGGGTTTCGGTTTAGGATTTCGAGTTTAGGTTTAGGTTTAAGTTAGAGTTGTAGATTTAAGAATAGGTGTAGGTTTAGGTTAAGAATTGTGTTTAGGTTTAGATTTTGGTTTAGGCCTAGGTTTAGTAATTGGGGTTCGGGATCGGGTTTAGGTTTAGGTCTTCAAGTTTAGGTTTAGGTTTGGGTTAGTGTTGTAGATTTAGGAATAGGTGCAGGTTTAGGTTAAGTGAATTGAGTTTAGGTTTTGGTTCAGGCCTATGTTTGGGAATTCGAGTTCGGGGATTGGGTTTAGGTTTAGGATTTCGAGTTTAGGTTTAGGTTTTGGTTAGGTGAATTGAGTTAGGAATACGTGTAGGTTTAGGTTAAGTGCATTGATTTTAGGTTCCGATTTAGGCCTAGGTTTAGGATTTCGGGTTCGAGATCGGATTTAGGTTTAGGTTTTCAAGTTTAGATTTAAGTTTAGGTTAGCGTTGTAGATTCAGGAATAGGAATTCGGGTTGGGGATCGGGTTTACATTTAGGATTTCGAGTTTAGGTTTAGGTTTTAGTTAGAGTTGTAGATTTAGGAATCGGTGTAGGTTTAAATTGGGTGAATTGAGTTTAGGTTTAGGTTTAGGCATTGCTTCAGGAATTCGGGTTCAGGATGAGTTTAGATTTACGATTTCGAGTTTAGGTTTACGTTTAGGTTAGGTGAATTGTGTTTGGAATAGGTGTATGTTTAGGTGAACTGAATTGATTTTAGGTTCAGGTTTACGCCTAGGTTTTGGATTTCCAGTTTAGGTTTCGGTTTAGGTTAGAGTTATAAATTTATGAATAGGTGTAGGTTTAGGTTAGTTGAATTGAGTTTAGGTTTAGGTTTAGCCGTAGCTTGAGGAATTCAGGTTCGGGATCGTGTTTAGGTGTAGGATTTTGACTTTAGGTTTAAGTTTAGGTTAGAGTTGTAGATTTAGGAATAGGTGTAGGTTTCGGAATTTTGGTTCGGGATCGGGTTTAGGTTTAGGATTTCGAGTTTTGGTTTAGGTTTAGGTTAGAGTTGTAGATTTAGGAATAGGTGTAGGTTTACGTTAGGTGAATTGAGTTTAGGTTTAGGTTTACGCTTAGGTTTCAGAATTCGGGTTCGGGATCGGGTTTTGGATGAGGATTTCGAGTTTATGTTTAGGTTTAAGTTAGAGGTGTGGATTTAGGAATAGGTGTTGGTTTAGGTTAATTGAACTGAGTTTAGGTTTACGTTTAGGCCTAGGTTTAGGAATTCGGGTTCGGGATTGGGTTTTGGTTTAGGTCTTCAACTTTAGGTTTAGGTTTAGGTTAGAGTTGTAGATTTAGGAATACGTGTAGGTTTAGGTTAAGTGAATTGAGTTTAGGTTTAGGTTTAGGCATAGGTTAAGGAATTCTGGTTCAGGATCGGGTTTAATTTAGGATTTTAAGTTGAGGTTTAGGTTTAGATTAGGTGAATTGAGTTAGTAGTAGGTGTAGGTTTAGGTTAAGTGAATTGAGTTTAGGTTTAGGTTTAGGCCTAGGTTTAGGATTTCAGGTTAGGGATCGGGTTTATGTTTAGGTTTTCAGGTTTAGATTTTGATTTAGGTTAGCGTTGTAGATTTAGGAATAGGTGTAGGTTTAGGTTAAGTGAATTGTGTCTAGGTTTTGGTTTAAGCCTAGGTTTAGGAATCGGGTTGGGGAACGGGTTTAGGTTTAGGATTTCGAGTTGTGGTTTAGGTTTAAGTTAGAGTTGTAGATTGAGGAATAGATGTAAGTTTAGGTTAGGAGAATTGAGTTTAGGTTTAGGTTTAGGCGTAGCTTTAGAAATTTGGGTTCGGGATCGGGTTTATGATTCCGATTTCGAGTTTAGGTTTAGGTTTTGGTTAGGTGAATTCAGTTAGGAATAGGCGTATGTTTAGGTTAAGTGAATTGAGTTTAGGTTTTGGTTTAGGCTTATGTTTTGTATTTCAGGTTGGGAATCGAGTTTAGGTTTAGCATTTCCAGTTTAGATTTAGGTTTAGGTTAGAGTTATAGATTCAGGAATAGGTGTAGGTTTTGGTTAGGTGAATTAAGTTTAGGATTTGGTTTAGGCGTAGCTTTAGGAATTCGTGTTCGGGATCTAGTTTAGGTTTAGGATTTCGAGTTTAGGTTTAGGTTTAGGTTAGAGTTGTAGATTTAGGAATAGGTGTAGGTTTAGGTTGGGTGAATTGAGTTTATGTTATAGGTTTAGGAATTTGGGATCGGGTTTAGGATTAGGATTTCGTGTTTAGGATTAGGTTTAGCTTAGATTTTGTAGATTTAGGAATAGTTGTAAGTTTAGGTTAGGTGAATTGAGTTTAGGTTTAGGTTTAAGCCTGGGTTAAGGAATTCGGGTTCCGGATCGAGTTTTGGTTTAGGATTTCGAGTTTAGGTTTAGGTTTAGGCTAGAGTAGTAGATTTAAGAATAGGTGTATGTTTAGGTTGAACGAATTGAGTTTAGGTTTAGGTTTAGGCTTAGGTTTAGGAATTCGGGTTCGGGATCGGGTTTAGTTTTAGGTCTTCAAGTTTAGGTTTAGGTTTAGGTTAGAGTTGTAGATTTAGGAATAGGTGTAGGTTTAGGTTAGGTGAATTGAGTTTAGGTTATAGGTTTAAGCCTGGGTTTAGGAATTCGGGGTTCAGATCGGGTTTTGATTTAGGATTTCGAGTTTAGGTTTAGGTTTAGGTTATAGTAGTAGATTTAGGAATAGGTGTATGTTTAGGTTAAACGAATTGAGTTTAGGTTTAGGTTTAGGCCTAGGTTTAGGAATTCTGGTTCGGGATCGGGTTTAGGCTTTGGATTTCAAGTTTAGGTTTAGGTTTAGGTTAGAGTTGTTGATTTAGGAAAAAGGTGTATGTTTAGGTTAAGTGAATTGTGTTTAGGTTTAGGTTTAGGCCTAGGTTTAGGAATTCGGGTACGGGATCGGGTTTAGGTTTAGGATTTTGAGTTTAGGTTTAGGTTTAGGCCAGGTGAATTGAACTAGGAATAGGTGTTGGTTTAGGTTAAATGAATTGAGTTTAGGCTGAGGTTTAGGCCTGGATTTAGGATTTCGAGTTTGGGATCAGGGTTTAGATTTAGTTTTTCAAGTTTAGGTTTAGGTTTAGGTTAGCGTTGTAGATTTAGGAATAGGCGTAGGTTTAGGTTAAGTGAATTGAGTTTAGCTTTAGGTCTAAGGCTTGGTTTAGGATTTCAGGTTCAGGATCGGGTTTAGGTTTAGGGTTTCAAGGTTTGATTTAGGTTTAGGTTAGTGTTGTAGATTTAGGAATAGGAGTAGGTTTAGGTTAAGTGAATTGAGTTTAGGTTTAAGTTTAGGCCTAGGTTTAGAAATTTAGGTTGGGGATTGGGTTTAGGTTTTGGGTTTCGAGTTTAGGTTTAGGTTTAAGTTAGAGTTATAGATTTAGTAATAGGTGTAGGTTTAGGTTAGGTGAATTGAATTTAGGTTTAGGTTTGGGCCTAGGTTTAAGAATTCGGGTTGGAGATCGGGTTTTGGTTTAGGATTTCGAGTTTAGGTTTAGGTTTAAGTTAGATTTGTAGATTTAGGAATAGGTGAGGGTTTAGGTAAGGTGAATTGAGTTTAGGTTTACGTTTAGGCATAACTTTAGGAATTTGGGTTCGGGATTGGGTTTACAATTATGATTTCGAGTTTAGGTTTAGGTTTAGGTTACGTGAATTGAGTTAGGAATAGGTGTATGTTGAGATTAAGTGAATTGAGGTTAGGTTTAGGTTTAGGCCTAGATTTTGGATTTCGGGTTTGGGATCGGGTTTGGGTTTCAGATTTCCTGTTTAGGTTTAGGTTTAGGTTAGAGTTATAGATTTAGTAATAAGTGTAGGTTTAGGTTAGGTGAATTGAGTTTAGGTTTAGGTTTAGTCGTAGCTATAGGAATTCGGGTTCCGGATCGAGTTTAGGTTTAGGATTTCGAGTTTAAGTTTTGGTTTCTGTTAGACTTGTAGATGTAGGAATAGGTGTAGGTTTAGGTTAGGTGAATTGAGTTTAGGCTTTAGGTTTAGGAATTCAGGTTCGGGATTGGGTTTATGTGTAGGATTTCGAGTTTAGGTTTAAGTTTAGGTTAGAGTTAGAGATTTAAGAATTGGTGTAGTTTTAGGTTGGGTGAATTTAGGTTCGGTTTAGGTTTAAGCCTAGGTTTAGGAATTCGGGTTCGGGATTGGGTTTCGGTTTAGAATTTCGAGTTTAGGTTTACGTTTAGGTTTAGGTAAGAGTTACAGATTTAGGAATAGGAGTAAGTTTAGGTTAAGTGACTTGAGTTTAAGTTTAAGTTTAAGCCTAGGTTTAGGAATTCGGGTTCGGGATCGGGTTTCGGTTTAGGATTTCGAGTTTAGGTTCAGGTTTAGGTTAGAGTTGTAGATTTAAGAATAGGTGTAGGTTTAGGTTAAGTGAATTGTGTTTAGGTTTAGGTTTAGGTTTAGGCCTAGGTTTAGCAATTGGGGTTCAGGATCGGGTTGAGGTTTAGGTCTTCAAGTTTAGGTTTAGGTTTGAGTTAGTGTTGTAGATTTAGGAATAGGTGCAGGTTTAGGTTAAGTGAATTGAGTTTAGGTTTAGGTTTAGGCCTAGGTTTAGGAATTCGAGTTCGGGATTGGGTTTAGGTTTTGAATTTCGAGTTTAGGTTTAGGTTTTGGTTAGGTGAATTATGTTAGGAATATGTGTGGGTTTAGGTTAAGTGTATTGAGTTTAGGTTTCGATTTAGGCCTAGGTTTAGGATTTCGGGTTCGGGATCGGATTTAGGTTCGGGTTTTTGTGTTTAGATTTAAGTTTAGGTTAGCGTTGTAGATTCAGGAATAGGAATTCGGGTTGGGGATCGGGTTTAGATTTAGGATTTTGAGTTTAGGTTTAGGTTTAAGTTAGAGTTGTAGATTTAGGAATAGGTGTTGGTTTAGATTAAGTGAATTGACTTTAGGTTTAGGTTTAGGCGTTGCTTTAGGAATTCGAGTTCAGGATTGAGTTTCGATTTACGATTTCGAGTTTAGGTTTAGGTTAGGTGAATTGTGTTAGGAATAGGAGTATGTTTAGGAGAACTGAATTGATTTTAGGTTCTTTACGCCTAGGTTTTGAATTTCGGGTTCAGGATTGGTTTTAGGTTTAGGATTTCCAGTTTAGGTTTAGGCTTAGGTTAGAGTTATAAATTTATGAATAGGTGTAGGTTTAGGTTAGGTGAATTGAGTTTAGGTTTAGGTTCAGCCATAACTTTAGGAATTCGGGTTCGGGATCGAGTTTAGGTTTAGGATTTCGACTTTAGGTTTAGGTTTAGGTTAGAGTTGTAAATTTAGGAATAGGTGTAGGTTTAGGTTAGGTGAATTGAGTTTAGGTTATAGGTTTAGGAATTTGGGTTCGGGATCAGGTTTAGGTTTAGGATTTCGTGTTTTGGTTTAGGTTTAGGTTAGAGCTGTAGATTTAGGAATAGGTGTAGGTTTACGTTTGGTGAATTGAGTTTAGGTTTAGGTTTATGCCTAGGTTTCAGAATTCGAGTTCGGGATTGGGTTTAGGATGAGGATTTCGAGTTTATGTTTAGGTTTAGGTTAGAGGTGTGGATTTAGGAATAGGTGTTGGTATAGGTTAAGTGAACTGAGTTTATGTTTACGCTTAAGCCTAGGTTTAAGAATTCGGGTTCGGGATTGGGTTTTGGTTTAGGTCTTCAAGTTTAGGTTTAGGTTTAGGTTAGAGTTGTAGATTTAGGAATACATGTAGGTTTAGGTTAAGTGAATTGAGTTTAGGTTTGGGTTTAGGCCTAGGTTTAGGAATTCTGGTTCGGGATCGGGTTTAATTTAGGATTTTAAGTTCAGGTTTAGGTTTAGGTTAGGTGAATTGAGTTAGTAATAGGTGTAGGTTTAGGTTAAGTCAATTGAGTTTAGGTTTAGGCCTAGGTTTAGGATTTCGGGTTCGGGATCAGGTTTATGTTTAGGTTTTCAGGTTTAGATTTAGATTTAGGTTAGCGTTATAGATTTTGGAATAGGTGTAGGTTTAGGTTAAGTGAATTGAGTTTAGGTCTAGGTTTAGGCCTAGGTTTAGGAATTCTGGTTCGGGATCGGGTTTAAGTTTAGGATTTCAAGTTTAGGTTTAGGTTAGGTGAATTGAGTTGGTAGTAGGTGTAGGTTTAGGTTAAGTGAATTGAGTTTAGGTTTAGGTTTTGGCCTAGGTTTAGGATTTTGGGTTCGGGATTGGGTTTATGTTTAGTTTTTCAGGTTTAGATTTAGATTTAAGTTAGCGTTATAGATTTAGGAATAGATGTTGGTTTAGGTTAAGTGAACTGAGTTTAGGTTTAGATTTAGGCCTAGGTTTATGAATTCGGGTTCGGGATTGACTTTTAGTTTAGGTCTTCAAGTTTAGGTTTAGGTTTAGGTTAGAGCTGTAGATTTAGGAAAACGTGTAGGTTTAGGTTAAGTGAATTGAGTTTAGGTTTAAGTTTAGGCCTAGGTTGAGGAATTTTGGTTCGGGATCGGGTTTATGTTTAGGATTTCAAGTTTAGGTTTAGGTTTAGGTTAAGTGAATTGAGTTAGTAGTAGGTGTAGGTTTAGGTTAAGTGAATTGAGTTTTGGTTTAGGTTTAGGCCTAGGTTTAGGATTTCGGATTCGAGATTGGGTTTATGTTTAGTTTTTCAGGTTTAGATTTAGATTTAGGTTAGCGTTATAGATTTGGGAATAGGTGTAGGTTTAGGTTAAGTGAATTGAGTTTAGGTTTAGGTTTAGGCCTAGGTTTAGGAATCGGGTTGGGGAACGGGTTTAGGTTTAGGATTTCGAGTTGAGGTTTAGGTTTATGTTAGAGTTGTAGATTGAGGAATAGATGTAAGTTTAGGTTAGGTGAATTGAGTTTAGGTTTAGGTTTAGGCGTAGCTTTAGGAATTCAGGTTCGGGATCGGGTTTATGTTTACGATTTCAAGTTTAGGTTTAGGTTTCAGTTAGGTGAATTCAGTTAGGAATAGGCGTATGTTTAGGTTAAGTGAATTTAGTTTAGGTTTAGGTTTAAGCCTAGGTTTTGGATTTCGGGTTGGGAATCGGGTTTAGGTTTATGATTTCCAGTTTAGGTTTAGGTTTAGGTTAGAGTTATAGATTCAGGAATAGGTGTAGGTTTTTTTTAGGTGAATTAAGTTTAGGATTTGGTTTAGGCGTAGCTTTAGGAATTTGGGTTCAGGATTGAGTTTAGGTTTAGGATTTCGACTTTAGGTTTAGGTTAGAGTTGTAGATTTAGGAATAGGTGTAGGTTTATGTTAGGTGAATTCAGTTTAGGTTATAGGTTTAGGAATTCGAGATCGGGTTTAGGTTTAGGATTTCGAGTTTAGGAATAGGTTTAGCTTAGATTTTGTAGATTTAGGAATAGTTGTAGGTTTAGGTTTGGTGAATTGAGTTTAGGTTTAGGTTTAAGCCTAGGTTTAGGAATTCGGTTCCGGATCGGGTTTAGGTTTAGGATTTCGAGTTTAGGTTTAGGTTTAGGTTAGAGTAGTAAATTTAGGAATAGGTGTATGTTTAGGTTAAACGAATTGTGTTTAGGTTTAGGTTTGGGCCTAGGTTTAGGAATTCGGATTCGGGATCGCGTTGAGGTTTAGGTCTTCAAGTTTAGGTGTAGGCTTAGGTTAGAGTTGTAGATTTAGGAATAGGTGTAGGTTTAGGTAAAGTGAATTTAGTTTAGGTTTAGGTTTAGGCCTAGGTTTAGGAGTTCGGGTACGGGATCGGGTTTAGGTTTAGGATTTTGAGTTTTGGTTTAGGTTTAGTTCAGGTGAATTTAGTGAGGAATGGGTGTTGGTTTAGGTTAAATGAATTGAGTTTAGGGTTAGGTTTAGGCCTGGGTTTAGGATTTCGGGTTTGGGATCTGGTTTAGATTTAGGTTTTCATGGTTAGATTTAGGTTTAGGTTAGTGTTGTAGATTTAGGAATAGGCGTAGGTTTATGTTAAGTTAATTGAGTTTGGCTTTTGGTTTAAGCCTAGGTTTAGGATTTCGGGTTCAGAATCGGGTTTAGGTTTAGGGTTTCAAGTTTAGATTTAGGTTTAGGTTAGTGTTATAGATTTAGGAATAGGAGTTGGTTTAGGTTAAGTGAATTGAGTTTAGGTTTAAGTTTAGTTCTAGGTTTAGGAATTCAGGTTGGGGATTGGGTTTAGGTTTTGGATTTCGAGTTTAGGTTTAGGTTTAAGTTAGAGTTGTAGATTTAGGAATAGGTGTAGGTTTAGGTTAGGTGAATTGAGTTTAGGTTTAGGTTTAGGCGTAGCTTTAGGAATTCGGGTTCGGGATCGGGTTTAGGTTTACGATTTCGAATTTAGGTTAGGTGAGTTGAGTTAGGAATAGGTGTATGTTTAGGTTAAGTGAATTGAGTTTTGGTTTAGGTTTAGGCCTAGGTTTTGTATTTCAAGTTTGGGATTGGGTTTAGGTTTTGGATTTCTAGTTTAGGTTTAGGTTTAGGTTAGAGTTGTAGATATAGGAATAGGTGTAGGTTTAGGTTTGGTGAATTGAGTTTAGGTTTAGGTTTAGGCCTAGGTTTAGGAATTCGGGTTCGGGACCGGGTTTAGGTTTAGGATTTTGATTTTAGGTTTAAGTTTAGGTTAGAGTGTTAGATTTCGGTATAGGTGTAGGTTTAGGTTAGGTGAATTGAGTTTAGGTTTAGGTTTAGGCATAGGTTTAGGAATTCAGGTTCGGGATCGGGTTTAGGTTTAGGATTTCGAGTTTAGGTTTAGGTTTAGGTTAGAGTTGTAGATTTAGGAATAGGTGTAGGTTTAGGTTACGTGAATTGAGTTTAGGTTTAAGTTTAGGCCTTGGTTTAGGAATTCGGGTTCGGGATCGGGTTTATGTTTTGGTTTTCTAGTTTTGGTTTAGGTTTAGGTTAGAGTTGTAGATTTAGGAATATGTATAGGTTTAGGTTAAGTGAATTGAGTTTAGGCTTAGGTTTATTTTTAGTTTAGGAATTCAGGGTTCAGGATAGGGTTTAGGTTTAGGATTTCGAGTTTAGGTTTAGGTTTAGGTTAGGTGAATTGAGTTAGGAATAGGTGTAGGTTTAGGTTAAGTGAATTGAGTTTAGGTTTACGTTTAGGCCTAGGTTTTGGATTTCGGGTTCAGGATCGGGTTTTGGTTTAGGTTTTCAAGTTTAGGTTTAGGTTTAGGTTAGAGTTGTAAATTTAGGAATCGGTATAGGTTTAGGTTAAGCGAATTGAGTTTAAGTTTAGGTTTAGGCCTAGGTTTAGGAATTCGGGTTGGGGATCGGGTTTAGGTTTAGGATTTTGAGATTAGGTTTTGGTTTAGGCCTGGGTTGATGATTTAGGGATTTGCATTCAGGTTCGGGTTCGGGATCGGGTTTCGGCTTTGGTTTTCGGGTTTAGGTTTAGGATTAGGTTAAGGTTATGGGTTTAGCTTAGGTGAAGGTTTAGGTTTGGGGAATTTGAGATTAGGGTTAGGTTTAGGCGTAGGTGTAGGGTTTAGGGATTTAGGTTAGGGTTATAGGTTTAGGATTTGTTTGACTTTATCAACATGTTTTTTCAACTCTAAATAAACATTATAGTGGGCCCTACAAAGTTTTTAATGCTGGCGTTCAATCACCATTGTTTTCCTGTGGTGTGATCCACACTTGATCTGAGGATGTTCCTCAATTTGGGACATCGTCTAAAATAAGCTACTGCAAATGCAGATGGACAACGTAGATGTACAACACATAGATCAAGTTGGGTCCCACAGTCAAGGCCTAATAACCCACTAAGCTAGTTACGCTTGAAATCAGATTGCATCCTGAGTGTTCGCTTCCCCAAGTGTAGGGTTGCGAAGTAGTAATAAACTCGGTAAGACCGAGGTCGATCCACAGGGAAGGAAGTAAACAATTCCAACTATCCTAATAACTAGAATCAAAGAGGTTTGTGAAATTGATTTTTAACATAAAATAGAAAATCTAATAATGAAAAGATAACTAGAGCATCAAGGATCCACTTATAGCTCTTCTTAGATGCATAATTCACTATGGTTTCTTACTTTCTCAACTAGAATCGATATTAAGATCTATCTAGTCGGATGATAGAGCTGTTAAACCAAACAATCTGTCATATGTAAGTTCTATGCATAGGATTCACTCAATGTAGGCTGAGCTGAGCATGCTCAATTACATAGGTCATTCCCCTTTTCAAAAGGTCTAGTTCACAATCATAAGCATCCTCAAGTCCTGTCACAAGACAAGGTTAGATCAGGATTTGAACTGGATTCAAATCACATGCACAGTCCATACATATTCCAGAAAAACAGAAAAATAGAACTTTGGTAGGAAGTTCCTTTATGAAGATCATAGTGCTAGAGCGCACTCTGATTCCTCGGATCATACAGGTCTAGACCGTTACAAACGAATTAAGAAGTTAAGTAATTCTCCCAAACATCCATGAGTCATCACAAGACTAAGAAAAATTACTCAAAAACTTGTATAAACCTCAAACCATAGTTCATAATCATGAATTCCTTACTTAAAACCAATAAAACGAATTAAACAATCTAAGAAAACTATAAGGTTCACCTCTTAGCTCTAGCTAAGAGATTAGCTGATGAAAAGCATATTAAAAATAAAAATAGAACTAAGAAAAGGAAGAAAAACTAGCTGGAGGAGGCTAGGAAGCCTCCTATGACTTGAACTCCTTGCTCCCCACGTCCTTGGTTGCCCTGGAATAGAAGAGAGCACCCCCTTTTATAGTGTAGCAATAGTACAGCAACATAGCAGAATTTGTTTCGCTTGGTACGGATTAACCAATGGTCGGATTGCCTTCAAAATTGATTTGTAACTTCCTTGTAATGTGATCTTCCTCATAGATGATTTAGATTTCCAAGATTGTCCTCTGAATGGGCCCACCAATTACATCACCGACCGCCTCTCAAAATCGCGCACTTCGGGTACCTTCAGAACCAGTCATCTTGCTTCCAACGCTCCGGAGTGTACAGACGTCGGATTGATCCCAAATTTGGAAGATTAGTAGAAAACTTCCTCCTCTACATGATAGATGGATTAGATTGTCCAAAACAATCCCAGAATGTAGTCCAAAAATTAGAACAATTAGGGCTTTTATAAACTCTGCGCAGTTGGATCTTTCTGGATGGTCCATCTTTCTTCAACCGGTACGATCAAACCACACATCCTTTTGATCTGAAACTTTTGTGGTTATTCATATATGGATGTGTTCTAAAAGATGGTCAAAGTAGATTCTTCATATCATCAATGATGGGCCACCTGGACCGGCCCAGAGTGGAACAGCGAAATCTGGAACTTTCTGGACAGTTCGTATTGTTTTGGCCACCACGATCAATCCGTAGCTCCGATCGACACGAAACCACTTGGGTTAGTTCGGCGTCGAGCTCCTCTTCGACATGTATGTGTTGGATTTCCAAATATCATTAATAAGGCTTCAGAAAAGTTGTCTGAAAAGTCAGAAACGGGAATGGCCTGCTATATGCAATCTGGAGTCTGAAACTTGCATGGCCGACCGGTCACGACCGGTCGGACAGGGCTGGCCGACCGGTCATGACCGGTCGGACAAGGCTGTCCTTGCTCCAGGGAGTGCATCCGACCGGTCATGACCGGTCGGGCCTTCTTGGCCGACCGGTCTTGACCGGTCGGACCCAGTTTTGCTTGTTTTTCTTCTTTCTTTTCTTCTCTCCTTCCTCTCTCTTTACTTTCTTCTTTCTTTGGTCCACCTTGGGCCTTCATCAAAGGCTCCAAATGGCCCCTTTTTGGTCTCTAATTGAGTGAAGTCCGCTCTCATCCCTACAATCACAAAACATGTATTTGATTAGTCATTAAATCATGAAAATCTTGTATAATGAGTGATGAATTGGGGTTAGAATATGCACAATTAAGAGCTCAACACACCCCCCAACCAGCATTTTGCTAGTCCCGAGCAAAACATGCGTGAAGCAAGTTCAATTCTCCAAAAAAAAACAACTCTCATTCAGAAACTATTCTTCTACACATCCCAAGACACACAAGTGTAAAAGTCAGAAAAATTAGGTGATAGAGGTTGAAACCTTAAACTCTGAAAACATAATAAGTGTTCATATGAAATCCCCGCTGATTGATTGATAAATAGAAGAACTTGAATAAATTCAACCTAGTGTGCATAGTGAATGTTCATCTCATGGTTTTCCAGGATTATCTTCTTCATAGATCAACTAAACTATGAATTTCAAGGTGCACAGAGCAACAACAAGCCTATGACAGGAATTTGTCTTACCGTCCTTCCGACGACTTTCACACTACATCCCATTTCAGGCTTTGGTTACGGGTAGACCATCCCCCAGTTGGTAGTAGGTAGCCCTAATCGGAATTTTCCGCCATTTTTCCATCATTCCCAATTTCATCCTTCCTTTTCCTTTTTCTTTTACATTAGATAGGATTTTTAGAAATCCATATCTTTCGTTATTTTCCCATGGACAAGGATGGACAAAGTACCCCGGCTTGGTTTCCCAACACCTCAAATCTAAGTCTAGCCAATCCAAAAATCACATAATCCTTTCAAATCATGAAAATCGTGTAATGTGAACTAGGTGTAAAAGTGTTCAAATTTTCTATCAATCATATAAATAGGGGAATTCACATATAAAACCATTATATTAAGAGAAGTTCAAAGCTTGCAACATCACTCACTTCGTATCTCCTCCTCTTATACTCATATCATCTTGAATGCATAGAAACAACGTTTTCCAAAAGAGTTTTGAATTTTAGAAAAATCGAAAAATTTCTACATAATTGCTCGAAATGTCACAAAAGCTAGTAGAATCATCTAAGGAATCTCACCCCCCAACCAAAATCTTACATTGTCCTCAATGTAATAAGATATGCAATATGCATGACATGAGAGCAATGACATAAAACAAAGGAGAGTGAGAACGAGAGTACCTGAGGTAGCAAGTTGATCAATTCTAGCATCTTCCATTGTCTCAATGAGACTTATTCAATCCTAAATGCAGAAAGAAATCCTAACCTACCTACCTACCTTTGATTAGTCCGATCGACTACATGATCAAATTTGAGCAGAATCTTCATGAATTTCAATAGGTTTCTCATGAGGACCATCCAAAGTCCTGCTCGAATGTATACATGGGTGCGTTTCTTCATGAAGGTCCAATCATAGTGTTCACCACACGCATGTAAGGAGGAGATAAGGGCAGCAAAAAGATATCTCTTCAAGTTCTGAATTGGGTTGTAATTGATTAAAAACGGGTCCTCCCAATCAGAATTTTCAATGGGTTGAAGAACCCATGATGGTGGAGAGACATTCATTAAGTATTTTTCAATTTGGGTTGTCTCCTCCACAAATTCAGAATTACACGATGTTTCCACAAATAATGGTAAAGAGTATAAATTAGTGGAATGGTGTTCTTCAGGCACCAACACCATGTCTAACAAACTATCCAACTTCTTAAACATCTCATCATCCAGATCATAGGGGTGGGTCATGCATTCTTCTAGAAAATCGAGAGAGTGGGATAAAGGGTCCTCATTCTCCCTAAGTGATTGAGGAAATTCTGTTTCAAGGGTAAGGAATTCCTCTATAGAGGGGAGGTCTTCCAAAGAAAAATTTTCAGATTCAATGGTAAGCACATCATCTAGCATTGGTTGATCGTTTGAAATTTCAGATTGTGCCACCCCATCATCCAAAGAAACAGAATTTTCAACCCAAGGGAGTTCTTCCACAATAGAATCCGACATGTGTTGTTGGTGGAAAGACTAAAAAATATCGACTTTGGCCGTCTCTCTAGCAAGAATATCTTTCGGTGATTCAAAAACATTCGGCCCTTTGGAAGAACAAATCATGGACTCACAATCATCCTTCAAACCCTCATTGTAGGCAATCAAACTATCACTTTCAGATTTTGTAGATTCCTCGAGTTCGTCAACCGTCCTTGAAATCTCTTATCATTCAAATCGAAATAGCTAAAAGAGATAGTTGATTTACCATAATCGATGGTAATGGTGGGATCACTGAGATCAATATCCTCTAGAAGTTTAGTCATTAAATCTAGA
Source organism: Liriodendron chinense (assembly GCA_003013855.2). Taxonomy (NCBI): domain Eukaryota; kingdom Viridiplantae; phylum Streptophyta; class Magnoliopsida; order Magnoliales; family Magnoliaceae; genus Liriodendron; species Liriodendron chinense. Next base: position 1,413,284 of record ML058350.1, on the reverse strand, counting down.
GAAGGTTGGGTTTGGATAGCCTCATCCTCCTCATTGTTGGGGATTGATTCGGTGTTCCCAATGTTGGGTTCAATGTTTTGAGATGGCGAGAGATTTTGTATGCATTGCTTAGTTATTTCCATAAACTCTCGCAGTGTATCCTCAAGAGTTCGTGTCGGTTGAGGATCATGAGAAAGAAACTCTTGAGGATAATTGTTGGCATCCATGGTTGGCTCATCCTCCATTGGACTAGAGGTGTGAGGACTCTCTCGATAAAGACCATACGTGTTATATGACGAAGACTGATAAGATGGTTGATAGGCATAACCATACAAGTGATCACGCAATGTCTTTACCGGTTGGTCATTACTCCCCCGGTCCTTTTTCTTATTCCTACCTCCTGTTAAACTTGGTGGAATACTCTTGTTATTTTCAACCCAGTAATCACGTAGCGTCTTACGTTGGGGGGTAGTGGAGGTTGATTGACTCTAAGAATAATACTTATGCTTAAATTGGTTCCAATCATAAAGAGTTTTGATTCGATGGTCTGTCATCTCATCTTCCAAAAGGTATGCATAAGCACCACACTTCCAATCAGCCATAATGAGATTTTAAAGAGTTGGAACTACCCTAATCTAGAAAAAAGAACAAAAAGAAGGGAGATGGAGAGATGTTACCCAATAGAGCGAGATATATGTCAGCAACAATGTCCTACAAAATCCAACAAAAAATTGTTAGTAATCTAGAAAAAAAAATCAGAAAATCTTCTTCTATAAAAACTGAAAATCCTACCTAACTAAGACTACTCTATAGTTACTAGAACAATTAGAACCGTTTAACCTCTTCCCCGGCAACGGCGCCAAAAACTTGTTCGCTTCCCCAAGTGTAGGGTTGCGAAGTAGTACTAAACTCGGTAAGACCGAGGTCGATCCACAGGGAAGGAAGTAAACAATTCCAACTATCCTAATAACTAGAATCAAAGAGGTTTGTGAAATTGATTTTTAACATAAAATAGAAAATCTAATAATGAAAAGATAACTAGAGCATCAAGGATCCACTTATAGCTCTTCTTAGATGTATAATTCGCTATGGTTTCTTACTTTCTCAACTAGAATCGATATTAAGATCTATCTAGTCGGATGATAGAGCTGTTAAACCAAACAATCTGTCATATGTAAGTTCTATGCATAGGATTCACTCAATGTAGGTGTTCGCTTCCCCAAGTGTAGGGTTGCGATGTAGTAATAAACTCGGTAATACCGAGGTCGATCCACAGGGACTTATGTAGGATGTCACAAACTCATCCACAAGTTTCTATTGAAGCTATCAATCAAAGTTTGAATAGAATGTATGTGATTAACAATTTAAGCTAAATTGAATGTAAACAATTATAAGAAGGCACTAGGGGTTCGAGGATCCACTTGTAGCAATCCTCGATGTTCACTCCGCTGTGGTTTCCCATTCTCTCAACTAGAATCACCAGTCAGGTCTATCTAGTCGGATGATAGAACTGTTAAACCAGAAGTCTGTAACATGTAAGTTCTGTGCATAAAGTTCACTCAACTCTAGGCTGATCTGAGCATGCTCATTGCATAGGTCATTCACCTTTTCTATAGGTCCAATTCCCAATCATAACCATCCTCAAGTCTTCTCACAAGACAAGGCTAGATCATGATTTGAACTGGATTCAAATTATATGCACACTCCATACATATTCCAGATAATCAACCAAAACTAGAACTTTGGCATGAAGCCCCTTTATGAAGAGCTTGGTACTAGAGCGCACTCCAATTCCTCGGATCATACAGGTCTAGACCGTTGCAAACAAATTAAGAAGATAAGTAATTCATCCAAACATCCATGAGTCATCACAAGACTAAGAGAAATTACTTAAAAACTTGTATAAACTTCAAACCTTAGTTCATAATCATGAATTCCAAACTAAAACCACTTAACTACGAATTAAAACATCTTAGATACACTACAAGCTTCACCTCTTAGCCCTAGCTAAGAGGTTTAGCTGCTCATGATCCAAGGAAACATGAATCAACTACTAAAAGCATGAAAACAGCAAAGCAAACCAAAAGGAGTTGTGAAACTCCAATCTTCACTTCCATAGCCTCCAACCTCGCTTGAACCCTTCTAGGATACCTTAGAAACAATCCCTAGGTGTCTATTTATAGTTTGGAGGCTCCCCATCGTCGGAAGAATCGGAAATTTGTGTAACACTTACGCAGCGCAGAGAATTTCGGGAAGAAATTAGAAAGTTCTAACTCAGTACGCATGGCCGACCGGTCATGACCGGTCGGGCCTTGTAGAACCTTAATCCAGCAAGCAACTCCGACCGGTCAAGACCGGTCGGATGTTTTCTTCACATTGCAGCAACACTGACCGACCGATCTTGACCGGTCGGTCCTATTCATTGAATTCCCAGCAACACTGTCCGACCGGTCATGACCGGTCGGACGTGTTCAGCAGTATCCTTCATACATGGCAAACCGGTCACTGACCGGTCTGGCTTTTTTGGCCGACCGGTCAGCACCTTTTTCTCTTCTTTTTCTTGCTTTCTTTCTTCTCTCTTTGCTTCTTCATTTCTTTTCTTCTTTGGTTCTTGGATGTTTTTCATCAGAATGATCCTAAGTGAGCTCTTTATGTCTTCAATTGAGTAGAGTCCACCCTCAATCCTATAGTCACAAAACATGCATTGAATTAGCTTACAAACCATACGAACCTTGCACAATGAGTGATGAATTGGGGTTAGAATATGCACAATTAAGAGCTTAACAGTAGGCTGAGCTGAGCATGCTCAATTGCATAGGTCATTCCCCTTTTCAAAAGGTCTAGTTCACAATCATAACCATCCTCAAGTCCTGTCACAAGACAAGGCTAGATCAGGATTTGAACTGGATTCAAATCACATGCACAGTCCATACATATTCCAGAAAAACAGAAAAATAGAACTTTGGTAGGAAGTTCCTTTATAAAGATCATAGTGCTAGAGCGCACTCCGATTCCTCGGATCATACAGGTCTAGACCGTTACAAACGAATTAAGAAGTTAAGTAATTCTCCCAAACATCCATGAGTCATCATAAGACTAAGAAAAATTACTCAAAAACTTGTATAAACCTCAAACCATAGTTCATAATCATGAATTCCATACTTAAAACCAATAAAACGAATTAAACAATCTAAGAAAACTATAAGGTTCACCTCTTAGCTCTAGCTAAGAGATTAGCTGATGAAAAGCATATTAAAAATAAAAATAGAACTAAGAAAAGGAAGAAAAACTAGCTGGAGGAGGCTAGGAAGCCTCCTATGACTTGAACTCCTTGCTCCCCACGTCCTTGGTTGCCCTGGAATAGAAGAGAGCACCCCCTTTTATAGTGCAGCAATAGTACAGCAACATAGCAGAATTTGTTTCGCTTGGTACGGATTAACCATTGGTCGGATTGCCTTCAAAATTGATTTGTAGCTTCCTTGTAATGTGATCTTCCTCATAGATGATTTAGATTTCCAAGATTGTCCTCTGAATGGGCCCACCAATCACATCACCGACCGCCTCTCAAAATCGCGCACTTCGGGTACCTTCAGAACCAGTCATCTTGCTTCCAACGCTCCGGAGTGTACAGACGTCGGATTGATCCCAAATTTGGAAATTAGTAGAAAACTTCCTCCTATACACGATAGATGGATTAGATTGTCCAAAACAATCCCAGAATATGGTCCGAAAATTAGAACAATTAGGGCTTTTATAAACTCTGTGCAGTTGGATCTTTCTGGATGGTCCATCTTTCTTCAACCGGTACGATCAAACCACACATCCTTTTGATCTGAAACTTTTGTGGTTATTCATATATAGATGTGGTCTAAAAGATGGTCAAAGTAGATTCTTCATATCATCAATGATGGGCCACCTGGACCGGCCCAGAGTGGAACAGCGAAATCTGGAACTTTCTAGACAGTTCGTATTGTTTTGGCCACCACGATCAATCCGTAGCTCCGATCGACACGAAAGCACTTGGGTTAGTTCGGCGTGGAGCTCCTATTCGACACATATGTGTTGGATTTCCAAATATCATTAAGATGGCTTCAGAAAAGTGGTCCAAAAAGTCAGAAACGGGAATGGCCTGCTGTATGCAATCTGGAGTCTGAAACTTGCATGGCCGACCGGTCACTACCGGTCGGACAGGGCTGGCCGACCGGTCATGACCGGTCGGACAAGGCTGGCCTTGCTCCAGGGAGTGCATCCGACCGGTCATGACCGGTCGGGCCTTCTTGGCCGACCGGTCTTGACCGGTCGGACCCAGTTTTGCTTGTTTTTCTTCTTTCTTTTCTTCTCTCCTTCCTCTCTCTTTACTTTCTTCTTTCTTTGGTCCACCTTGGGCCTTCATCAAAGGTTCCAAATGGCCCTTTTTGGTCTCTAATTGAGTGAAGTCCGCTCTCATCCCTACAATCACAAAACATGTATTTGATTAGTCATTAAATCATGAAAATCTTGTATAATGAGTGATGAATTGGGGTTAGAATATGCACAATTAAGAGCTCAACACTGAGTTACTCAGTACACTCAGTTGGGCCCACTGTAAATATATGTAGTTTATCTACACCGTCCATCTGCTTTTCCTGATCATTTAAGGGGTTGAAACCAAAATTGAATCATATCCAAAACTTAGGTGGACCATACCACAAGAAATAGTGGGAAGAATGAGGTAGATCCAAAGCTTAAGTGGACCTTAAAAATAATTAGGGCCACAAAAGATTTTGATCAAGCTGATATTTGTGTTATCCCCCTTTTGGTTTAGGTCTATGTGAACTTACCAATAGGTTGGATCGCAAATAACCATCATGGTGGGTCCCAGGAAGGAATCAACGGTCGGGGGCACTGTCCCCACCATGATATTTAGTTTTAGGTTTTAGTTTTAGGTTTAGGGTTTAGGATTAGGGTTTAGGGTTTAGGGTGTAGGTCTTGGAGACTCAACCAACTCACGGATAGCTCCGACACACATCTGGGTCTGCTCCACACAAAGACAAGCATGTCCAAATGGCCAGGCCACCCATATTGCTGTCTATAGGAAATGGACAGCTTCATCATGGTCATAACAGCAGTTCCCACCTTCCAGGGACCCCCGCTCAACATCCGGATTCTGACGCACATCCATGTCTGCTCCATCAATTTCAAGCTAATACATAAACACGGACTTGTCCAAATGGCCAGGCCACCCATATGGTTGTCCATAGGAAATGGACAGCTTTAGCATGGTCACAACAGCGGTTCCCACCTTCCAGGGACCCCCACTCAACATCCGGATAGCTCCGACGCACATCCGGATAGCTCTATTACTTTCGAGCTAATACATAAACACGGGTCTGTCCAAATGGCCAGGCCACCCATATTTCTGTCCGTAGGAAATGAACAGCTTCATCATAGTCATAACAGCAGTTCCCACCTTCCTAGGGACCCCCGCTCAGCATCCGTTTGGATCAACCACTCTTAATCATAAGTATTATGTTCATCATCTAATTTGCCACTAAATGATAATAATACAATCAGTCGCCCATCCAAGGATAGATAGATTGAAATGCTATCATTATTTCCATTCAAATGCCCAAGCCTAAATTTCAACAGCATCTCCCCCTATCTCTCCAGATATATTTATCTTACATTTAATTTCCACGTCAAGTATCCACACATTATTATCTTACATTTAATTTCCACGTCAAGTATCCACACATTATGTGGATTATTGACAATGAAAATAAACATAAGAAACATATCCAGATAGAATAGGGGAGATACCGCATGAAACTAATGACAGAGCATGTAAATGACAAACAACGAAAGCATTCCAATTTATCCAACCTTGGACTGTCCAACAGGACAATTTGGCATATTTCTATACCTCCAAAACACACTTTATTTATGCTCGGCAACATAGAAATCTCCAAATGGGCTAACTGATTCTATTATACTACCATTTGTGGATAAAAAATAACTATTAATAATAAGCCAAATACATCCACAATATACATCCACATAAATCAACCACGGGTAGCTCCGACGCACATCCAAGTCTACTCCATCAATTCCAGATACACAAGCACATGAAAATGGCAGAATCATCAACATCATGAATCAAGTCTAATCACTTACTGTTGAGCTCTTAATTGTGCATATTCTAACCCCAATTCATCACTCATTGTGCAAGGTTTGTATGGTTTGTAGGCTAATCCAATGCATGTTTTGTGACTACAGGACTGAGAGGGAATTCCACTCAATTGAAGAAAAAAAAGGGTTCACTTGGGATCATTCTGATGAAGAACGTTTGAGGACCAAAGAAGAAAAGAAAGAAAGAAGTAAAGAAGAAAAGAAAGCAGAAGAAAGAAAGGATGAAAACAAGAAGAAAAGAGAGCTGACCGGTCGTGACCGGTCGGCCAAGGAAGCCAGACCGGTCAGTGACCGGTCAGCCATGCGTGTTTGGAGGTACTGAGGAAGGCCGACCGGTCATGACCGGTCGGATAGGATTGCTGGAACGTCAATGAACAAGGCCGACCGGTCATGACTGGTCGGCCATGGCTGCTGTAACATAAGAAGAAACGTCCAACCGGTCTTGACCGGTCGGACATCATTGCTGGACTGAAGATAAATAGGCCCGACCGGTCTTGACCGGTCGGGCATGCTTGCTGGAGTGATTGTTTATTGAGGCCGACCGGTCATGACCGGTCGGCTGTGCGAAAGAAGTTAGAAATTTCTAATTTCATCCCGATTTTCTCTGCGCTGCGTAAGTGTTACGCAAGTTCTCGATTCTTCCGAAGTTGTGGAGCTTCCAGACTATAAAAGGACACCTAGGGATCGTTCCTAGGGCATCCTAGAAGGGTTCAAGCGAGGTTGGAGACTGTGGAAGTGGAGATTGGAGTTTCACAACTCCTTTTGGTTTGCTTTGCTATTTTCATGCTTTTTGTAGTTGTTTCATGTTTCCTTGGATCATGAGCAGCTAAACCTCTTAGCTAGGGCTAAGAGGTGAAGCTTGTAGTGAATCCAAGATGTTTTAATTCGTAGTTAAGTGGTTTAAGTATGGAATTCATGATTATGAACTATGGTTTGAAGTTTATACAAGTTTTTAAGTAATTTTTCTTAGTCTTGTGATGACTCATGGATGTTTGGATGAATTACTTAGCTTCTTAATTCGTTTGCAACGGTCTAGACCTGTATGATCTGAGGAATCGGAGTGCGCTCTAGTACTAAGCTCTTCATAAAGGGACTTCATGCCAAAGTTCTATTTTTGTTGATTTTCTGGAATATTTAATGACTGTGCATGTGATTTGAATCCAGTTCAAATCCTGATCTAGCCTTGTCTTGTGAGAGGACTTGAGGATGGTTATGATTAAGAACTGGACTTATAGGAAAGGGGAATGACCTATGCAATTGAGCATGCTCAGCTCGGCCTACATTGAGTGAATCTTATGCATAGAACTTACATATTATAGAATGTTTGGTTTAACAGCTCTATCATCCGACTAGATAGACAGGAATGTCAATTCTAGTTGAGAGAATAAGAAACCACAGCGGATTGAACATCAAGGATTGCTACAAGTGGATCCTCTGAACCCCTAGTGCCTTCTTATAATTAATTACTTTCGATTTAATTCAGCTTTTGTTACTCACATCAACTTCATACAACAATCTGATTAGTAGACTTAAATAGACACTTGTGGATGAATTTGTGAGATCCTACATAGTCCCTGTGGATCGACCTCGGTCTTACCGAGTTTATTACTACATCGCAACCCTACACTTGGGGAAGCGAACAAGTTTTTGGCGCCGTTGCCGGGGACCTTGACGGTTTTCAGAAATTTCTGAAATTAGTATCTATTTAGGAATTTTTTTTTTTAGATTTTTAGACTAACTTAATTTGTTTATTTGATTTTTCTTTTCAGGGATTTCTAGGAAGCTGAAGAAGATTCAAGGATTTCAAGTGCGAATCAGGTTCTATCCTTCTAAAACCTTACTCTTCTCCTTCTCCTATTCATTCCTATTCATCTCTTGTAGAGTGGGTGGAGATTCCTTTTGGATCTCTAAAAGGTCGGCCTTTTTACCACCTGGATTCCTATTGGTCGGCTCAACCACCTTGGATCACCTTGTGCTCAGAGATTTCTTTTCTCATCTATACTCCTTTTTTTTCCTTTTTCTGCACTTTTTCTCAAAAGATTCAAAGAGTGGGTGGGGAGTTCTCTGAACCCCTATTGACCAGGAGAAATCGGTCTCTATCCTTGCTTCTGGCCTAGCCATTGCAAGACACCTTGTGCTTCGGTCTTAGAGAAGAGTAAAGAAAAGGGAGGAAGAATTCTTCTTTCTTTTTGTTTCTTATTTTTTGGTTTTGCATGCCACATTGGGCTCGGGATTCCAATAACCGACTCATAAGTGAAGGGGGGGGTAGTAGAAGGAATTGATAGAGAGCCACGTGCTAGGAGATAGCTAGATTCTCTAATTTTATCTGAAAATATGGCTGCAAATCAACCTAACCCGATCCAAAATCAAACTGAAACAGGGGAGAATGTGGTTGAGGATGTTCCCCGACCAAGGACTTTACGTGATTTCTTGCAACCTGCAAGAACGAGCACTCCCTCATGCATAATTTTTCCACAAAATGCAGGGAATGTGGATTTGAAACCGGGAGTGATCAATCTTCTCCCTAAATTCCATGGTTTAGACAGTGAAAGTGCCTATCAACACCTTAGGGAGTTTGATGAGGTAATCACCACCATGCACTTTGCAAATGTGACTGAAGATGTAGTAAGACTTAAATTCTTCCCTTTCACTCTTAAGGATAAAGCCAAGGGTTGGCTTTATGCATTGAGGCCAAGATCAATTGGTTCATGGACTGATATGCACAGAGAATTTATTAAAAAATTCTTCCCTACTCACAAAATGAACATGCTTAAGCGCCTTATCATGAACTTTGCCCAAAAGGAAGATGAAACTTTTTCCCAATGTTGGGAGAGGTTTAAGGACCTATTAAACGCATGCCCACATCATGGCTATGAAATTTGGCGGATTATAAGTTTTTTCTATGAAGGACTGACTTCATCCATGCGCCAATTTGTAGAAATGATGTGTAATGGAGAGTTCATGAATAAGGAAGCTGATGAAGAATGGGATTATTTGGAAGAATTGGCTGAGAGTGCACAGTCTTGGGACACATCTAAACCAACAAGTTCCAAGACTGGCCAACAAAAGGAAAAGGGAGGAATGTATGTCTTATCAGAAGAAGATAGCATAAGTGCACGGTTGGCTAGCCTCACAAGAAAGGTCGAAGCCATGGAATTAAGGAAAGGAGAAACAATCAACTCTACTGACGTTGAAACTGTTTGTGGAATTTGTGCTGGAAATCAACATGCTACACCAGATTGTCCCACAATTTCAGCAGTCCAAGGAATCTTACAAGAACAAACAAATGCCATAAACAGTTATCAATAGCAATATGGTGCTCCAAACTCAAACACGTTTAACCCTAATTGGAAGAACCATCCCAACTTCAGTTGGAGGAATGGACCCACTGCAAATGCAAACAACACTCCAAAAGTATCACTAGAAGAGATGTTGGGTGCACTCGTATCGGTCCAGAATGAGTATAACAAGACAAATTCTCTAAAAATAGCTGGGTTCATGCAAGAGCAATTGAAATTCAATCAAAATTCAAACCAAGCCATTAATGAATTGAAAACATCTCTGGCTAGAGTTGAAGCTCACCTTAGTGGTAGAGAGAAGGGCACACTTCCTGCTCAACCTCTTCCTAACCCAAGGACCCAGTATGAGATACAAGATGCAAGCTCATCCTCCCACCATACGGAACATGTTCAAGCTATCACCACTTTGAGAAGTGGGAAAGAAATTGAAAAATCTAATCCGGTGAAGGCTCCAAAGCCTAAGGATCCGAAAATTCTCAAAGAGGATGATAACTCAAACAATACTCCACAAGAGAAAGAACCAGAGAGACAATACAAGCCGGTTGCCCCATTTCCACAAAGGTTGATTTCACCTAAACCTTTAGATAAAAATCTGGAGATTCTGGAAGTTTTCAAGCAGGTGAAGATCAACATCCCGCTGTTGGATGCAATAAAACAAATACCATCTTATGCCAAATTTCTAAAGGAATTGTGTACAGTCAAAAGGAAACATAACGTTCACAACAAAGTTCTTTTGGCTGAAAATTTGAGCGCCATCATTAAACAAGAGGTGCCCCAAAAATATAAGGATCCAGGTAGTCCAACCATCTCATGCATCATAGGAGACTACCAGATTAAACAGGCTCTACTCGACTTGGGGGCAAGTGTGAATCTCATTCCATACTCGGTCTATGAACAACTTGGGTTAGGTGAATTGAAACCTACTAAAACCACACTCCAACTTGCTGATAGATCCATCCAGATACCGAGAGGAATGATAGAGGATGTTCTAGTCCAAGTTGATAAATTCTACTACCCAGTAGATTCTATTGTCTTGGACACACATCCTGTGATAGGCACCGGTACTCAAATTCCCGTCATACTTGGACGACCGTTTCTAGTTACCTAAAACGCCATTATCAATTGTAGAAATGGACTTGTACAAATGTCCTTTGGAAATATGACCCTTGAGCTTAACATATTTGAGTTATGCAAACAACCACGGGAAGTTGATGATGATGTCCATGAATTAAACATGATCGAATCATTCGTGGAGGATACAGTCCCCTTATCACTATTTTCCAAGCCTTTGGAGGCATGTATGGTCCATTCTCATGAGACAAATGATTACACAATATAAGAGATGGATGCCATTCTAGAGATGATGCCAGTACTTGACAATAAAAGATGGAGGGCCCCAATTGAACCTTTGCCTGTAAATGAAAACAAGGCTCTCCCATCTAACATCAAGGCACCTACACTCGACCTAAAACCATTGCCAAGTGAGCTAAAATATGTTTATTTAGGTCGAGATGAGACATATCCAGTGGTGATTTCTTCCCACTTAGATGAGGAACAAGAGAGCAGGCTAATAGCCACTCTATTAGAGCACAAGAGCGCCATTGGATGGTCAATTGCGGATCTCAAAGGCATAGACCCACTGATTTGTACTCACCGCATACACCTTGAGGAAAAGGCGAAGACATCCCGGCAACCACAAAGACGACTAAATCCAAACATGAAGGATGTGGTTAAGGCCGAGGTGGTGAAACTATTGGATGTAGGTATCATTTACCCAATATCTGATAGCCAATGGGTGAGCCCAACTCAAGTGGTGCCTAAGAAATCCGGAATAACCATCGTAGCCAATGCCAATAATGAACTCGTACCAACTAGAGTCACTACCGGTTGGAGAATGTGCATTGACTACAGGAAGCTAAACACTGTCACGAGGAAAGAGCACTTCCCCCTACCGTTTGTTGATCAGATTTTAGAACGGTTGGCGGGTCATTCCCACTTTTGCTTCCTTGATGGCTATTCAGGGTACAACCAAATAGAAATTGCCCGTGAAGACCAAGAAAAGACTACATTCACATGTCCATTCGGCACTTTCGCCTATCGACGGATGCCGTTTGGACTATGTAATGCCCCTGCCACCTTTCAGCGTTGTATGATGAGCATCTTTTCTGACATGGTGGGGACCATTCTCGAAGTCTTCATGGATGATTTTTCCGTATTCGGTTGTAGCTTTGATGAGTGCCTTGAGCACTTGAAATCTGTGCTAAAAAGATGTGAAGAGAAGAACCTTGTGCTCAATTGGGAAAAGTGTCACTTCATGGTTCAAAAGGAAATTGTACTTGGTCACATCATTTCACAAAATGGAATTGAGGTGGACAAGGCGAAAATTGATCTTATCTCTAACCTTCCACCACCCAAAAGCATACGAGATATACGATCCTTTTTAGGACACGCAGGATTTTACAGAAGGTTCATAAAGGATTTCAGTTCACTCTCTCGTCCTTTATGTAACCTACTTCAAAAGGAAAATTCATTCGAGTGGAATGAAGAATGTCAAAAGGCCTTTACCACCCTTAAAGGTATGTTGACATGTGCCCCAATAATGCAACCACCTGATTGGAGCCTTCCTTTTGAGATTATGTGCGATGCTAGCGACTATGCTATTGGGGCCGTGTTAGGCCAAAGAAAAGATAAAAAGCCATGTGTCATCTACTATGCAAGTAGAACCCTAAACTCAGCCCAGGCAAACTACACCACTACTGAAAAGGAACTTTTAGCTGTAGTTTTTGCCTTGGAGAAGTTTAGATCCTACTTGATTGGATCCAAGATCATTGTATTCACTGACCATGCCGCGCTTAAGTATCTTCTCTCTAAAAAGGATGCTAAACCACGGTTGTTAAGATGGATCCTTCTACTCCAGGAATTCGACATAGAAATACGTGATAAGAAAGGAGTAGAGAATGTAGTAGCTGACCACCTCTCTCGACTTGTCCTCACTGATTCCCCTGAAACGACTGCAATCAATGACATGTTCCCTGATGAACAACTCTTTGCTGTTTCCCAATTACCATGGTATGCGGACATTGCTAACTATCTTGCTACAGGTACAATTCCTACATATTGGAAAAAGCAAGATAAGGATAGATTCTTCTCGGAGGTGCGGAAATTCCTATGGGATGACCCATACTTATTTAAGTATTGTCCCGATCAAATCATAAGGAGATGTGTCCCAGATGATGAGCAACAAAGCATCATCTCCTTCTGTCATTCTCAAGCATGTGGTGGCCATTTTTCGGCCAAAAAGACCACAGTGAAAATTCTGCAATGTGGGTTTTATTGGCCCACTATGTTCAAAGACACACATGAGTTTTGCAAAGCATGTGAACCTTGTCAGAAATTAGGGGGAATCTCCCGTAGAAACATGATGCCACTCAATCCCATCTTAATTATCGAAATTTTTTATTGTTGGGGCATCGATTTCATGGGCCCATTCCCATCTTCTTTTGGAAACCTATACATCTTGCTTGCCGTCGACTATGTTTCCAAATGGGTCGAGGCTATCCCTTGCTGAAATAATGACCATAAAACGGTCATTAGATTTTTAAAAGAAAATATTCTTTCCCGGTTTGGAACACCTCGAGTCATCATAAGTGATGGAGGGTCTCACTTTTGCAATCGCCCTTTTGAAGCCCTAATGAAGAAATATGGCGTAACACACAAAGTGAGCACTCCCTATCACCCACAAACTATTGGACAAGCTGAGATATCCAATAGGAAAATTAAACACATTTTAGAGAAAACGGTGAACCCCGATCGCAAGGATTGGTCACTTCGGCTTACCGATGCGCTTTGGGCTTACCGTACAGCTTTCAAAACTCCTATTGGAATGTCCCCCTATAGACTTGTCTATGGGAAGGCTTGTCACTTGCCTATGGAGTTGGAACATAAGGCATATTGGGCTATTAAGAAGATGAATTTCAATTCTGACAAGGCAAGCTCGCTACGCAAACTACAATTGAATGAACTTGCAGAAATCCAGAATGAAGCTTATGAGAATGCGAGAATTTACAAGGACAAGACGAAGATATTCCATGATAAGAATATTCTTCGCAAGACATTCACGATAAATCAAAAAGTTCTCATGTATAATTCTTGCTTACATCTATTTCTGGGAACATTGCGATCTCGATGGACCGGTCCCTACATTGTGCAAACTGTCTATCCATATGGGACTGTCGAGCTGTTGAATCCAAGGAACGGCAACATTTTTAAAGCAAATGGGCAGCGATTAAAGCCGTTCTTTGAGAAATTCCCTTCAGAAGGTATGTCCATACCTCTGAATGATCCTGTGTATCAGGACGATTGATCTCCTAGTCTGATGGAGGTATAGAGTAGTTAGGATTAGGATTTTGCTGCTTTTATTTTCGTTTTCATAAGTTTGGTAGAAGGAGGAAGATTTCCACTTTTCACTCTCTCAGGTACTATCTTTCCTCACTTCCTTTTATTTTCAAATTGCTCTCATGTTTTGCTCATTGCGCATCTTTTACATTGAGGACTGTTAATGTCAGATTTTGTAACGAGATCCTCCAGATTTTCTCCTTCACTCCAACAGGGATTTCCACCACCAGACCTGAAGCAAGACACCAAATAAGGGTGGCTGGGGACCAGCCGTTAGCCCTCCGATGCTTAAGTTAAGCCACAGTAAGAAGAGAAGCCAAGCAAAACTGGGACCAAGATCGAATGATGTGTGCGTACCTGCTCTTAATGAAGCCACCTCTATATATAGATCTGAGGCAATCCAGTTTATTACGTAAGATGTTGAAATCCCGCTGATGTCGCATACGATACTGAGATCTTGCTAATTTCGTGGGATAAGATCCTATCTTTTGAGTCAGATCCAACTCAATGACTTATTTCAACAATCACGCCCTTTGATAGCAATCCCTTGAGATCCGGATCCATTTAGAGAAGATAAGCTCAAAAACCGACATATACGGGCTGCCAGTAAGCGTGGTGATGGCGCTGATGTGTCATGATAAACTGGAGGTCGTAGTTGGAGTCATAGCTTCCGAAAAGGAAGGAGACGCCCGTAGTTGGAGTCATAGCTTCCGAAAAGGAAGGAGACGCCCGTAGTTGGAGTCATAGCTTCCGAAAAGGAAGGAGACGCCGACGAGTCGGGGACCACCGAACTGGATGTGGCCCTGCTTGGTGTCGCAGAGGGATTGGACAAACTGCTCGACGGGAATCGGGTGCTAGTACTGAAGGCTAAGAGATATTTCCGCAGGAAAGCTGCTCGCATATTAAAATGTGGTCGCGAGTCCAAGTACACACTTAGATGTAACGTCTTTCAACGACTTGTGAGAAGGTCTGCTCGCGAATCTAGTTTTCCGTATTTGACTATCTATGACTCCTGATCAGGTGAGCTCGATAGTCAAATGGACGTTCCACACTTATCCAATATTCGACTCTCGATCAGATGATCTCGAGAGTCGAATGGACGTCCCGCACTTATCCATTCTTAGACTCCCGAGCTTACGATCTCGAGAGTCGAACCCGCACTCCACTTTTACCCGTTCTGCGACTCTTGATCAGATGATCTCGAGGGCCAAATGAGCATTTCCACGTGAAATCTTATCTCCACCATTTTGCCTATAACAGATGCCCCCCAAGTCCTTGCCGCCAAGAATCCTTAAGGAAAGGACTTAGCTTGCTGTCATGCGCGGCTGCCTCTTGCTTTTACTGAGAAGCCGTACATGATTAGGCTGGAATTAATGAGCGCCAGCCTTTCTGCAGTCAGGAAATGAAGAGGCGCTCACCATGTGTCCAAGTATTTAATGGGCGTGCCTGCTCGAGTGCTGTGCCGAACGAGAGATCGCCACGTGCTACCATATACGGCGGAATGATTGCCTATAAATATACGGAGTCCACCATATCTTCTGATTTTCACAGAAGTTTCAGAATCCTCCTTTGCTTTTTTAATCATCTTCCTCCGGAGCTCCTTGGTGTCTTCCTCGATCTCCTTTGGTGCTCTTTCTTTCCTTTTGCACTGTAATATTTCTTCTTTCTTTTTTAAATATCCCATGGCTTCTGAGGAGAGTACCGTTCCTTTAGGAGATGCCACCCCAAAATCCTCTGCTTCTAGTAATGCAAGGGTTCCGGCAGGTCAGTATACAGCGGCCGGATATCCTTCCATTCTATCGGAGAACCGGCTGCTGGAGTTACGGGAGAGATTTTCGATCCCTGACTCAGTCGATCTCCGGTTACCCAGAGATGGAGAGACGCCAGACTCCCCTCCCCCAGGGTGTGTGGCATTCTATGAGTATCAACTCATTCTGGGGGTTCGCCTTCCCCTCCATCCCTTCATCTGGGATGTACTTCGATATTATAAAATTGCCCCCGGGCAACTTATCGTGAATGGATGGAGGGTGGTCCTAAGCTCATTCGTCCTTTGGGCTCAAGCCGGGAACGGGGAGCTTACAGCTGATGAGTTCCTCCGCATGTTCCGCTTGAAGAAGGCACCCTCCAGCGAAGGCTGGTATTATCTATGTTATTGGCACCGGGATAACTTCGTGCTGGGGAAGCCCTCATCGAATTATCCCGGCTGGAGGAAGCGTTGGTTTTATGCATCCAAAAATTGGGAATTTGCTTCTTCCAGGGGCCCAAGAGTAAACCGTTTTTTCTGTGAAGGTAGGCAGTCCCGCATTGTGCACTTTTTCTTCAATTAAGGCTTTAGGGTTTCTCCATTTGACCCTTGTTTGTGCTCGCAGGTATCCCGGCCTTGAGAAAACCGAACTTGAAAGGGGGGATCAACGAAAAAATCGTAAAAGTGTACAAGGTGCCTATTGGTGATAGGCACGTCGAGACTTGCTTGTCTCCATCACGTCTTGCAGCAGCGGGCTTAATACCCGTAAGAGAAGTCAAGATGACGCAGGTCAGAGAAAAAAGAGGTCTGCTGCCCCGGCTGAAGGGCACGAGCTCCAAGAGATAGAAGAAAACATCTGCTGGTCCATCTCACCCATCCACCGAAAAGGGTAGCGATCAGCCTGCTCCTCTCGCGAGTAAGGCGGGGGCTCCAGCAGGGCCCGCTATTCCTTCACTGGTGGTCGTACCCGGGCCGCTAGTGATTAATATCGCTGACAATTCCCCAGATGGGGTAGGGTCCAGCTGCCCCCAGCTGAAGAGGCTAGTGAGCATACGGAGCCTCGAGAGATGGCTCCTGCCCGCGAGCTGGTTCCTGCTACCGAGCAGGGACCTGCTCGCGAGACGATGGCCCCTCCTCGCGAGCCGTCTGGGTTGATCGTTGCCCAACCTTCCGGCGGTGGAACATATTCTGTTCCTCGCCACCTCCACCCCATCTGTAAATTCCTATTTGAGAATGTCCCGCCTCAATCCTTCGGCTCTCTTCCCGAGCCAGGCCCCGAGAGCCTCTTCCTTGAGGCAGGGATGAGGATGGCTCAGGTAGAACCTCCTAGCCCAAAACTTTATTATTTTGGGGTTTCTTAAGTATTTCTTCTCACCCCTCTTTTTGTTTGCAGGGACTAGACCTCATCTTGCGGACGAAGCGAGACATCGTCGCCGCTCGCCGCGTAATAGACGAGGCAGATGAAAAAAGGATTGCTTTGGAGAAGGCGGTCCAGGGACGAGATCAACTCCTCAAATCCCGTGAGGCCGTGATTTCCAAGAAAGATGAGGAGATAAAAATCCTCATAGAGAAAGTCCAGGTGTTGACCAAAAGGTACCAAGCTTTGGACAATAAGTTCGCGAAACTCGCCGACTTGAAGGAGAAGGCGGAGAGAGAGAAGGAGATCTTTCGCCAAGACAAGATCTCACTGGAGGAGCGACTTGCGAAGGCTAGGTCGCAGCTCAAGGAGGCCTACGACAACCTGACCAAGGAGCGCAACGCTCTCGCGCAGCTTAAGGACGACTCGATCCACTAGGACGAGGAGAGAGTCGCCCTTGCGAAAATGCTCTCGGAAGAAGGTCCTCGGGCAGTTTCTGAGTTCCGTTCTTCGCAGCAATATGACGACGAAAGGTACGAGTCATATGATGCTGGTCGCGACTTTGCGCTAAGAGTAGTGCAACGAATGATCCCATCCTTTGATATGGAGGAGTTTGGTCGAGTCGCGACCATCATAGCTGCCGAAGAGCAGGCTGCTGCTGAGAACGAGGTGACTGAAGCCACTCAGGTTGAAGGAGCTCCAGAAATGGGCCCTGAAATTGAGAGCGCAGCTCCTCCTCCAAGGGATTGATTTTCTTTGTTTTCCTCTCTTGTATTCGTGAATGGATATTGTAAACATTTATCATTAATGATAAAATATTTTTGGAAGTATTGTCCTCGTTTGCCTTTTCCTTTTCACGCAATGAATGCCTTCTCGTTTTTGTTTACTTTCTTTTCCATGTACTGAATGCCTTGTTGCAACGAGAATGTGCTCAATCCGGGGGTTCGTTGCGACCAAACCGATTGAGACCCCCAAGTTGGCTTCATATTGACTCATCAGTGAATGCGAACCCTTAATCCGAGCACGAGTTACGCTGCTCGCATTCCGGAGTGCGATCCCTCCTCTCACCAGTCGTGAGCAACTAACTCATGAAAATGAATTAGACTCAATCCAAGGGTCGTACGACCGTGTCCGCGTTGAGATAGACTGATCTATCGATTGAGATTTTAATTCTACCAAGGGCAGAAGGTTGGTCAAGAGATGGTATTCATTCTCTTCGAGGCTGTTCAGGTCCATGTAAATGGAGAAGCAACCAACTAGTAATGATTTCAGTCCTACCAAAGGTAGGCAATTGGCCAAGAGGATGTGTAAGTACTCTCTTCAGGGCTATTCAGGTCCATATAAATGGAGTAGCGGCCAAAAGATATCTTTCACTTTATTTATAAAATGCTATAATAAACTACATCGAATCTAGGGGTAGTATCGTAGCAAATGCTCCACGTGCCAAGGGCGACGTACAGGCTTCCCTTGCATGTCTTCAAGATAATAAGTACCGGGTCGCACAACCCTAATAACCCGATACGGGCCTTCCCAATTCGGATCCAATGAACGAACAGGAACTCCAAGATTTTGCCTTAGGACCAAATCTCCGAACTGGAAGGATCTAGGTCGAACCTTCGCATTCCGATAACGAGCAATACGTTGTTGATATGCCGCCACTCGTACTTGGGAAGCATTTCTTCGCTCTTCCAAGAGATCGAGATGAAGTCGGAGGTTTTCCTGATTGCTCGCGGGATCATACTGTTCGATCCGATATGAGGGCACTTGAATTTCCACTGGTACTACTGCGTCAACACCAAATGCTAAGGAGAAAGGAGTTTCACCTGTCGATGTACAAGCCGTGGTTCTATAGGCCCATAACACCTCTGGTAGAAGTTCTGGCCACACCCCTTTACATTCACCTAGCTTGGTCTTTAAATGATGCTTTATGATTTTATTCACTACCTCGACCTGCCCATTCGCCTGAGGATGATATGGAGAAGTGCGGAGATTACGTATCTTCCATTTGTCGCAAAATTCATCAAAGGCTGCGTTGTCGAACTGCGTTCTGTTATCGGTAATTATAGTATGAGGAAGTCCGAAGCGACATATGATATTTCTCCACATAAACTTAGTAGTTTGTTTTTCAGTAATTTTGGCTAATGATTCTGCCTCGGCCCATTTGGTGAAATAATCAACCGCCACGATCGCGAACCTATTCTGTCCCTTTCCCATAGGTAAGGGCCCGATGATATCGATCCCCCACTGAGCAAAAGGCCAAGGGCTGTCGACTGGGGTCATCCGCTCAGACGGTACACGAGGTATAGGTTGATATCGTTGACACTTGTCGCATTTTTTAGAAAATTTGATGGCGTCTGCTTTCATAGTAGGCCAATAATATCCTTGCCTCATCGCTTTATATGCTAGAGATCGCCTCCTGGGATGATTACCACATGCCCCCTGGTGTACTTCATCTAGAACATGATGTGCTTCTTCTGGATGAAGACACCTTAAATAAGGCAAGGAGAAGCTTTTTCGCAACAAGATTCCATCTTGTAAGGTGTACCTGGCAGCTCGAAGCCGAATTTGTCTTGCAGCTTTCTTGTCTTCTGGTAGGTATCCATCTCTGAGATAAAGGATGATAGGATCCATCCAGCATGGAGACGATTGTACCGATATAACTTGCTCGAGAGTCACTTGGTCGATACTCAAATGCTGACGGTGCTCGATGGGGATCGAATGTGATAGCTCCGATTCCGGTGCAGAAGCGAGTTTTGCCAAGGAATCGGCAAGTTGGTTCTGCTCGCGAGGGATATGAAATATTTTATAAGTCTTCAGTTTGGCGAGCAGGATGAGGACACGAGACTTGTATAAGGCCATTCTTTCTTCTTTGGTTTCGAATTCGCCAAGAACTTGGTTGACAATGAGCTGGGAGTCGCTATGAATTATCAAATTCTGGACTGCGAGGACAACGGCTAGCTCGAGGCCAACAATCAGGGCCTCATATTCTGCCTCATTATTGGAGATGCGTGATTCGAAACGCAGAGCATATTGAAAATGCGACCCGTCGGGAGCCACTAAAATCAGGCCCGCTCCACTGCCAGTGGCCCGCGACGACCCGTCCACGAAGAGAGACCAAGGAGGCTGGTCGCTGGTCATGACATTATCTTCAGAAGAATACGTAAATTCAACGATGAAGTCAGCCACGGCCTGGCCCTTGACTGCTGTCCTAGGACAGAATGAGATATCATGCTCACTGATCTCGACCGCCCATTTAGTCAAGCGTCCTGAAGCCTCAGGTTTTTGAAGGACTTGGCGTAGTGGATGATTTGTTGGTACTAAAATAGCATGGGCTTGAAAGTATGGTCGCAGTTTTCGAGCCGCAGTGACTAAGGCTAGGGCCAGTTTCTCCATATCAGAATACCTAGTTTCTGCATCGACCATTGCTCTACTGACATAATAAACGGGCCTTTGCACCCCGGAATCTTCTCTTATTAAAGCGGCGCTAACGACCGTGGAAGACACAGATAAATAAAGAATGAGTTGCTCATGTGCTACATGTTTAGATAGAATGGGGGGAGCGCTCATGTATCGCTTCAGTTGTTGAAAAGCTTCTTCACACTGAGGTGTCCACTTCCAATCAGATTTGGCCGTTGCACGAAGGAGTTTGAAGAAGGGCAAGCACTTGTCAGACGCTCGCGAGATGAACCTGTTCAATGATGCGATGCGACCAGCCAGACGCTGGACGTCCTTCAGAGTAATGGGGGATTTCATCTCTATCAATGCTTTAATCTTTTCGGGATTTGCCTCAATTCCACGTTGGCCAACCATGAACCCAAGAAACTTCCCTGCAGACACTCCAAACGCACATTTTTCTGGGTTCAATTTCATTTGATACTTCCTCATTAGATCAAAGGCTTCTCGAAGATCAGAAATGTGGTCATCTTCAACGATGCTTTTCACGAGCATGTCGTCAACATATACTTCCATATTCTTACCGATTTGAGAAGCGAATATTTTGTTGACAAGACGTTGATAAGTGGCCCCTGCGTTTTTAAGACCAAACGGCATTACCTGGTAGCAATATAGTCCTCGATCTGTGATGAAGGCAGTGTGCTGGCTATCAGGTGGATGCATCACAATCTGATTGTAACCAGAGTAGGCATCCATAAAGCTGAGGAGAGCATGTCCAGCTGTTGAGTCGACCAACTGGTCGATTCGTGGTGTCGGGAAGCTATCTTTGGGACATGCTTTGTTCAAGTCTGAATAGTCGACGCACATCCTCCATTTGCCATTAGCTTTCCGGACGAGAACTACGTTTGCGACCCACTGTGGGTAGTCAACTTCTTTTATGAAATTAGCCGCGAGCAGCTTCTCAACTTCAGTTTTGATCGCCATTTGTCTTTCTGCAGTAAAGGCACGTCGACGCTGATGTACGGGTTTATGCTTCAGGTCAAGGTTGAGACGATGTGCGATGACATTGGGATCGATGCCTGGCATATCTTTATGAGACCAAGCAAACACGTCCTGGTATTCAGTGAGGAAACGGATCAAATCTTCACGGTGGATAATGTTTAAGGAGGAACCGATGTACACGATCTTAGACGAGTCGTCTTCGGTCAAGCGGATCGCCACTGTTTCCTCCCCTGGAGTTCCTGATTTCAGAGCATTTTCTCTTGGATCCAACGCGGTGGCGGGAACGTCGGATGAACCTTGAACTATTTCCATGACAGGTGTCGCTTGAGCCTTCTTTCGATCTTGGAGGGCTATCTGGTAACAGGACCGTGCCTCCTGCTGACTTCCTCGCACGACCCCGATGCCATTTGGGGTCGGAAATTTAACACACAGATATGAAGGGTGAAAGGCCGCTCCAACCTTAGTCAGAGACGGCCGCCCCAAAATGGCGTTATATGCTGATTTTCGATCCACGACGAGGAAGTTTACGAAGACGGTGGTCTTCGCTGGACTCTCTCCAAAAGTAACTGGGAGGTCGATGCTTCCTTCGGGTGTTACTACCTCTCCTCCAAAGCCGACGAGGGGGGTCGATACTGGCTTGAGGAGGCTTCTGGATAGTGCCATTTTGTTGAAAGCCTCCAGGTACAGAATGTCGGCTGAGCTACCTGTATCCACCATAATCCGATGAGTCAGATAATTTGATACCTTCAATGTGACTACGATAGAATCTTCATGAGGGAAGTGGATTCCCGCTGCATCTTTGAGGGTGAAAGAAATTGGAGGATTGCTTGCTTTTGATGAGCTGGACGTCTGTTCCAGCCAATAGATTTGCTGGGGTTCTTTGGATGCCTTCCGAGCGTATGCTTTTCTTGAAGCTTGAGAGTCACCCCCACAAGCTGGTCCCCCGACGATAGTGCGAATTTCTCCCGTGGGCTCAGCGTCCTCTTGATCGGTTTGATGATGAGACGGTTCCTTTTGGCGAGATGAGGTCTTCGCCCTTTCTGGTGATCGATTCTTACGAGCAACATAATCCTGGAGATGGCCTTTTCGAATAAGGGCTTCGATATGGTCTCGTAGAGAGATGCAGTCCTGGGTCCTATGCTCGTGATCTTTGTGGAAGTAACAGAACTTACTCTTATCTCTCTTCTCGGGATCGGATTTGATCTTTGCAGGCCACTTCACATATGGCTTGTGTTTTATCTCCATTAGAACCTTTTCAGGAGACCGATTAAGAGGAGTGTAATTATGATACTTACCAGAGTAAGGCTTCCTGGGAGAACGATCGCGCTGATCATGACGGAATTTCTTATCTGTAGAAGTTCCTTCTGGCTTGCGTTTCTTACTTTGTACTCCATGGCGTGTCAATGCGACTTCTTCTGCATTGATATATTTCTGAGCTTTGGCTTGGAATTCCGCCATAGTTTTCGGCGGGCTTTTATCTAAGGCAAACCTGAATTTCTCGCTCGTTATTCCAGCGATGAGGGCTGTGAGACCCTTTTCTTCAGTGTAACCCTCAGTTTGAACGGCTTCGGCAGTGAACCGTACTGTGAACTCTTTTATTGTCTCCCCATGTTGCTGTTTCAGATTCATCAGATGGGAGGCTGGCTTCTTAATGCGAATACTTCCCATGAATTGAGAAAGAAATATCTCCGATAATTGGGAAAAGGAACTGATGGAACGAGGCCTTAACCCCCGAAACCACGTACGAGCTGCATCCTTCAATGTCAGGGGAAAAGCCCTACACATGATTTTCGAACCATGTCCCTCCAACTCCATGAGGGACCTATATGTTTCCAGATGTTCCAGAGGATCACCAATTCCTGTGTACGGAGCGATAACAGGTGCTCGATACTTTCTGGGTAACGGGGCTTCCATGACCTCGCTGGTGAAGGGAGATTCAGATTGACGTATCGCCGCCATGACGGTCGATGGCCGATTTGCCTGGTATCGCTGCTCCATGACATCAAAACGATCTTGGATTCTTTTGAGATCTCCTTCCCATGGTAGGGTATAGCCAGATGTTTCAGCGGTGGAACCTTGCGGTTGATGTTGTCGAGACGAACTGGAATGTATAGAATGTGGAGACGGCACAGGGGGATGGCCGCCAAGTGGTGGGGCCTGTGGTCCGTCCATAGAATGTCTGGAAGCTACCGGTATGGGTTGCGGTGGTAACCCTTCGGAGGGTTGTCTTTGTGGTTCGGGGAAGTGCTGATCAAGCCGATTTGACAGCGCTTGGACTCCGGCGTTTAGAGTTAGGAGAGTGTTTCCGAGGAAACGTAGGACATCATCTTGATTTCCAGAGGCTTCCAATAATGGGTTTGTTGACGGCATATTCGGGGCTCCTTGAGGGATATTCGTCGGAGTAGGTGGAAGGACAGGTACGGATTCCGTCTCATCAGGCGGAGGTGGTGCCTGTCTTGAAGTTGAAGGATGAACAGCCTTTTTAGGAGGCATCGCCGAAGGAGTTTTATCGGTGGTTAGCACGATTGATTTTGATGATTAAGTCGTTCCCACAGACGGCGCCAAACTGTTAATGTCAGATTTTGTAACGAGATCCTCCGGCTTTTCTCCTTCACTCCAACAGGGATTTCCACCACCAGACCTGAAGCAAGACAGCAAATAAGGGTGGCTGGGGACCAGCCGTTAGCCCTCCGATGCTTAAGTTAGGCCACAGTAAGAAGAGAAGCCAAGCAAAACGGGACCAAGATCGAATGATGTGTGCGTACCTGCTCTTAATGAAGCCACCTCTATATATAGATCTGAGGCAATCCAGTTTATTACGTAAGATGTTGAAATCCCGCTGATGTCGCATACGATACTGAGATCTTGCTAATTTCGTGGGATAAGATCCTATCTTTTGAGTCAGATCCAACTCAATGACTTATTTCAACAATCACGCCCTTTGATAGCAATCCCTTGAGATCCGGATCCATTTAGAGAAGATAAGCTCAAAAACCGACCTATACGGGCTGCCAGTAAGCGTGGTGATAGCGCTGATGTGTCATGATAAACTGGCGGTCGTAGTTGGAGTCATAGCTTCCGAAAAGGAAGGAGACGCCCGTAGTTGGAGTCATAGCTTCCGAAAAGGAAGGGACGCCGACGAGTCGGGGACCACCGAACTGGATGTGGCCCTGCTTGGTGTCGCAGAGGGATTGGACAAACTGCTCGACGGGAATCGGGTGCTGGTACTGAAGGCTAAGAGATATTTCCGCAGGAAAGCTGCTCGCATATTAAAATGTGGTCGCGAGTCCAAGTACACACTTAGATGTAACGTCTTTCAACGACTTGTGAGAAGGTCTGCTCGCGAATCTAGTTTTCCGTATTTGACTATCTATGACTCCTGATCAGGTGAGCTCGATAGTCAAATGGACGTTCCACACTTATCCAATATTCGACTCTCGATCAGATGATCTCGAGAGTCGAATGGACGTCCCGCACTTATCCATTCTTAGACTCCCGAGCTTACGATCTCGAGAGTCGAACCCGCACTCCACTTTTACCCGTTCTGCGACTCTTGATCAGATGATCTCGAGGGCCAAATGAGCATTTCCACGTGAAATCTTATCTCCACCATTTTGCCTATAACAAGGACAATGCATGATTTGGTTGGGGGGTGTAGGATCGCTTGGATGAATCCAGCGTTTTGCAACATTTCAAGCAATTATGTGGAAATTTTTCGATTTGTCAAACATTCGAAACTCTTTTGGAAAACACCGGTTCTATGCATTCAAGTTGATATGAGCATAAGAGGAAGAGATATGCAGTGTAATGGGGCTGGATGTCTGGAATTCCTCATAGCATAATGGTTTTTATTTGTGAACTCCCCTATTTTTGTGATTGATAGAAAACCTGAACACTTTTACACCTAGTTCACATTACACGATTTTCATGAGTTGAAGGGATTATATGATTTATGGATTAGCTAGACTTTGAATTAAGGTATTGAGAAATCTGGCTGGGGTACTTTGTCCATCCTTGTCCATGGGAAAATAATGAAAGATAAGGATTTTTAAAAATCCTATCTAATTTAAAAAGAAAAAAAGGAAAAGGAAGGATGAAATTGGGAATGTGGAAAAACGGTGGAAAATTCCGATTAGGGCTACCTACTACCAACCGGGGGATGGTCTGCCCGTAACCAAAGCCGGAAATGGGACGTAGTGTGAAAGTCGTCGGAAGGACGGTAAGGCAAATTCCTGTCATTGGCTTGATGTGGCTCTATGTACCTTGAGTTCTATAGTCTAGTTGATCTATGAAGAAGATAAACCCAGAAACTCGTGAGATGAATTTTCACTACTCACACTAGGTTGAATTTGTTCAAGTTCTTCTATTTATCAACCAATCAGCGGGAATTTCATATGAATGCTTATTATGTTTTGAGGATTTACGGTTCCAACCTTTGACGCTTAATCTTTCTGAATCTTACACTTATGAACCTTGGAATGTATAGAAGGATGGTTTCTGAAAGAGAGTTGAGCTTTGAAGAATGAGATTAGTTTCACGCATGCTTTGCTCGGGACTAGAAAAATGCTGGTTGGGGGGTGTGTTGAGCTCTTAATTGTGCATATTCTAACCCCAATTCATCACTCATTGTGCAAGGTTTGTATGGTTTGTAGGCTAATCCAATGCATGTTTTGTGACTACAGGACTGAGAGGGAATTCCACTCAATTGAAGAAAAAAAAGGGTTCACTTGGGATCATTCTGATGAAGAACATTTGAGGACCAAAGAAGAAAAGAAAGAAAGAAGTAAAGAAGAAAAGAAAGCAGAAGAAAGAAAGGATGAAAACAAGAAGAAAAGAGAGCTGACCGGTCGTGACCGGTCGGCCAAGGAAGCCAGACCGGTCAGTGACCGGTCAGCCATGCATGTTTGGAGGTACTGAGGAAGGCGAACCGGTCATGACCGGTCGGATAGGATTGCTGGAACGTCAATGAACAAGGCCGACCGGTCATGACCGGTCGGCCATGGCTGCTGTAACATAAGAAGAAACGTCCAACCGGTCTTGACCGGTCGGACATCATTGCTGGACTGAAGATAAATAGGCCCGACCGGTCAAGACCGGTCGGGCATGCTTGCTAGAGTGATTGTTTATTGAGGCCGACCGGTCATGACCGGTCGGCATGTGCGAAAGAAGTTAGAAATTTCTAATTTCATCCCGATTTTCTCTGTGCTGCGTAAGTGTTACGCAAGTTCTTGATTCTTCCGAAGTTGTGGAGCTTCCAGACTATAAAAGGACACCTAGGGATCGTTCCTAGGGTATCCTAGAAGGGTTCAAGCGAGGTTGGAGACTGTGAAAGTGGAGATTAGGAGTTTCACAACTCCTTTTGGTTTGCTTTGCTATTTTCATGCTTTTTGTAGTTGTTTCATGTTTCCTTGGATCATGAGCAGCTAAACCTCTTAGCTAGGGCTAAGAGGTGAAGCTTGTAGTGAATCCAAGATGTTTTAATTCGTAGTTAAGTGGTTTAAGTATGGAATTCATGATTATGAACTATGGTTTGAAGTTTATACAAGTTTTTAAGTAATTTTTCTTAGTCTTGTGATGACTCATGGATGTTTGGATGAATTACTTAGCTTCTTAATTCGTTTGCAACGGTCTAGACCTGTATGATCTGAGGAATCGGAGTGCGCTCTAGTACTAAGCTCTTCATAAAGGGACTTCATGCCAAAGTTCTATTTTTGTTGATTTTCTAGAATATTTAATGACTGTGCATGTGATTTGAATCCAGTTCAAATCCTGATCTAGCCTTGTCTTGTGAGAGGACTTGAGGATGGTTATGATTGAGAACTGGACTTATAGGAAAGGGGAATGACCTATGCAATTGAGCATGCTCAGCTCGGCCTACATTGAGTGAATCTTATGCATAGAACTTACATATTACAGAATGTTTGGTTTAACAGCTCTATCATCCGACTAGATAGCAGGAATGTCGATTCTAGTTGAGAGAATAAGAAACCACAGCGGATTGAACATCAAGGATTGCTACAAGTGGATCCTCTGAACCCCTAGTGCCTTCTTATAATTAATTACTTTCGATTTAATTCAGCTTTTGTTACTCACATCAACTTCATACAACAATCTGATTAGTAGACTTAAATAGACACTTGTGGATGAATTTGTGAGATCCTACATAGTCCCTGTGGATCGACCTCGGTCTTACCGAGTTTATTACTACATCGCAACCCTACACTTGGGGAAGCGAACACTTACCTAATTAGCTATTTGTAAGCTTGAGAGACTATATTGTGAACAATTAAGTGTGGGGCCCACCATGATGTATTTTCCTTACATCCATGTCCGTTTCAACAGCTCATTGTAGGTCATGATACAAATCTAACTCTTAGGTGGACCACATCACAGGAACCAGTGGTGATTGAAAACTCACCATTAAAAACTCCTTGGGGTCCATAGGAATGTTGATACCTAGCTGAAGGGACCACACAAATATCTGCTTGATCCAAAACTTTGGAGGCCCCACAAGAAGTGGACATCAACGGTGGGCCCCACAGGCAGTGGACAACAACGGTGGGCCCCATAATTAAGTATTTTAGCCGTTTTAATTTGTAAATCCCAAATTAGGAATTTTGAATTTAAAATCCCTAATTAAGGAATTAGGAATTTTAATTTTGAAATCCCTAATTAGGGATTTACTAAATCAGTGGGCCCCACCAAATAATGGACAGTTAAGGCGGACCCCACATGCAATCGACAACGATGGACAATGATGGTGGGACCACATGCAATGGACAACGACGGTGGGACCCACATGTAATGGATTTTGGCAGTGGGCCCCACAATCAACAATGAGGAGGGAGAGAGAGGGAGAGAGAGAGAGAGAGAGAGACAGAGGAAATGGAGGAAGAAGGAAGGGAGGAAAGTTTACCGGAGGCGGTGGTAGCGGGTTATGGAGGCTGGTGACGGAGCTGGTCGCCTGAGGCGGGGGGGCGCGCAAGAGAGAGAGAGAGAGAGAGAGAGAGAGAGAGAGAGATGAGGGTGTTAGATCTTAGAAAAATCAAAACTGCTTGTCAACAGTCTTTTTCCTGTGTTTCATTATTCTGAGGAAATTCTGAGTATAGAGACATTCATAGACAATCATAAGCAATCACAAAGTATACACGAGAAAGCACCACGAGGTGAATTTTATTCCAGAGATTCCGAGATCTTTTACATTCCGGGCTGTGAACTGGTCACGAACCATTAATTACATCAACGGATAATCACCCTTGATTAGAAGGCAAAAATAAATGCATGCATGCATCATAAATGAGTTAAATAAAGCATTAAAGGAGCATAAATATAAATAAAGCATAGCACAGACAACACAAAGATTTTTACGTGGAAACCCTTATGGGAGAAAACCACGGCATAAAGCGACAAGATTCCACTATGAATTGTAGTTATACAATAGATGGAATATTAAAGGAATGAAGCTCGGATAGATCGAGCAAGTAGTTTAAATCGTCAGGGATTATAGTCTCGAGTTCATGGTCATAGAAACCAAGTCTAGGATTTATTATGGACTAAGCCATCGTTAAGACCAATTAGATGTCGGTCCTATACTCCTTCAGGCGTTCCTAGTTGAGTAGCAACCAGGATTTTAACCGAGTCATATATCTCAGTGTCATGACGCGTCTCTATGGACGATATGACTTTCAGGGATACACTTCACGGTTTCCGTTTAGTGCAACCAGGGCCAGTGATCGTCTCCGCTGGGACGGGTTGAAATTGCGGTTTCACCGCTTGTAGAGATACTTGGAGATATGTCTAAGGACCTAGAGGGGGTGATATGGACCTTTTTCAAATTCTTTTCGCCTACTTATGCAATTCAATAAAATAAGCTTTGTAAGCAAGAACACCTCGGCTTCCAAGCCTTGGTGGGTCCAATCAAATAGACTAGCAAGGATTAATCAATAATCAAACCTAGTCTAAGCATGCATAGGTAAGAAAATGATACAACTAATTAAGCTACTAACCTATGCACCTTGTGTAGACTTATGAGATTGGATCAATGAGCTCAAGTCTACACAAGTAGTGAAGGTACATCTTGTGCAAGGATGCCTAAAAAGTGCCTAGCATGCATTCATATCAATCATTCATAATTAAGCAATTAAACTAACAATGCAGAGATATCAATGTGCTCAATAACAATCACAAACACAAGGATGTATAGTGGTTCGACTACGTGTCTACTCCACTCCCGGTTCAAGTACTCAACCCCTTTGAGCACACCGGCATTCACTATCGGAGGTTTTAAATGAGGTTCACCTCTCAACCTTTACACGGAGGTTTTATCGGTTCACCTCTCAACCGTATCCGGAGTTTTAGACATAGGCTAACTCTCAACCTTATCGCACGTTTACTCCCGTGTCGGAGGCTCCCCCTTGGAGACTTAGTTTAGGCCCGGCTGACGGGCCAAGGAACGGCTAACGTCCCTAAGGCGAGTTGACAAACAAACTCTAAAATGGACTCTCAAATGAGACAACTTACTTGTCGGATGAGCCCCTTGTTTAGCTCCGGATTGGGTTGCTTGATCTCCGCTCTCCCGTGCTTCAATCAGCTTCCCTTTGCTCCCTCGATCGTGCCGCCGTTGCGTTGCCAATGCCTCAGCCACATTCGATCAAACACCTTGCATGCGATGCCTTGAAATGCCCAAGGTGCTAGGAGGATGGGTGAATCTCATACATGGGATGTGTAGGTTGTTCCAACTAGGAGATTCACCTAGAGAGTCTTCTAGAGGTCTTGGACAAAGGATATACCTATGTGGAATAGTGTCACACCTCTAGATTTGAGAGAGGAATCAAGTCATCTCTTGATAGCATTTGAATGCCCATACTTGTGTTTGAAGCACAAGGGATATGACTTGAAAACCTCCTCTATGATGCCCCAAAGGATGTACAAATGATGTGGGTAAAGGGCTCTCTAAAACCTCTCTCATATTGCCCAAGAGTGGAGCACCATATATATAGAAAAGAGGGCTCCAACGGCTCTAAAACGGGCAGAAAACGGTCATAAACGACCTGACCCGACCGGTCACGACCGGTCGGACACCCCTGCTGAAGGTAGACAACAAATGCACAGGGCCAATACACTGGCCGACCGGTCATGACCGGTCGGACCCTCTTGCTGGACAGCCTCAAACCACAGGGGCCGACCGGTCATGACCGGTCGGCGTCCTTTGCTGGACGTGGGAGCCAAAAACCTGGCCGACCGGTCATGACCGGTCGGCCCACCTAGCTGTATCCCTCCACTTGTGAAGGCCGACCGGTCTTGACCGGTCGGCTGCCCTTTGTAAAAGCAGCAGGGATGCTGGCCGACCGGTCTTGACCGGTCGGACCAGCCTGGGTCCCCTCTTCAACAAACTGAGTTCCTTTTTCTTCAGCCTGTATATGAAGTCCTAGGTAGGGATGATCAAATGTGACACCTAGGGCCTATCTATGATGCCTAAAGGGTTCTAAATATGGTCAAGGTCATCAAGGATACAAAGGGGTTAGGTTTTGGTCGAGGTTAAGGCACCAAGGCATCTCATATACCTGAATCTTCTTCCTTGATGCGGCTGGACGTCTTGAGTCTTCGTTCTTCGTCTTCTTTGGGCTCAACCGACTCTAGACTCACTGCTGTAAGTGATTGACAAACAAGGTGCACTAGTATGCCACGGAAAAGTGCACTAACAATCTCCCCCTTTGTCAATTACTTACAAAAACTTAACCTACCAAAACAAATTACATGAACAAGAGATTACATTAATAAAACATAAAATACAGGACTCTTGACATGCCTAAACTAAGCTGCTCCTCTTCAGTTTGCTCCCCCACAACCTGTCAATCCCTGCATCACAAAACATAGCAAACTAGTTTTGGTGGGATTTGAACATTCTCCCCCTTTTTGTTAGCAATTGACAAACTATTCTCTCCCCCTTAATGATATACCAATAAGGTTAAGGTAAGAGAAGATAGTGTGTCGCAGTTATAACTATAAGCACATGCTAAAACGGAGAGTATAGGGTGCATGAATCATAAATACATGGAGCAAGCTAAGAAACATGATTAACAAGAAATGTGACTATTCAGGCAAGATTAATCATGCAATTGGTCAAGGATATACATTTGCAATGAAGCACAAAGGGCTTATAGCCCAATCAACCATCCTCCCCTAATGGTATATCAAGACCAATACTAAGCAAAGATTAGCATACATGAAGCATAAAACTCAAGATGGTTAGCTAATCTAAGCAGGATGATAATCTAGCAAGCAAATGTATCAATAAAAGCAAAGCTAAATCATCAAAATTTGGGCGAATGAGGCTGGAATCCTCTGATTTGCCCATTAAAACATAAATGAGGC
This sequence comes from Liriodendron chinense, assembly GCA_003013855.2. Taxonomy (NCBI): domain Eukaryota; kingdom Viridiplantae; phylum Streptophyta; class Magnoliopsida; order Magnoliales; family Magnoliaceae; genus Liriodendron; species Liriodendron chinense. Next base: position 1,381,573 of record ML058350.1, on the reverse strand, counting down.
TGAAATCCTCAGATTTACCAATAAAAGCATAACTAACTACCCTCTCTAACCATGTTCAGTTTAAAAAGCCAAAGGGTAGCAAAAAATTCCACAACACCCTCATAAAATGTAGCATGAGGTGAGGGGTTGGGAACTCTACCTTCACTTAGAAGGGATAGCGGTTGGGATCCCCTCTTAGATAATCTGGTAAAGGGGTCGTGATGGAGGCCGAGAGAGCAAGATCATTATGTTGGCTCTCATCATCAGATTCGGACTCCTCCGTATCATCCCAAGTGGCAGCCATTGCCTTTTTACCTTTTGGTTTAGGCCCTTCCGGACATTCCGGGGCAATATGGCCACGACGACCGCAACCGTAACAACGGACGGATGAAGGTATGGATGATTTTCCTATACGTTTATCACCCTTCTTGTCCTTCTTGTCACGGCTATTCCCTCTATCAAATTTGAGGAATCTCTTAAATTTTTTGTTCAATTGTTCTTCCTCATCATCCTCATCATCGCTATCATCCTCCGTCTCACTTTTGATTTTCTTGTGTCTGTGAGAGGACTTGAAGGCGATGTTTTTCCTTCTAGAGGGGGCTTTAAAGCCTAGCTCAAAGGTTTGTAGGGAACCTATGAGTTCTTCAACTTTCATTGTGTTTAGATCCCTACACTCTTCAATGGTGGTGACTTTAGAAGAGAACCGTTCCGGAAGCGATCTCAGAATTTTCCTACAAAGCCTATGTTCCGGAACCGGATCCCCTAAGCCCCACATATCATTTGTGATTTTGTTCAGTTTGGTATAAAATTCAGTAAACGTTTCATCCTCCTCCATAATAATATTTTCAAATAGAGTGGAGAGGCGTTGGAGTTTAGAATTTTTAACAACATTTGTACCTTCATGGGTAACTTCAAGAATATCCCATGCTTGTTTACTGGTAGTGCAGTTTTGGATCCGACCAAATTCTTCTCTTGATACTGAACAAAATATGGCATTCAGGCCTTTGGCATTATTAATACGTTGAGCTTTTTCATGAGCAGTCCACAATGCCTTGTCTTTTGGCCTGAGAACATCCGGCTCACCTTCCTTAGAAATAGTGATCATTGGGGGTTCATATCCAAAATCAACCATGTCCCTCACATCCGAATCAATGGATTCCAAGAAGATGCGCATTCGGGCTTTCCAATATGGATAATTTGACCCATCAAAGAAAGGAGGCTTAGAGACGGATGAAGAGTCCTCTCTAGACATATTTTCAAGTTTCTCTTTAGGATCTATCTCTAGGCAATTAAGCCCTTAAAGAGGAACCCGCTCTGATACCAATTGAAATTGCGGTTTCACCGCTTGTAGAGATACTTGGAGATATGTCTAAGGACCTAGAGGGGGTGATATGGACCTTTTTCAAATTCTTTTCGCCTACTTATGCAATTCAATAAAATAAGCTTTGTAAGCAAGAACACCTCGGCTTCCAAGCCTTGGTGGGTCCAATCAAATAGACTAGCAAGGATTAATCAATAATCAAACCTAGTCTAAGCATGCATAGGTAAGAAAATGATACAACTAATTAAGCTACTAACCTATGCACCTTGTGTAGACTTATGAGATTGGATCAATGAGCTCAAGTCTACACAAGTAGTGAAGGTACATCTTGTGCAAGGATGCCTAAAAAGTGCCTAGCATGCATTCATATCAATCATTCATAATTAAGCAATTAAACTAACAATGCAGAGATATCAATGTGCTCAATAACAATCACAAACACAAGGATGTATAGTGGTTCGACTACGTGTCTACTCCACTCCCGGTTCAAGTACTCAACCCCTTTGAGCACACCGGCATTCACTATCGGAGGTTTTAAATGAGGTTCACCTCTCAACCTTTACACGGAGGTTTTATCGGTTCACCTCTCAACCGTATCCGGAGTTTTAGACATAGGCTAACTCTCAACCTTATCGCACGTTTACTCCCGTGTCGGAGGCTCCCCCTTGGAGACTTAGTTTAGGCCCGGCTGACGGGCCAAGGAACGGCTAACGTCCCTAAGGCGAGTTGACAAACAAACTCTAAAATGGACTCTCAAATGAGACAACTTACTTGTCGGATGAGCCCCTTGTTTAGCGCCGGATTGGGTTGCTTGATCTCCGCTCTCCCGTGCTTCAATCAGCTTCCCTTTGCTCCCTCGATCGTGCCGCCGTTGCGTTGCCAATGCCTCAGCCACATTCGATCAAACACCTTGCATGCGATGCCTTGAAATGCCCAAGGTGCTAGGAGGATGGGTGAATCTCATACATGGGATGTGTAGGTTGTTCCAACTAGGAGATTCACCTAGAGAGTCTTCTAGAGGTCTTGGACAAAGGATATACCTATGTGGAATAGTGTCACACCTCTAGATTTGAGAGAGGAATCAAGTCATCTCTTGATAGCATTTGAATGCCCATACTTGTGTTTGAAGCACAAGGGATATGACTTGAAAACCTCCTCTATGATGCCCCAAAGGATGTACAAATGATGTGGGTAAAGGGCTCTCTAAAACCTCTCTCATATTGCCCAAGAGTGGAGCACCATATATATAGAAAAGAGGGCTCCAACGGCTCTAAAACGGGCAGAAAACGGTCATAAACGACCTGACCCGACCGGTCACGACCGGTCGGACACCCCTGCTGAAGGTAGACAACAAATGCACAGGGCCAATACACTGGCCGACCGGTCATGACCGGTCGGACCCTCTTGCTGGACAGCCTCAAACCACAGGGGCCGACCGGTCATGACCGGTCGGCGTCCTTTGCTGGACGTGGGAGCCAAAAACCTGGCCGACCGGTCATGACCGGTCGGCCCACCTAGCTGTATCCCTCCACTTGTGAAGGCCGACCGGTCTTGACCGGTCGGCTGCCCTTTGTAAAAGCAGCAGGGATGCTGGCCGACCGGTCTTGACCGGTCGGACCAGCCTGGGTCCCCTCTTCAACAAACTGAGTTCCTTTTTCTTCAGCCTGTATATGAAGTCCTAGGTAGGGATGATCAAATGTGACACCTAGGGCCTATCTATGATGCCTAAAGGGTTCTAAATATGGTCAAGGTCATCAAGGATACAAAGGGGTTAGGTTTTGGTCGAGGTTAAGGCACCAAGGCATCTCATATACCTGAATCTTCTTCCTTGATGCGGCTGGACGTCTTGAGTCTTCGTTCTTCGTCTTCTTTGGGCTCAACCGACTCTAGACTCACTGCTGTAAGTGATTGACAAACAAGGTGCACTAGTATGCCACGGAAAAGTGCACTAACACGGGTGACTTGCTGGAAGGCACTCCATGGGGTCTTTGTGCAAACAGGGTTTCGACCGAGTCATATATCTCAGTGTCATGACGCATCTCTGTGGACGATATGACTTTCAAAAATACACTTCACGGTGTTCACTTACTGCAACTAGGGCCAGTGACCGTCTCCGATGGGACGGGTGACTTGTTGGAAGGCACTCCATGGGGTCTTTGTGCAAACAGGGCTTCGACCGAGTCGTATATCTCAGTGTCATGACGCATCTCTGTGGACGATATGACTTTCAGAGATACACTTCACAGTGTCCACTTACTGCAACCAGGGCCAATGACCATCTCTGATGGGAAGGGTGACTTGCTGGAAGGCACTCCATGGGGTCTTTGTGCAAACAGGGTTTCAACCGAGTCGTATATCTCAGTATCATGACGCGTCTCTGTGGACGATATGACTTTCAGAGATACACTTCACGGTGTCCACTTACTGCAACCAGGGCCAGTGATCGTCTCCGATGGGATGGGTGACTTACTAGAAGGCACTGCATGGGGTCTTTGTGCAAACAGGGTTTCGACCGAGTCATATATCTCAGTGTCATGACGCGTCTCTGTGGACGATATGACTTTCAGAGATACACTTCACGGTGTCCACTTACTGCAACCAGGGCCAGTGACCGTCTCTGATGGGATGGGTGACTTGCTGAAAGGCACTCCATGGGGTCTTTGTGCAAACTGGGTTTCGACCGAGTCGTATATCTCAGTGTCATGACGCATCTCTGTGGACGATATGACTTTAGAGATACACTCCAGGGCGTCCACTTACTGCAACCAGGGCCAGTGACCGTCTCCGATGGGACGGGTGACTTGCTGGAAGGCACTCATTCCCTTAGCCACTCAACTGACGGATCCCGCCTTGGACAGGACGCACATCAACTGGTCTTAACGATGAAGTATTTCAAACGTTTAGAACTCTTTCAGTATGGTTTTCGATGATAACCATAGTTCCCTTCGATTTAGTCTCTTATCTCGATCCGAGATGAAATAAATTCATGCAATAGATGCAAATGAGTATAGTACAAAGTAACTATGCTTTATGCATGCTCAAGAGAAGATCACATTTATGCTAGATGTTAAGTGTATCAGACAAATTATGCATTTTCTTTGATCAATCTACTTCGTATATATCTTTGTGTCATCGATATGTTGCCCTCGCGTCTTTGAGATCGCGATTGATTTCATTTGGCATTAGTAGATTTTCAGGTCATCAGGGCACTTCCCAAGGCCTGTTTACGATCTGATTGGAGGATTTGGTGAGTACCTGTCACTGATTGTCTTTGGATAGGGGTGGATTATGTCCACGAGGGTCGCAGTGCGATCGCTATTTCGATTTTGTTTTGCATGGGTCTGTTTCCGAGCCGACTGGGCACTTCCTAGGGCTAAAAACAACTAAGTAGTGGGCCTGCTGACCACTTGATTAAGGTATTTGGGGCTCCTGAGTTTGGATAACCTTGTTGCGGTGCATGATTATGATATATCATGTTATGGCGGAGAGAAGTCTCCCTCTCAGGTTCGGTCAAATTCCGCTCGATTCCTCTCGATTTCGACCGTTTCCGGCTCTTTCGAAAGGGTTTCCGAGATTTGCAATATTGGCTAAGTGTTGTCCCTTTTTGATCAAATTGCTGATTTGGCCCACTTAACATCGACCGTTGGCGAATCCGGTCTGGGGGATGGATAGAGGGCATTGATGTGTGTCTAGGAGCGTCCTCTTGATCGGAATGTGGGCCACATCAAAGGCGGGCCACATCACAAAAGGCCTCACCTCCCCATCAGCGTCCAGGCGCATCTCCCATGGGGTGTGGGCACATGTGATCTCAAGTTGGGTGCATGTGATCCCATCCCAAGCGCATGTGAGAGAAAAGTGAGGAGAGAGATGGAAGGGAAGGGAGGTAAGCGCATGTGCCTGCCCCTTGGGCTCACTTGTGCGCATGTGGCTTCTCCCTTGGGCACATGTCCTCCAAGGACTTAAGAAATTTCCCATTTGCTTCCAATAAAAGGATGAGCGCATGTCCCATAGGACTAGGAGGATTTTGCTCCGGTGGGAGAAATCCCTTTCCTGCGAGGGCATCCGGCGAAGGGATGGGCGCATGTCCCTATCCCGGTGAGGATTCCGGTGAAGAATTTTTACCATCTGCAAGAAGAGTGCTCTGGGAGTGATGATCTCGTCCCTGTCTCATCAAGTAGAGGGGTATTTATAGCATGTTAATCGGGTATCGGGTACCGGGCGCATGTTGTTTGCAAAAGGGAGAGCATGCGCATGCATTTGGAGAGAGGAGTCATGCGCATGTGATGGGAATCATGCGCATGTCACCATGCATCAGGCGCATGTGGCTTGGTGTGGGCGCATGTGCCCTTGGTATGGGCGCATGTGGCCTCTGTGTTTGCCGCATATGGCCCCACTTAGAATATTTTCATGATTTTTTATATTTTTATTTTATTTAGAATATTGAAAGGGGAGAGAGAGAGTTCTCATGCGCATATGGTGAGAGGGCAAATGCATGTCTCCTCATGTCATCCGCATGTGGAGAGAGAGTGAACGAATGCATGTTCCATCCCTTAGAATATTTCAGGTTTTGGGCTCCGACGGGCGACCTTCAAAGGGGGGCTACCTTTTCAGATACCAAAGTCACTGACGCCTAAGCCGCTTTTAGGCCATAATCGACCTCCTAAATGAACGGGGTGGGGTATCGATGGTCATCTGCTGTAAATTTTGGTAGTTCTTTCCCAATTTGGACCCTCCTGATCAGCTCTTTGCATATGAATATTGTTCCGGGAAGCGCGCACATGGAAATATGCACCGTAATGGACTTCAAACTTGCTACTTAAGGTTTTTCGGGCATTTTGGATCATTTGGCAGGCCATCCGCATGTCTGATTCCACTCTGAAATGGTACCTGTAGGCTTTCGGGCCCTTTGGGTCAGCTCTAGACGGGCAAAACGCATTTCGGTGCGCGCAGGTAAGGATATGCATCGCACGACTTTGAAACTTGCAGGTTAAGGGTTTCATGGCGTTCCAGATCATTTGGCGGTAATCCGCATGTCTGATTCCACCCCGAAATAGCATTTATAGATTTCGGTCATGATCGCGCATGTTTGGGTTGCACTGGCATTTTCTGAGTATTTCAGATCTCGAAATCGGTCCAAATCGTCGTAGATAGATCGCTGAATACTATTTTATAATGGGTACAAATTTAAGCCCCAACAGAGGGTACTGGGGAGTTGGGCGACTCTAAAACATAAGACCTTTACCGATGAAAATTTTCGTCAGTAATAGTGTTTTTAAAATTTATTACTGACGAAAATTTTCGTCGGTGATACAACTTTCTCCAAAAGGCGAAAAATTGACCCAGTATTACCGACGAAAAAGAATAGTCGGCAAATCTATCTTTTACCTGATGAATTATTTCGTCGGTAAAATTAATTTAGTAATTGGAGCTTTTAGCAACGAATTAGTTCGTCGGTAATACTTTTCTACCACGTTTTTATCGACGAAATCAAGATTTCATCGGTAAAAGTGTATGGCGGGAAGGAAATCTGGAGGTGGCGGGAACCTGTTACATCTTTTACCAACGACTTATGTATTTCGTCGGGAAAAATGGATTTTACCGACGAAATATTTTTCGTCGGCAATACTTTTGTCAGTAAAAACCCTGATTTCTTGTAGTGTGCACATGCGCCTGGGACCTAGCAGTGGGCACATGTGGCTCCAATACTTAGTGGATTTCTACATTTTGACCTCCCAAAGAGTGGGCGCATGTGGGATTTGTACTTAGTGCGTTTTTGCATTTCCCAGCGAGAGAAAGCCGGCGCATGTACCTCTGTGAAGTGGGAAAAAGTTCCAGCACTTAGAGAATTTCAAGATTTTCCTCCTTGCACTCGTTTCCATCGGGGGATATCCCTTTCCTCGAGGGATTCCGGCAAGAGAACTATCCGACGGTAGTGCATTTTTAGGGTTCCAGCGGGGAAATCCCTTTCCGGCGAGGGATTCCAGCGAGGGAATCCATTTCGGCCAAGGCATCCGACAAGGGATAATGGAGCGGGCGCATGTACCTCTTATGTCGCTCTGAGGTCAGAAGGGGGTGATGTCGCCTAATGTCATCAGGAGGACCTGCTATTTATAGCAGTGCAATCGGGTTCGGGTCCGTCCCGATGGGTATTTTTCGGTTCATGTGTTTCTAGAGCGTTCCCCAGCGCATGTGATGGGTGAAAGTGTTAAGTGCAAGGGTCCAAGCGCATGTCATTTTAGGCTAGACACATGTGTTTTCAAGCCAGTCGCATGTCATTTTCAGCAAATTTTTCGGGCGATTTTCGGGAAAGTGTCCGAATCGATTTCTTTCGGATATGTGGTGAGGGCGAATGTGGTAGAAGCTCGGGAGCATGTCCCTCTAGGAAATTTTCACTACTTAGCCAAATTTTGGATTTTTACACTTTTGTGAGAAAGAAAATTCCCAGACTTAGAATATTTCAGGATTTCAAGCTCCGACGGGACACCTCCAGAGGACAGCTACCTTTTCTGGGATTTCCAAGCCACTTCTAGGCTGGGATGGACCTCCTGAATGAACGGGATGGGTTTAGAAGTCCAGGTACTGCAAATTTTGGTACTTCCTTCCTAATTTGGAGCCTCCGGGTCAGTTCGTCGTATATGAATGTTGTTTCGAGGAGCACGCACATAGAAATGCACACCGCAGGGACTTCAAACTTTCTATTCAAGGGTTTTGGGGTGCTCCAGATCATTTGGCAATGGTGCGGATGTTCGGTTCCGCACTAAAATGGTAGCTGTAGGCTTACGGACCCTTTTTGGTCAGCTTGGGGCAGGGATGAAACGCAATTCAAGGTACACAGGTAAAGATATGCATCGCATGACTTCAAAAATTACAAGTTAAGGGTTCTAAGATGCACTAGATTATTTGGCAGTGACCCGCATGTCCAGTTTCATTCTGAAATGCTGTTTATGAATTTTGGTCGTTACCAAGTGGTTAGGGTTGCACTGGCATTTTTTGGGTTTTTTCGATCTCAGAATTGATTCAAATACTTGTCAATGGACCGCGGTATGTTGTTTTACAATGGGTGTGAACTTGAGCCTCAACAGCGCCGCATCCTTTAGAGTTAAGAAAAAAGCCTTGCACATAATTTTTGAGCTATATCATTCTAACTCCATGAGGGATCTATACGTCTCCAAATGTTTGAGAGGATCATCGATACTGGTATATGGAACAATGCTGGGCGTCCGATATTTTTTATGCAAAGGGGCCTCCATTACTTCACGAGTGAAGGGAGGTTTAACTCAATGGATTGATGCGAGAGTGGATGTTGGGAGGTTGGATTGATATTGTTGTTCAATATCAGTGAAACGATCCTCGATTCTTCTAAGGTCTCCTTCCCAGGGTAAAGTATAATTAGACGTCTCGGCATCAGGAACTTCTGGTTGGCATTACCTAGAGGCACTAAAGAGGATAGATTGTGGCCGTTGAGTCAGAATTTGATTGTTGCGGGAGACACGGTTTGAAGGGGATTTTGCTAAGCTTGAGGTTCGCTTGAGTGTCTGGAAGTCGCAAGTGTAGGTTGTAATGATGTTCCTTTTGGAGCTTGTTGTGGTTGAGAAAAGTGTTGATCAAACCAATTAGAAAGGGTTTGAAATCCTGCTTGGAGAGTAAGGAGCATATCCCCTACAAAGCGCATAATATCGTCAAAGCCACCAGATATATCTTGGAACAGGATTTGTGGTGTAGAACTAGGTGGGTTGGGCTGCCCCGGAGGAATTCCTGGTGTAATTTAAGGGAGATTCAAATTTAGCTCAGAAACTTCTACTGGAGGTAGTGTCTGCTTTGAGGTGGAAGGATGAGTCATCTTATTAGGAGGCATAATGGGAGGTAAGAATTAGTAGTGAGAACGAATTGAATACTCGTTTCCCACAGACGGCGCCAATCTGTTAACGTCAGATTCTGGTCACAGGTTCCCTCCTCCACAAATGCATTATCTTTTCGAAGATGAATCACTCCTCCCCACCTGAAAGATAAGGGGAGAAACTAAGGGTGGCTAGTGCTCAGCCGTTTGCCCTCCAATGCCTAAGTTAGAGATAGGCTTGAAAGTAAGATGAAGTGTGAAATGTGAGTTTTTATATTATGTACCTTTATCACCCATAGGACCATCTATTTATACAGATCTGGATGATCCAGTTTGTCGCGTAAGCTGTTATGATCTTCCTAATTTCAGGGGATAAGGGGCTTATCTCATCAGATTAGACATCTGGTTGATTACGTTCCTTGATGGAGGTCCCCTTTAATCCGGGACTATGGGTAGAAACAAACCTAAACAGGCCTATAATCTGGTCCAACTCACGAGCTATATGGGCTGTTAAGACTATGAGTCGGGGGATGTCCCCACCAATTGACTAGAGAACAGGGCTGCTCGGATATGAACGACGACCGGCTGATGAGCAAACTTCCTTAAATTATGAGATGCAACCACCTTGGCTCGCTAGACGATGATTTTATGTTCATCTACTCGTGACTTATAATACTCAGAGGTGCTCACGGGTCATATCTACGCGAATGCAAAGATATTCGAGAGCTGCTATTTACGAATTCCTTTGACCAAATTTATTCTACAACAGTTGGCATTTTTCTACTATTGTAATACCAAACTTCTTAGGGACAACTTGGGTAGGACTCACCCATTGACTATCCGAGATGGGGTAGATGATACCCACATCTAGTAAGTTTAACACCTCAGCCTTGACAACCTCCATCATATTTGGATTTAGCCTCCTTTGAGTTTGTCTAGTCATTTTTGCATTTTCTTCAAGGTGTATATGGTTACTACATACTGAAGAGTCTATCCCTTTGAGGTCCGCTATTGTCCAACCTATGGCTCCTCTATGTTCTTTGAGTAGCTCAATCAACTTGAGGTCTTGGCCTTTTCATAGGTGAGATGCGATAACAACCGGGAATGTTTCCTCTTAATCCAAATATACATATTTAAGCTCAGTTGGTAATGGTTTAAGGTCAAGCTTCAGCAGTTTGATATTAGACGGTAGAGGCTTTGATGTAGTTGGTGGTAATGTTTCAAAATGAGGCCTCCACCGGCTAGTATAAATTACTAGTTTCTCACTACTCAATGCTTGCACAATGTCACTAATGATGGGTTCTTTAGAATCTTCAGAATGTGCCAAGCATGTCTCCAAATTCTCTAGTGGCTCAAGTTGGAGGAACTCCTCTTCTTCAAAGGATTCGAGCATGTTTGCCTCGAAGAGCTCATCATTGTCATCTCTATGCCTTTTGCCCAAGTGGAACACATTCACTTCTAATGTCAGGTTCCCAAAAGACAATTGCATCACCCCGTTTTGGCAATTTATGATTGCGTTTGATGTAGCAAGGAACGGACAGCCTAGAATTACCTGTATTTGAGTGCTAGCATCCATAACCAGTTGCCTATCCAAGATGATAAAATCTACTGGGTAGTAGAATTTGTCAACTTAGACCAATACATCCTCAACTATCCTTCTCGGTACACAGATGGATCTATCAGCGAGTTGCAACGTGGTCTTGGTGGGTTTTAATTCACCAAGACCCAATTGCTCGTATACCGAGTACGGGATCAAGTTTACTCTTGCCCCCAAGTCTAATTATGCATGCTCAATCCAATAGTCACCAATGATACATGAGATTATGGGACTACCGGGATCCTTAAATTTTGTAGAGGTCTTCTGGGTGAGAATAGCACTCACTTGCTCATTTAAAAAAGCCTTTTATTGCACATTGTATTTGCATTTGGTTGTGCGTAAGTACTTTAGAAACTTGGCATAGGAAATAATTTGTTTAATGGCGTCAAGCAATGGAATGTTGATCTTGACTTGTCGAAAAATCTCTAGAATATCATGAGAGTTTGGGAGAGATTTTGGAGCAATGAATCTCGAAGGGAATGGTGCTACGGGCTTGTAAACATGTTCCGTTTCTTGTGGGGCTGAGTTAGATTCATCCTCATTCTTAGAATTTATCAGATCATTAGGCTTGTTGGCCTTCACCCGAATAGATTTGTCAATTTGTTTACCACTTCAAAGAGTGGTGAAGGATTTGGCTTGCTCCACATGTTGTTTGGGAAGATTAGGGATGCTTATTTCATGTGATTGTTTAGGATTGGGCTGAGGTTGGGTCAGAAAGGTCCCTTCCCTACCATTCAAGCGTCCCTTAATTTTATCAACCAAGAACTTAAGCTCTTGGAACATTTGCCAATTGGATTGATTTATTTGCGTTTGCCCTTGTATAAACACCTTTAAAGTATAGTCCATTGAGAATTGAGGTGGGGCCATATTTTGCATGGGTGGCCCTCCTCGAGAGTTAGTAAGATTTCCGGTGAGGTTATTATGCCAACTGAAATTAGGATAGTTCTTCCAAGTAGAGTTATATGTGTTACCTACCGGTTCATTAAAAGGTTGTTGATAACCATATGCGACATTTGCTTGCTCTTATAACACCTCTTGGAATGCATTAATTGTAGGACAATCTTGCGTAGAGTATACATTAGCGGCACAAATTTCACACATGTTTTCAATGGCTTCATTAGATTTTGAAACTCCACTCTTACTAAGTTCTATGGCCTCAATCTTTCGTGTGAGGCTAGTTATCCTTGCATTAATGCCATCTTCCTCTTTAAGGAGGTAAATTTCTCATTTCTCTTTTTGTTGAGGCGGTTTGAGGTTACTAGATTTGTCCAAATTATCCCATGATTAGGAATTCTCGGCTAACATGTCCAAGTAACTCCAAGCTTTGTCTGGATTTTTGCTCATGAACTCACCATTGCACATCATCTCTACGAATTGGCGCATGTTGGAACTCAATCCATCATTGAAGAAATTTATAATTCGCCAACTTTTGTAGCCATGGTGTGGGCGAGCAAGTAAGAGGTCCTTAAATCTTTCCCAACTTTGAAAGAATGACTCATTCTCTTTAATCGAAAAGTTCATTATAGCTCTTCGAAGGGTATTTATTTTATGAGCCGGGAAGAACTTTTTCAAGAACTCCCAGGTCATTTCATTTCATGATCCTATCGAATGCGGTCTAAGAGAATGGAGCCAATTCTTATCCTTTCTTTTAATGAAAAGGGAAATAATTTAAGTTTGATAGCATCTTCTGAGACATTAGCATATTGCAAAGTAGCCACAATCTCTTCGAATTCTTTTAAGTGTAGGTATGGGCTCTCTGAGTCTAGCCCATGAAATTTGGGTAAGAGTTGAATTACTTTCAACTTTATATCAATGTTTCCCCTTGTGGTTGGGAGAATCACGCATGAAGTTGTAGTCGTACGGGCCGATTGTAGGTAATCTCGTAAAGCTCTCATTGGAGGAGCATTGTGTACCTTGTTTACATCGAATTTGGTAACAGGGTCCTCCAAACGTTCGCCTTCCTTCAAGCCAGCTTCCTTCCGAACCTGAAAGAGCACAAGGAAAAAGTAAGGGTGGCCGGCGTCCAGCCGGCGGCCCTCCGAAGCTTAAGTTAGATGGGATATGGTCGTAAAGGAAACGATGGGATTTGAAGCTTAGAGATTGTGTACCTTTTTCACTAATGAAGCCACCCATTTATACAGATTCAAGTGATCCAATTTGTTGCATAAAACGTTAAGATTACTATCGATTTTCGGAGATAAGGTTCTTATCCAGCTGATCCTTAGATAAGAAGATGGCCTAATCAATCAGACATCTGATCAATTACATTCCTTAATGGTGATCCCCCGAGGTTCGGAACCATGAACAAAGATAAGTTCCATATCGGCCTATACTGGCTGTTGGTACTAAAAAGGCAGAGGACGTCCGACTCGGGGGTAACTTCTCGCATATTTGAGATGCAGAACCTTTCGACAATCACTATTAAGAAGCTTGTATATTCAAGAGGGTATTCCGCACTTCCCTGATATTCGAGCCTTGACCAAGAAGGCTCAGTGGCTCGAGAGTTGTGCGTCGTACTTGTCCGATATATAAGCCTCGACCATGTAGGCTCGCAGGTCGAATATTGTCACGCCCCAAACCCGGGGACCGGGCTCACTAAATTTTCGATCGCCGACCTTGGTGCCAACAGCCTCCATAGTACCCCATTCTTGGCTCCTAGCTCTCATGTGCCAGGTTCCGATCCTGGGATCCTACCAGGAGGATTTTCAGGATAAATTTTTTTTTGTACAGGAGCATAATCAAAACCATAAAACACCATCAAGTATCCACTAATAAGTTTATTGAGTACAGTGCTGGAAAGGGAAATACAACATGAAGCAGAAGTCCAAAATATCAGGTACATAAACCGCGCTCAACGCCGCTGATATGCCCTAGTACCTGCAGTGTAAACAAACACGCATGAGCTTCCTACGAAGCTCAGTAGAGTGCGTGTGTGCACGTGTGATGCATATGACAAGTATACAGATATCAGAGTAAGTGAAAGTAGTAGGGGGCTAAGTTACTAAGTTCATGAATGCTATCAGCCATCCCAAGGCTATGCGATGCAAGGGCCTACATGGCCGAGTGTTACATGCTAGAGATGCAATGCAAACGTGTTAATCCTCAACTGATCCACATATCAAAATAGTTCTCATCTGGGACATCACCGGGGTCTAGTATACTCTAATATTGGCCGCCGCACATCGCGCGCATAACCAAGCGAGTAGAAAAGACCTCACTATCCGCCTCGTCAGTGGTATGCCAATGCCCACCCGGCTCGCCTATAGCGGACCCATTCCATGAGCTGGTCAGACTCGACCTAGCTTACAGCCCACTGCACCCGAGCGGATAAGGTCACACCCCTTTCCAACCAACCTCGACACAGTGGGAGACGCGGCCTACTGGTATTTGGCACACGAGCGCTCATGTTATCCACTCGGTCTCGACGCTGGAGCATCCTACTAGTACCACAGGGCTTAGGGACTTTCACCAAAGGACATCCATAGCGCCCACGTACTAGAACAAGTTTTCGGTGTCCAATACTGCCAACCATGATGTGACTATGGTGGCCACTACCCCGATGCTGCTAGGGTGTGAAAGCAATCGTGACATACATAATGCGAAATGCATGAGTCATACAATCCAAGCACCAAGCTTACGCATACTGCGCAATCATGTGGGGCGACCCTGTCTCACACGGGTCCCCTAAGTATAACAAGCCAACTAGCATATGTTATGGTTAATCATGATCCATAACAGGCATACAAATGATGCGTATGGGCATATGAATGAGCATGGTATTCATTATACTAAGCATGTTATCAGTGTGACATATCAAGCTAATCATACTAGCATGTTACCAAACATATTATGTAACATTGGCCTTAAAAGGCCCAATATATACGGAGAGTGGGACCCGGACGGTGGGTCCCATTGGAAATGTAAAGGTCTTCGTGGCGTAGCCCACTTGAGACCACATCGGCCCCATACTTGGGCCTGCACATACAAGATAGGCCGTCAAAATATGTGTACGGCATGGATAAAACATATATATCAAGAAGAAACTATGGTGGGCATCAATGACCACTATTCCCTACGGGTGTGGTCCATCTAACATCTGAATTTGCCTCATTTTTGGGGCCGTATCTAAAATAATATGGAAAAATAGATAGGCATCATGAATAAAAACAGATACATCATGGTGGAGTTAATAGATACATCACGTTGGGACCCATAGGGTGGGCCACCTGCTGGGCAGCGTGGTACCCATCTGGTCCCAATAAGTATTGAATCAAACAGATATTTGTGTTTTCTCCTTCATCCATGTCCATGTGATCTTATGAACAGATTGGATGGCAAATAAACATCACTGTAGAACCTGAAAGGGTTTCAACATTTGAAATCATCATCCCCACTATGGCATGGTCCACTTGACATTAGGATATGCTTAAATTTTGGGCCCAGCCACTTATGAATAGGTTGGGTGACAAATAAACATCATTGTAGGACTGGGAAGGTTTCAACGGTGGAGATCATTATTTCCACTGTTGTCCCTTGGCATGGCCCACTTGCCATTTTGGATATGCTTAAATTTGGGCTCAGCCACTAAAATGAGTTGGGAAAAACATATGGACGGAATAGGTAAGGCACATACATTCTAGGTGGGCCCAACGAATGGGGCCCATGGTGATGCCCACAAGGCTGCTGGGCAGCAGCGTCCCTTGGACGCTGTCTGTCCAGCTGCCCCCTTTTTTTTTTATGAACTCATCAAGTGGGGCCCACAGAAGTTTTCGATTAAGTTGATATTTTTGTTCTCCCTTCTCCCTTACATGTGTGAACTTATGAACAGGTTGGATCTCAAATAAACATCATGGTGGGCCATAAGAAGGTTTCAACGGTAGGGCCGCTGTCCCTACTGTTTTCTGTGGTGGGGCCCCCCTGAGACTTGGATCTGACTCAATCTTGGGGTCATGCCCTAAAATGATCTCCCCAAAAGGATGGACGGTGTGGATACAGCACATGCATCATGGTGGGACCCACGAGTGGGCCACCAGCTGGCACGAGCCAGCGTCCTGGACGCTGGTACTACCAGCGTCAGCGACGTTATCTCTTCTTTCCTTTTTCTTCTTCTTTTTTTTTATATTCATGCTTTTCATCGAGTGGGGCCCACATGGGTCTGATCCACTCCGTTCATCAGGTTCCCCATCTCATGGGGGACCCAATAAGCCCCATATTGGATATGTAAATCAGTTTAGAAACATTACGGTGGGCCAAAGGATTTCTGACAGTAGGAATCATTGTTTCCACTGTTTCATATGGTGCGGTCCACTTAAGATTTGGATCGGCTTCATACTTTGGCCCTAGCCCTAAAATGATCTGGGAAAACCGATGGACGACGTGGATGGAACACAAACATCAAGGTGGGTCCCACGAGTAGGGACCCCATTACAGCATCCAAGTGACGCTGGACGTCCGTTGCATATTTTTTTTTGTGGTTATTTCATGTGGGGCCCACTTAGGGACGATCCACCCCCTTCATCATGTTCCCTAGCTCATTGGGGACCTAATAAGCCCAATATTGGGTGGGTGATGTGGTCCACAAACATCACGATGGGCCCAAGAAGTCTCAACAGTAGGCTTCATTAGCCCCACTGTTTTTCAATGGTGTGGTCCACCTGAGATCTGGATCTACTTCATTTTTGGCTTCCTGCCCTAAAATGGGATGGAGAAACAGCTGGACGGCGTGGATTGGATGCATACGTCAAGGTGGGTCCCACGTGTCGGGACCTCTTCCACGCCTAAAGCTTCATGGATGATCCAATCCATCCATCAGATTGTCCACCACCAGATGGGCCCAAAAGAAAAGGAAAATGAAAGGAAATAAGAAAATGGGGAATTTATGTCCCCCTTGCACTCACCATGAAGGATGGACGGTTGGATTGAATCGGGTTGACGATCAGACGATCCGGATGTGATTGGGGCCCTCCAAGCTTGATCTCCTCCTTCAATCACCCTAACCTCTCTCTTGATATCCTAAATCTCTCTCTACTTCTCTCTCTTCTCTCAAATCTCTTTCTCTTTCTCTTTCTCTTTCTCTTTCTCTTTCTCTCTCCTCTCAAATCTCTTTCTCTTCTTTCTAGCAAAAATAGGAAAATGAGCATGCCTCCTCTCCCCCTACGTATGGACTTGTATGGGGGAGGGGGGGGGGTGTGGAGAGAGGAATCATGGGGTGATGGTGGAGGTGGTGGCTAGCATGGGAGAGGGGTATGGGAGGTATGGGCTTTAGTTGACTTTGGGAGGAGAGAGAGGGATGGGGGGTATGGGGTGTGTAGAGTAGGGGTATGGGTAGAGTGATGGTGATGGATTTGATTGATTTGACATGATCTTGGGATTTTTGCAAGTGGGGCCCACGCCACACGCGCGTTGTGCGGCCCATCTTAGATTACGTAATCGATCATAACTTTCACACTGGGTATCGCAATGGGGCGTGCCGCACGGCGTTGGAATCACAGCGCCTACGCGGTCGCCGGGGCATAGGTCTTGGGTCGATGCGGTACTAAAATAGGGTCGCGATCAAGGCTCTCTAATCTGGTCCATTCAGGACGTACCGGCAGCGAAAATTAAGCGTACGGAGGGCAAATAAGGGTACGGGTCTTACAAATATTGTCACAAAAGTGCTCGCAGGTCTCGAGTCTTCGCTATCTTCGACCACCGCAATTTGGCTATAACAGATGCCCCTAAATGTGCTCTTTTTATCATCAATTGAGTGAAGTCTCTCTCTCATTCCTACATCGACTAAACATGCATTAAATGAGTCTTTTAACCATGCAAACCATGCATATGATGTGATGTAATGGGTTAGACATGTATGAATTGGAGGCTCAACACTAGGGGGCTAAGGATCCACTTGTAGCTATCCTTGATGCATAATTTGCTTTGGTTTCTCAACTACACAACTAGAATCGAAATCAAAACCTACATAGCCGGATTATAGAGCGGCTATATTATCAAAACAATCCAACACATGTGTTGTTCATCAACATGATTTCCTTAATTCAAGTTACAACTTGGGCACACTTAATTGCATAAGCCAATCCTAGTTCCAATAGATTAGATCACAACTATGACAATCATTGTTCGCTCACCTCAAGTGTAAAGCTGCGATGTAGTAACAAATCTCGGTAAGACCGAGGTCGATCCACAAGGAATAAGGTAAACCAATTCAAGTTGTTCCAGCAACTTCAAACTCAATGAATTAAGGATTTCAGGTTTATAAACTAACTTAAAACAGTAATTGTAAAAATTTGTAATAAAAGGGAACTAAGGCTTTTGAGGATCCACTTGTGATAACCCTCATGTGAATTCATTCATCCAAGCATAACACAATTAGAATTGAAGTTCTATCTCTCTTCTAGTTGGAAGATATGACATTCAAACACAAACAATCTCTACTCAAGTTGAAGAACAAGGTTCTAGTTCTAAGAAAGCCCATAGAAGCCGAATATGTAGCCTTCGAAGTAACGACCATGCCAATGGACTATGGTACGCTCTAGGGTTACTACAATTCGAATTTAATCAATCCAAACATGATAATCTCAGAGAATTGCAAGGAACTCATGTCCCAAGCACATGAACTCTCATAAAACATCCAAAAATATCACTTTTATTCAAACTAGAACTTAAAAATAAAAAACTTTAAGGAAAGTACTTGAATTAGAACGAATCCAACATGATAACTACTCACAAGCTTCACCTCTTAGCCTTAGCTAAGAAGTTCTAGCCGAGCATTATCATGCTTCAACTAGAATTCAAAGAAAAACTAAACAAAAACATAAAAAAACTAGAAAAAAACCCTAATCGGAGGAGTTGCGATCGCTCCACAATGATCTCCCTTGCTCCCCACGAACTTAGAACTCTTCTAGGATATCTTAGCAAGGATGCCAAAGTGTCCTTTTATAGGAAAATCACGAACAGCCTCGGATTGCATAAAAACTTACGTACATATGTCGGTGTCGGACGCTGGTCGAGCGCTAGACCATGCTTCAATTCGGTCAGCATCCTTTTGGTGAAATCTCTTTTGAATATCGGGCACCTGCCCAGATGTTGGTCGGGTGTTGAACCTCTAATTTATACATTGTATAGGCCATTCCATCACATTATATGCATGGTTTGCATGTTTAAAAGGCCCATCTAATGCAGGTTTTGTGATTGTAGGAATGAGAGCAGACTTCACCTAATCAGAAACCAAAACGAGACATTTCGGAGCCTTGGATGAAGACCCAAGGTGGGCCAAAGAAAGAAGAAAACAAAGAGAGAGGAAGGAGAGAAGAAAAGAAAGAAGAAAGAATGTAGAAAATGGGTCCGACCGGTCAAGATCTGCTTGCCAAGAAGGCCCGACTGGTCAAGACCGGTTGGCTACACTCCCTGGACACCTAATAGACAGGGTAGACTGGTCAAGACCGGTCGGCCATGCAATTTCAGGCTTCCAGATTTCAAACAGCAGCCTATTCTTGTTTTTGGTTTTTTGGCCCAGTTTTTGGAGCCCATCTTGATGACATTTGGAAATCTAACATGTCCATGTCGAAGAGGAGCTCGACGCTGAAATAACCCAAGTGGTTTCATGTCGATCGGAGCTATGGATTGACCCTGGTGACCAAAACAATACGAACTGTCCAGAAAGTTCCAGATTCCGCCTACTCCACTCTGGGCTGGTCTAGGTGACCCATCATTGATGATATGAAAAATCTACTTTGACCATCTTTTAGACCACATCCATAAATGAATAACCACATAGTTTCATATCAAAAGGATGTGTGGTTTGATCGTACTGGTTGAGGAAAGATGGACCATCCAGAAAGATCCAACTGTGCAAATTTTATAAAAGGCCTGAGTGTTCTAATTTTCGCACCTAATTTTCAAATTGTGTTGGACAATCTAATTCATCCATCATGTAGAGGAGGAAGTTTTCTACCAATGTTCAAAATTTGAGATTAATCCGACCTCTGTACACTTCGAAGCGTTGAAAGCAAGATGATTGGTTCTAAAGGTACCCGAATTGAGTGATTTTGAGAGGCGGTCGCTGATCTGATTGGTGGGCCCATTCAGAAGATAATCTTGGAAATCTAAATCATCCATGAGGAAGATCACATTACAAGGAAGCTACAAATCAAATTTGAAGGCAATCCGACCATTGGTTAAGCCGTACGAAGCGAAACAAAATCTGTTATGTTGCGGTACTCTTGCTGTATTATAAAAGGAGGTGCTCTCTTTTATTCCAAATTAGTCAAGGACGTGGGAAGCAAGGAGTTCAAGTCCTAGGAGGCTACCTACAGCTAGTTTTTCTTCCTTTTCTTAGTTCTAGTTCTAGTTTTAATATGTTTTTTCATAGTTAACCTCTTAGCTAGAGCTAGAGGTAAAATTTGTAGTTGATTTCAATGCTTTAATTCTTTTATTTCAAGTACCCTTTTCTTAATTTTGGATTTTGAACTTCTAGTTTGAATAAAGTTTGGATTTTTAGATGAATTATGAGAGTTTGTGTACTCCGGACATGAGTTCCTTGCAATTCTCTGAGATTACCATGATTGTGTTGTTTGAATTCGATTGTAGTAACCCTTGAGCATGCCATAGTCTCTTAGTATGGCTGTTACTCCGAATGCTACAAGTTCAAGTTTTATGTGCTTTATTAGAACTAGAAATCTGATTTTTAGATTTAAGTGGGACTGTTTGTGCTTGAATGTTATATCCTCCAATTAGATGAGAGATAGAACTTTGATTCTAATTGTGTTTTGCTTGGATGAATAGCTTAGTATTGAACTACTATAAGTGGATCCTTTATGCTCTAGTTCTTTCCAAATATCAGATTTTTCTATTTTATGTTAAAAACTGTTTTCCTAAACTTCTTGGATTCTAGTTATTGGAGTAGTTGGAATTGTTTACTTCTTTCCCTGTTTATCGACCTCGGTCTTATCGAGAATTATTACTACATCGCAGCCTCACACTTGAGGCGAGCGAACAATTTTTTGGCGCCGTTGCCGAGGAAAAGGTTAAACAGTTCTAATTATTCTAGTAACTATAGAGTAGTTTTAGTTAGGTAGGATGTTCAGTTTTTATAGAAGTAGATTTTCTGATTTTTTTTCTAGATTACTAACAATTTTTTGTTTGATTTTGTAGGACATTGTTGCTGACATAGATCTCACTCTATTGGGTAACATCTCCCCATCTCCCTTCTTTTTGTTCTTTTTTCTAGATTAGGGTAGTTTCCAATTCCTTAAAATTTCATCATGTATGATTGGACGAATGATGCGTACAAGTACCTTTTGGAGGAAGAGATGTCGGATTGGGGGACCTAAACTCATTGTGATCGGGATCCCTCCAAGCATGAGTACTTTTCTAAGATTCAAAGAACCTCCACTACACCCCCCCCCCCAACGTAAGACGATGGGGGAATACTGGAACGAAGCAAAATCACATAATCATCCGGGAAAAACATTACATGATCATTGGATTGAAAATAACATGAGTGTTCCACCGGTTATGGTAGGAGGTGTGCAATAACAAAAGGAACGGGTGCATAGTGGCCAACCGGTTAAGACAATGTGTGATCACTTGTACGGATATGCCTATCAACCATCATATAACTCTTCATCCTACAATGCGTACGGTCTTAATTGGAAAAACCACCATTCTCCTTGTTCAAGGGATGAACCAACCGTGGTTATTAACAATCACCCTAAAACATCTTCCTCTTGTGAGGACATGTATACACAAATACTTGAGGAAATATGGAAGGAGTATGTAGAGGAACAATCAAATCAAGCTTACTCACCATCTTGTGAAGACGTTGAGCCCGAAATTGGGGGCATCGAATCAATCCCCTTTAATGAGGAGGATGGGGCTACCCAAGTCCCACCTTCTTCAGATTTAATGGATAGACTTTTAGAGGAGATTGATTTCGATGATCCCAATGTCATCATCAATTATGGTGAGTCCACTATCTCTTTTGGATGCTTTGAACTTGATGATGAAGGGATTTCAATGACGGTTGACGAACCCGAGGAATCTATCAAATTTGAAAGCGGTAGTGGGGTTGCCTATAATGAGGTTTTGGTGAATGGTTATGAACCTATGGTTTCTTTTTCCCAAGGGCACAATGATTATGAGTCTCTAGAGGATATGCATGCTAGAGAGATGGCCGAGGTTGATATTTTTGAGTCACTCCACCAACTTGACATGCTTAATTTTAATGTGGAGAATGAGACTCCCATGAGTGAAAATTCAGATTCTTTGGATGAATGCTTGGCTCACTTTGAAAATTCAAACGACTCCATTATTCAAGAGATTGTTAAAGCCTTGCATACTTCCAACTTGGTGCCTCATACTAGTTATGGAGAACCTAGTTTGGAAGAATTCCACTCCATGAAGGGCGAGTCCCTCACCATCGAAATTGAATTTTTGCACTCACTCAAGCAAGATCATGATCCTTCATCCGACTATCTCGATTTCCTAGAGGAATGCTTGCCCACACTTATGATCTTGATGATGAGATAATTAAGGAGTTGGATATTTTGTTAGACACGATGTCGGTGCCGGAAGAACACCATTCCACTGATTTACACTCTTTACCATTGTTTGTGGAAGCACCATACAATTCTAAAATTGTGGAGGAGACAACTTTAACTAATGAAAACTTGATAAATGTCTCTCCACCATCATGGGTCCTTCAGCCCATTGAAAATTTTGATTGGGAGGACCCATTTTTAATCAATCATAACCCAAATCAGAATTTGAGGAGATATCTTTTTGCTGCTCTTATCTCCTCCTTTTATGCATGTGGTGCACAATACGATTGGACTTCAATGATAAGAAGCACACATGTTTACTGTAGAGCAAGACTCTAGGATGGTCCTCATGAGAAATTTATTGAAATTCAAGAAGATCCTGCTCAAATTTGATCATGTAGTCGATCAAACTAAGCAAAGGTAGGTAGGTAAGGTTAGGATTTATTTTTCTGAAATTTAGATTGAATAAGTCTCATCAAGACAATGGAAGATGCTAGAATTGATCAACTTGCTACCCCAGGTACTCTTGTTCTCACTCTCCTTTGTTTTATTTCATTGCTCTCATGTCATGCTTCTTGCATTTCTTGTTACATTGAGGACAATGTAAGATTTTAGTTGGGGGGTGAGATTCCTTAGATGAATCTACTAGCTTTTGTGACATTTCGAGCAATTATGTAGAAAATTTTCGATTTTACTAAAATTCAAAACTCTTTTGAAAAACTTTATTTCTATGCATTTGGGATGATACGAGTATAAGAAAAGGAGATACGAAGTGAGTGATGTTGCAAGCTTTGAACTTCTCTTAATATAATGGTTTTATATGTGAATTCCCCTATTTATGTGATTGATAGAAAATTTGAACACTTTTACACCTAGTTCACATTACATGATTTTCATGGGTTGAAAGGATTATTCGATTTGTGGATTAGCTAGACTTTGATTTAAGGTGTTGAGAAACCAAGCCGGGGTAATTTGTCCATCCTTGTCCATGGAAAAATAACGGAAGATATGGATTTCTAAAAATCCTATCTAATTTAAAAGAAAAAGGAAAATGAAGGATGAAATTGGGAATGATGGAAAAAATGGTGAAAATTTTCGAAAAGGGCTACCTATTACCAACCGGGGGATGGTCTACCCGTAACCAAAGCCGGAAATGGGACGTAGTGTGAAAGCCGTCGGAAGGACCGTAAGACAAATTCCTGTCATAGGCATGTTGTTGCTCTGTACACCTTGAGATTTATAGTTTAGTTGATCTATGAGGAAGATAATCCCAAAAACTCATGAGATGAACTTTCACTATGCACACTAGGTTAAAGTTGTTCGAGTTCTTCTATTTATCAATCAATCAGCGGAAATTTCATGTAGACACTTATTATGCTTTGAGAGTTTAAGGTTTCAACTTCTATCACCTAATTTCTTTAAATTTTATACTTGTATGTCTTGGAATGGATAGAAACATGGTTCTGAAGGAGAGTTAGTTTGGAGGTTTGAAATTGTTTCACGCATGTTTTGCTCGGGACTAGCAAAAAGCTGGTTGGGGGGTGTGTTGAACCTTCAATTTATACATTGTATAGACCATTCCATCACATTATATGCATGGTTTGCATGTTTAAAAGACCCATCTAATGCAGGTTTTGTGATTGTAGGAATCAGAGCAGACTTCACCTAATCGAAGACCAAAAGGAGACATTTAGGAGCCTTGGACGAAGACCCAAGGTGGGCCAAAGACAGAAGAAAGCAAAGAGAGAGGAAGGAGAGAAGAAAAGAAAGAAGAAAGAATGCAGAAAATGGGCCAGACCGGTCAAGACCGGTCGGCTGCACTCCCTAGACACCTAACAGACAGGATAGACCGGTCAAGACCGGTTGGCCATGCAATTTCGGGTTTCCAGATTTTAAACAGCAGGCTATTCCCATTTTTAGTTTTTTGGCTCCGTTTTTTAGGCACATCTTGATGATATTTGGAAGTCCAACACATCCATGTTGAAGAGGAGCTCGACGCTGAAATAACCCAAGTGGTTTCTTGTCGATCGGAACTACGGATTGACCGTGGTGACCAAAACAATACGAATTGTCCAAAAAGTTCCAGATTTCGCCTACTCCACTCTGAGCCGGTCCAGGTGACCCATCATTGATGATATGAAGAATCTACTTTAACCATCTTCTAGACCACATCCATATATGAATAACCACAAAGTTTCAGATCAAAAGGATGTGTGGTTTGATCGTACCGATTGAGGAAAGATGGACCATCCAGAAAGCTCCAACTGCGCAGATTTTATAAAATGCCTGAGTGTTCTAATTTTCGCACCTAATTTTAGAATTGTTTTGGACAATCAAATCAGGTCAATCATGTAGAGGATGAATTTTTCTACCAATGTTCAAAATTTGAGATTAATCCGACCTCTGTACACTACGGAGCGTTGAAATCAAGATGACTGGTTCTGAAGGTACCCGAATTGCGCGATTTTGAGAGGCGGTCGATGATCTGATTGGTGGGCTCATTTAGAAGATAATCTTGGAAATCTAAATCATATATGAGGAAGATCACATTACAAGGAAGTTACAAATCAAATTTGAAGGCAATCCGACCATTGGTTAAGCCGTACGAAGCGTAACAAAATCTGTTATGTTGCGGTACTCTTACTGTATTATAAAAGGAGGTGCTCTCTTTTATTCCAAATCAGTCAAGGACGTGGGAAGCAAGGAGTTCAAGTCCTAGGAGGCTACCTAGCCTCGTACAGCTAGTTTTTCTTCCTTTTCTTAGTTCTAGTTCTAGTTTGAATATGCTTTTTCTTAGTTAGCGTCTTAGCTAGAGCTAGAAGTGAAATTTGTAGTTGATTTCAATGCTTTAATTCTTTTATTTTAAGTACTATTTTCTTAATTTTGGATTTTGAACTTCTAGTTTGAATAAAGTTTAGATTTTTAGATGAATTATGAGAGTTTGTGTACTCCGGACATGAGTTCCTTGTAATTCTCTGAGATTACCATGCTTGTGTTGTTTGAATTCGAATTGTAGTAACCCTTGAGCATGCCATAGTCTCTTGGCATGGCTGTTACTTCAAAGGCTACAAGTTCAAGTTCTATGTGCTTCATTAGAACTAGAAATTTGATTTCCAGATTTAAATGGGACTATTTGTGCTTGAATGTTATATCCTCCAATTAGATGAGAGATAGAACTTTAATTCTAATTGTGTTTTGCTTGGATGAAAGGCTTAGTATTGAACTACTACAAGTGGATCCTTGATGCTCTAGTTCTTTCCAAATATCTGATTTTCCTATTTTATGTTAAAAACTATTTTCCTAAACTTCTTGGATTCTAGTTATTTGAGTAGTTGGAATTGTTTACTTCTTTCCTTGTAGATCGACCTTGGTCTTACCGAGAATTATTACTACATCGCAGCCTTGCACTTGAGGCGAGTGAACATCGGGCACTCGGTTTGGTCCAGAATTGAGCAGTAAGTTCAGCCTTTTATCTCCCAATTTCGGGTGCCCGGCCATGTTTTGGTCGAGCGCCCAGTGGCCTTCTGACATGTATGCTAAAATCTTCTTTCTTCTGGCCGATTCAGGTCTTTCTGATGTGATTCTTCAGGGCTTCTTTTCAATGTCTTCAATGTGGTTCCAAAGGACACTTTTACCAACAATTTCATAACTTCTCTCTTACATTCCTACATACACAAAACAAGCATTAGATGGGTCTTTAAAGCATGCAAACCATGCATGTAATGTGATGTAATGGGCTAGAAAATGTATAAAATGGGAGCTCAACACACCCCCTAACCAGCTTTTTGCTGGTCCTGAGTAAAATATGCGTGAAACACGTTCAAACCTCCAAAAACCAACTCTCCTTCAGAAAACTATGTTTCTATCCATTCCAAGACATACAAGTGTAAAATTCAGAAAAAAATGAGGTGATAGAAGTTAAAACCTTAAACTCTCAAAACATAGTAAGTGTCCATATAAAATTCTCGCTGATTGATCGATAGATAGAGGAACTCGAACAAATTCAACCTAGTGTGCATAGTGAAAGTTCATCTCATGAGTTTCTGGGATTATCTTCATAAATCAACTAAACTATGGATCTCAATGTGTACAGAGCAACAACAAGCCTATGACAGGAATTTGCCTTACCGTCCTTTCGATGGCTTTCACACTACGTCCCATTTCCGATTTTGGTTACGGGTAGACCATCCCCCGGTTGGTAAATAGGAAGCCCTTTTCCAAAATTTCCACCATTTTCTCCATCATTCCCAATTTTCATCATTCCTTTTCCTTTTTCTTTTACATTAGATAGGACTTTTAGAAATCCATATATTTCGTTATTTTCACATAGACAAGGATGGACAAAGTACCCTCGGCTTGGTTACTCAACACTGAAAATCGTGTAATGTGACTAGGTGTAAGAGTGTTCAATTATTCTATCAATCACATAAAAAGGGGAATTCACATATAAAACCATTATAGTAAGAGTAGTTCAAGACTTACAAGATTCATCACTTCATATCTCCTTTTCTTATACCCATATCATCCTGAGTGCATAGAAACAAGGTTTTCCAAACGAGTTTTGAATTTTCAGAAAATTCAAAAAAAAGTTGCACATATGAAGCTCGAAATGTTACAAACTGCTAGATGAGGAATCTCATCTCACCCCCAACCAAATCTTGCATAGTCCTCGATGGAAAAAGATATGCAATGAGCATGAACATGAGAGCAATGGTAGAATATAAGAGAGTGAGAACAATAGTACCTTGAGAGAGTCGATCATGGAAGTCTGCAACTCTGACAACTAAATCTACCAAGCAAGTAAAACTAAAACAACTAAACCTACTAGGAAAAACTTCTTTAACAATATATGGGCCGGTTCATCGAGATCTCAATTTTTTCGAAAAAAGATGAAGTAGGGAATTATACAGGAGCACTTTCTGACCTTCATGGAAGGATTTTCTGAAGATAAGTTTGTCATGAAAGGCCTTCATCCTACTCTTGTAAATCCTCGAGTTCTTATAAGCATCATTCCAGATCTCATCAAGCTCATTAAGTTGGAGTTTGCGAAGCGAGCTAGCCCTGTCAATGTTAAAATTCAATGCCCGAATTACCCAATAGGCTTTGTGTTCAATCTCCACAGGCAAGTGACAAGCTTTCCCATAGACAAGTCTATAAGGGGACATTTCAATGGGGTCTTGTAAGCGGTACGGTGAGCCCAAAGTGCATCATCTAATCTCAGTGACCAATCTTTGCGATTTGGCCTCACCGTCTTTTCCAAAATCTGTTTGATTTTCCAATTGAAAATTTCAGCTTGCCCACTCGTCTGTGGGTGGTATGGGGTACTCACTTTATGCCTAATGCCATATTTCTTCATTAAGGCTTCAAAAGGCCTATTGCAAAAGTGAGAACACCATCACTAATGATGGCTTGAGGCATTCCAAATTTAGAAAGTATGTTTTCTTTAAGGAACTTTAGAACCGTACGATGATCGTGGTTCTACATGGAATAGCCTCTATCCATTTAGACACATAGTCTACGGCAAGCAATATATAGACATGTCCAAAAGATGAGGGGAACGGTCCCATGAAATCGATGTCCCAATAGTCGAAGACTTCAAGATGTTGAATTGGGGTAAGGGGCATCATATTTCGACGGGACAACCATCCTAGCTTCTGGCAGCACTCGCACTGCAAAACTCATGGGTGTCTCTAAATAGAGTGGGCCAATAAAAACCACACTGTAAAATTTTCGCAGTGGTTTTCTTGGTAGAAAAGTGACCCCCACATGCTTGATCATGACAAAAGGAGATGACAAAATTATGTTCATCATCAAGGACACATCTCCTAATTATTTGATCTGGACAACATTTAAAAAGTAAAGGTTCATCCTAGAAAAATCTGCGCACTTCCCTTAAAAATTTTCCCTTAAAAAGTTCGTTTGTCCTATGCAGTCGAATGAATTGGCATCGCACCTGTGGAAAGATAATTGGCTATGTTAGCGTACCAAGGTAGATGCATAGCAATAAAGAGTTGCTCATCAAGGAATGAGTCCTCAATAGGTGACTTGTCAATGGAATTAGATAGAACTAAGCGGGATAGATGATCTGCCACCACATTCTCTACTCCCTTCTTGTCCTTGATCTCCAAATTGAATTCTTGATGGAGTAAGATCCATCTAAGCAATCGAGTCTTAGCATCCTTCTTAGAAAGAAGGTGCTTTAGCGCTCATGATCCGTGTAAACAATAACCTTAGATCCTATTAAGTAAGGCCTAAATTTGTTCAAGGCAAAAATGACGGCTAGGAGATCCTTCTCTGTAGTTGAGTAATTGACTTGGGCAGGGATTCAAAGTCCTACTAGCATAGTAGATAACATGGGGCTTCTTATCCTTCTTTTGACCTAACACCGCCCCAATAGCATAATCGCTCGCATCGCACATCAACTCAAAAGGTATGGACCAATCCGGTGGTTGCATGATAGGAGAGGTTGTCAACATGTCTTTCAGCTTTGAAAAAGCTAATTGACATTCAGCATTCCACTCAAATTGGTTCTCCATTTGGAGAAGGTTACATAAGGGCTTAGAGATATGGCTGAAATCCTTTATGAACCTTCTGTAAAAGCCGGCACTGTCCAAGGAAGGACTGCACATTGCGTATGCTTTTGGGTGGTGGTAGATTGAAAATAATGTCAATTTTAGCCCTATTTACCTCTATTTCATTGGATGAGATGATATGTCCAAGGACTAGTCCTCTTTGCACCATGAAATGACACTTTTCCCAGTTTAAGACGAGGTTTTTCTCTTCACACCTTGTCAAGAACAACCTCAAGTGACTAAGGCACTCATCAAAAGTACAACCAAAAATAGAAAAATCATCCATGAAAACCTCGAGAAATTCACCCACCATGTCCGCTGAAAATACTCAACATGCATCGTTGGAATGTGGCGGGTGCATTACATAGCCCGAATGGCATTCTTCGGTATGTGAAGGTGCCAAACGGGCATGTAAAAGTGGTCTTCTCTTGGTCTTCTGGGGCTATTTCAATTTGATTGTAACCGGAATAGCCATCTAGGAAGCAATAATAGGAATGACTCACCAACCTCTCCAAAATTTGATCCATGAATGGGAGAGGGAAGTGGTCCTTCCTAGTGACCATGTTTAGATTCCGATAATCAATGCACATACGCTAACCGGTGATCACTTTAGTCGGTATAAGCTCGTTGTTGGCGTTTTCTATGATGGTAATACCAGATTTCGTAGGGATAACTTGGGTAGGACTCACCCATTGGTTATCCGAGAAGGGGTAGATGATACCCACATATAGTAGCTTTAACACCTCTGCTTTGACAACCTCCATCATGTTTGGATTTAGCCTTCTTTGAGGTTGTCTAGTCATTTTTGCATTTTCTTCGAGGTGTATACGGTGAGTACAAACCAAAGAGTCTATCCCCTTGAGATCCGCTATTGTCATCATATGACTTCCCTATGTTCTTTTAGTAGCTCAATTAACTTGAGCTCTTGGTCTTTCCCTAGGTGAGAGGTAATGACAACTGGGAATGTTTCTTCTTGACCCAAATATACATATTTAAGCTCGGATGGCAATGGCTTAAGGTCAAGCTTCGGTGGTTTGATGTTAGACGGTAGAGGCCTTGATGTGGTTGGTGGCAATCTTTCAAAATGGGGCCTCCACCAGCTAGTACCAACTACCGACTTCTCAATATTCAATGCTTGCACAATTTCACTAATGATGGGGTCTTTGGAATCCTTGAAATGTGCCAAGCATATCTCCAAGATTTCTAGTGGTTCAAGTTGGAGGAGCTCTTCTTCTTCAAAAGATTCGAGCATGTTCACCTCAAAGAGCTCGTCGTCATCAACATCCCTATGCCTTTTACCCATGTGGAACACATTCACCTCTAATGTCATGTTCCCAAAGATAATTGCATCACCCCATTCCGGCAATTTATGATTGCGTTTGATGTAGCAAGGAACGGGCGGCCTAAAATCACTGGTATTTGAGTGCTAGCATCTATAACCTGTTGTGTGTCCAAGACGATAAAATCCACTGGGTAGTAGAATTTGTTAACTTGGACTAGAACATCCTCAACTATCCCTCTCGGTACACGGATGGATCTATCAGCTAGTTGCAACGTGGTTTTGGTGGGTTTTAATTCACCAAGACCCAATTGCTCATATACCGAGTATGGGATCAAGTTTACGCTTGCCTCCAAGTCTAGCAATGCACGCTCAATCCGGTAGTCGCCAATGATGCAGGGAAATTGTGGGACTACCGAGATCCTTGAATTTTGGAGGGGTCTTTTGAGTGAGGATGGCACTCACTTGCTCATTCAAAAAGGCCTTCTATTGCACATTATATTTGCGTTTAGTTGTGCATAGGTCCTTTAGAAACTTGGCATAAGAGGGAATTTGTTTGATGGCATCAAGCAGTGGAATGTTGATCTTGACTTGTCTGAAAATCTCTAAAATGTCATGAGAGTTTAGGAGAGATTTTTGAGCAACCAATCTCGAAGGGAATGGTGCTACGGGCTTGTAAACGCGTTCCGTTTCTTGTAGGGCTAAGTTGGATCTGTCCTCATCCTCAGAATTTACCGGATCATTAGGCTTGTCGGCCTTCACCGGAATAGTTTTGTTAATTTGTTTACCACTTCTAAGAGTGGTGATGGATTTGGCTTGCTCCATATGTTGGTTGGAGGGATTAAGAATGCTTACTTCATGTACTTGCTTTGGATTGGGCTGAGGTTGGGCCGGAAAGGTCCTTCCCTAGCATTCAAGCGTCCCTTAATCTCATCAACCGAGACTTTAAGCTCTTAGAACATTTGCTGATTTGATTGATTGATTTGCGTTTGCCCTTGGATAAATGCCTTTAAAGTATCCTCCATTGAGAATTGAGGTGGGGCCATGTTTTGCATGGGAGGCCCTCCTTAAGAGTTGGTAGGATTGCCCGTGGGAGCATTCTTCCAACTGAAATTCGGGTGGTTCTTCCAAGTAAAATTGTACGTGTTACCCACTGGTCCATTACAAGGCTGTTGATAACCATATGTGGCATTTGTGTGTTCATGTAACACCTCTTGAAATGCAAGAATTGTAGGACAATCTTGCGTAGTGTGCATATTAGTGAAACAAATCCCACACGTGATCTCAATAGCTTCATTGGACTTTGCAACTCCACTCTTACTAAGTTCCATGGCTTCGATCTTCCTTGTAGGCTGGCTAGCCTTGCATTCACATTATTTTCCTCCTTAAGGATATAAATCCCTCCTTTCTCTTTTTCTTGAGGAGGCTTGAGGTTATTAGATTTTTCCGAGGTATCCCATGATTGGGCATTCTCGGCCAACATATCCAAGTAACTCCAAGCTTCATCTAGATTTTTGCTCATAAACTCGCCGTTGCACATCATCTCTACGAATTGGCGCATATTGGAACTTAATCCATCATTGAAGAAGTTTATGATTCGCCAACTTTCGTAGCTGTGATGTGGATAGGCCAGTAGGAGGTCCTTAAACATTTTCCAACATTGGAAGAATGATTCATTTTCTTTAACCGAAAAGTTCATTATGGCTCTTCGAAGGGTGTTTGTTTTATGAGCCGGGAAGAACTTTTTCAAGAATTCCCGAGTCATCTCATTCCATGACCCTATTGAGTGTAGTCTAAGAGAGTGGAGCCAACTCTTGGCTCTTTCTTTCAATGAGAAGGGAAAGAGTTTAAGTTTGATGGCATCTTCTGAGACATTCTGATATTGTAACGTAGCCACCACTTCTTCAAATTCCTTTAAGTGTAAGTATGGGCTCTCAAAATCTAGCTAATGGAACCTTGGTATGAGTTGAATTATACCCGACTTTATATCGATGTTTCCCCCATTGGTGGTAAGACTACGCACGAGGGTGTAGTTACACGGGCCGGTTGCAGGTAATCCCGTAAAGATCTCATTAGAGGAGCATTGTTCGCTCGCCTCAAGTGCAAGGCTGCGATGTAGTAATAAATCTTGGTAAGTGTTGAGCTCTTAATTGTGCATATTTTAACCCCAATTCATCACTCATTATGCATGGTTTTCATAATTTAAAGACTAATCAAATACATGTTTTGTGGTTGTAGGAATGAGAGTTACTTTGCCCAATTGATGACCAAAAGAACTGATTTAAAACCTTGGATAAAGACCCAAGGAGGGCTGAAGGAAGAAGGAAGCAAAGAAAGAAGCAAAGAAAGAAGAAAATAGAAGAAAGAAAGGAAGAAAACGAGAAGAAAAAGAGACCGACCGGTCTTGACCGGTCGGCCAAGGAAGCCCGACCGGTCTTGACCGGTCGGCCATGCTTGCTGGAGTAATGCCAAAGAGGGCCTGACCGGTCTTGACCGGTAGGCCAAGGAAGCCCGACCGGTCTTGACCGGTCGGCCATGCTTGCTGGAGTAATGCCAAAGAGGGCCTGACCGGTCGTGACCGGTCGGCCATGCAAGTTTCAGATTCCAGATTCTAAAACAGCAATGTATTCCCACACCTAATTTTTCGGACCAGCTTTCTGAGCTGATCTTGATGATATTTGGAAATCCAACACATCCATGTCGAAGAGGAACTCGACGCCGAACTAACCCAAGTGGTTTCGTGTCGATCGGAGTTACGGATTGATCGTGGTGACCAAAACAATACGAACTGTCCAGAAAGTTCCAGATTTCGCTGTTCCACTCTGGGCCGGTCCAGGTGGCCCATCATTGAGGATATGAAAAATCTACTTTGACCATCTTTTAGACCACATCCATATATGAATAACCACAAAAGTTTTAGATCAAAAGGGTGTGTGGTTTGATCGTACCGGTTGAAGAAACATGGACCATCCAGAAAGCTCCAACTGCGCAGAGTTTATAAAAGCCCTAATTGTTCTAATTTTCGGACCATATTCTGAGATTGTTTTGGACAATCTAATCGGTCTATCATGTAGAGGAGGAAGTTTTCTACTCATGTTCAAAATTTGAGATCAATCCGACCTCTGTACACTCCGGAGCGTTGAAAGCAAGATGACTGGTTCTGAAGGTACCCGAAGTGCGCGATTTTGAGAGGCGGTCAGTGATGTGATTGGTGGGCCCATTCAGAGGATAATCTTGGAAATCTAAATCATCTATGAGGAAGATCACATTACAAGGAAGCTACAAATCAAATTTGAAGGCAATCCGACCATTGGTTAAGCCATACCAAGCGAAACAAATTCTGCTATGTTGCTGTACTAGTGCTGCACTATAAAAGGAGGTGCTCTCTTCTATTCCAGGGCAACCAAGGACGTGGGGAGCAAGGAGTTCAAGTCATAGGAGGCTTCCTAGCCTCCTCCAGCTAGTTTTTCTTCCTTTTCTTAGTTCTAGTTCTAGTTTTTAATATGCTTTTTATTAGCTAATCTCTTAGCTAGAGCTAAGAGGTGAACCTTATAGTTTTCTTAGATTGTTTAATTCGTTTTATTGGTTTTTAGTTTGGAATTCATGATTATGAACTAAGGTTTGAAGTTTATACAAGTTTTTAAGTAATTTTTCTTAGTCTTGTGATGACTCATGGATGTTTGGATGAATTACTTATATTCTTAATTTGTTTGCAACGGTCTAGACCTGTATGATCCGAGGAATCAGAGTGCGCTCTAGTACTAAGCTCTTCATGAAGGGACTTCCTACCAAAGTTCTATTTTTCTGTTTTTCTGAATATGTATGGATTGTGCATATGATTTGAATCTAGTTCAAATCATGATCTAGCCTTGTCTTGTGAGAGGACTTGAGGATGGTTATGATTGTGAACTGGACCTTTTGGAAAGGGGAATGACCTATGCAATTGAGCATGCTCAGCTCAGCCTACATTGAGTGAATCCTATGCATAGAACTTACATATGACAGACTGTTTGGTTTAACAGCCCTATCATCCGACTAGATAGACAGGAATGTCGATTCTAGTTGAGAAAGTAAGAAACCATAGCGAATTATGCATCTAAGAAGAGCTATAAGTGGATCCTTGATGCTCTAGTTATCTTTTCATTATTAGATTTTCTATTTTATGTTAAAAATCAATTTCACAAACCTCTTTGATTCTAGTTATTAGGATAATTGGAATTGTTTACTTCCTTCCCTGTGGATCGATCTCGGTCTTATCGAGTTTATTACTACATCGCAACCCTACATTTGGGGAAGCGAACAAGTTTTTGGCGCCGCTGCCGGGGAAGAGGTTAAACGGTTCTAATTGTTCTAGTAACTATAGAGTAGTCTTAGTTAGGTAGGATTTTCAGTTTTTATAGAAGAAGATTTTCTGATTTTTTTTTTCTAGATTACTAACAATTTTTTGTTGGATTTTGTAGGACATTGTTGCTGACATATATCTCGCTCTATTGGGTAACATCTCTCCATCTCCCTTCTTTTTGTTCTTTTTTTCTAGATTAGGGTAGTTCCAACTCTTTAAAATCTCATTATGGCTGATTGGAAGTGTGGTGCTTATGCATACCTTTTGGAAGATGAGATGACAGACCATGGAATCAAAACTCTTTATGATTGGAACCAATTTAAGCATAAGTATTATTCTGAGAGTAAATCAACCTCCACTACCCCCCAACGTAAGACGCTACGTGATTACTGGGTTGAAAATAACATGAGTATCCCACCAAGTTTAACAGGAGG
Source organism: Liriodendron chinense (assembly GCA_003013855.2). NCBI lineage: Eukaryota > Viridiplantae > Streptophyta > Magnoliopsida > Magnoliales > Magnoliaceae > Liriodendron > Liriodendron chinense. Next base: position 1,346,675 of record ML058350.1, on the reverse strand, counting down.
TAGGAATAAGAAAAAGGACCGGGGGAGTAATGACCAACCGGTAAAGACATTGCGTGATCACTTGTATGGTTATGCCTATCAACCATCTTATCAGTCTTCGTCATATAACACGTATGATCTTCATCGAGAGAGTCCTCACACCTCTAGTCCAATGGAGGATGAGCCAACCATGGATGCCAACAATTATCCTCAAGAGTTTCTTTCTCATGATCCTCAACCGACACGAACTCTTGAGGATATATTGTGAGAGTGTATGGAAATAACTGAGCAATGCATACAAAACCTCTCGCCATCTCAAAATATTGAACCCAACATTGGGAACACCGAATCAATCCCCAACAATGAGGAGGATGAGGCTATCTAAACCCAACCTTCTCTAGATTTAATGACTAAACTTCTAAGGGATGTAGATCTCAGTGATCCCACCATTACCATCGATTATGGTGAATCAACTATCTCTTTTAACTATTCCTATTTGAATGATGAAGAGATTTCAAGGACGGTTGACGAACCCGAGGAATCTGCAAAATCTGAAAGTGATAGTTTGATTGCCTACAATGAGGGTTTAAAGGATGATTGTGAGTCCATGATTTGTTCTTCCAAAGGGCCGAATGTTTTTGAATCACCGAAAGATATTCTTGCTAGAGAGATGGCCGAAGTCGATATTTTTAAGTCCTTCCACCAACAACACATGCCGGATTCTATTGTGGAAGAACTCCCTTGGGTTGAAAATTCTGCTTCTTTGGATGATGGGGTGGCACAATCTGAAATTTCAAAAGATCAACTAATGCTAGATGATGTGCTTACCACTAAATCTGAAAATTTTTCTTTGGAAGACCTCCCCTCTATAGAGGAGGAATTCCTTACCCTTGAAACAGAATTTCCTCAATCACTTAGGGAGAACGAGGACCCTTCATTCGACTCTCTCGATTTCCTAAAGGAATGCATGACCCACCCCTATGATCTGGATGATGAGATGATTAAGGAGTTGGATAGTTTGTTAGACATGGTGTCAGTGCCTGAAGAACACCATTCCACTGATTTACACTCTTTACCATGGTTTCTGGAAGCACCATGCAAATCTGAATTTGTGGAGGAGACAATCCAAACTGAAAAATACTTAATGAATGTCTCTCCACCATCATGGGTTCTTCAACCCATTGAAAATTCTGATTGGGAGGACCCGTTTTTAATCAATTACAACCCAATTCAGAACTTGAGGAGATATCTTTTTGCTGCTCTTATCTCCTCCTTACATGCGTGTGGTGCATACTATGATTAGACTTTCATGAAGAAACGCACACATGTATACATTCGAGCAGGACTTTGGATGGTCCTCATGAGAAACCTATTGAAATTCATGAAGATCCTGCTCAAATTTGATCATGTAGTCGATCAGACTAATCAAAGGTAGGTAGGTAGGTTAGGATTTCGTTCTACATTTAGGATTGAATAAGTCTCCTTGAGACAATGGAAGATGCTAGAATTGATCAACTTGCTACCTCAGGTACTCTCGTTCTCACTCTCCTTTGTTTTGTGTCATTGCTCTCATGTCATGCATATTGCATATCTTATTACATTGAGGACAACGTAAGATTTTGGTTGGGGGGTGAGATTCCTTAGATGAATCTACTAGCTTTTGTGACATTTCGAGCAATTATGTAGAAAATTTTCGATTTTTCTAAAATTCAAAACTCTTTTGGAAAACGTTATTTCTATGCATTCAAGATGATACGAGTATAAGAAGAGGAGATACGAAGTGAGTGATGTTGCAAGCTTTGAATTTCTTTTAATATAATGGTTTTATATGTGAATTCCCCTATTTATGTGAGTGATAGAAAATTTGAACACTTTTACACCTAGTTCACATTACACGATTTTCGTGGGTTGAAAGGATTATGTGATTTGTGGATTAACTATACTTTGATTTAAGGTGTTGAGAAACCAAGCCGGGGTACTTTGTCCATCCTTGTCCATGGGAAAATAACGAAAGATATGGATTTCTAAAAATCCTATCTAATTTAAAAAGAAAAAGGAAAAGGAAGGATGAAATTGGGAATGATGGAAAAATGGTGGAAAATTCCGATTAGGGCTACCTACTACCAACCGGGGGATGGTCTACCCGTAACCAAAGCCGGAAATGGGACGTAGTGTGAAAGTCGTCGGAAGGACGGTAAGACAAATTCCTATCATAGGCTTGTTGTTGCTCTGTGCACCTTGAAATCCATAGTTTAGTTGATCTATGATGAAGATGAGCCCAGAAACTCATGAGATGAACTTTCACTATGCACACTAGGGTGAATTTGTTCAAGTTCTTCTATTTATCAATCAATCAGTGGGAATTTCATATAAATACTTATTATGTTCTAAGAGTTTAAGGTTTCAACTTCTATCACCTAATTTCTCTGATTTTTATGCTTGTGTGTCTTGGAATGTATAGAAGAATAGTTTCTAGAGGAGAGTTGGATTTGGAGAATGAAACTTGTTTCACGCATGTTTTGCTCGGGACTAGCAAAATGCTAGTTGGGGGGTGTGTTGAGCTCTTAATTGTGCATATTTTAACCCCAATTCATCACTCATTATGCATGGTTTTCATAATTTAAAGACTAATCAAATACATGTTTTGTGGTTGTAGGAATGAGAGTTACTTTGCCCAATTGATGACCAAAAGAGCTGATTTAGAACCTTGGATAAAGACCCAAGGAGGGCTGAAGGAAGAAGGAAGCAAAGAAAGAAGCAAAGAAAGAAGAAAATAGAAGAAAGAAAGGAAGAAAACAAGAAGAAAAAGAGACCGACCGGTCTTGACTGGTCGGCCAAGGAAGCCCGACCGGTCTTGACCGGTCGGCCATGCTTGCTGGAGTAATGCCAAAGAGGGCCTGACCGGTCGTGACCAGTCGGCCAGCCCTGTCCGACCGGTCGTGACCGGTCGGCCATGCAAGTTTCAGATTCCAGATTCTAAAACAGCAATGTATTCCCACACCTAGTTTTTCGGACCAGTTTTCTGGGCCGATCTTGATGATATTTGGAAATCCAACACATCCATGTCGAAGAGGAACTCGACGCCGAACTAACCCAAGTGGTTCGTGTCGATCGGAGTTACGGATTGATCGTAGGTGACCAAAACAATACGAACTGTCCAGAAAGTTTCAGATTTCGCTGTTCCACTCTGGGCCGGTCCAGGTGGCCCATCATTGAGGATATGAAAAATCTACTTTGACCATCTTTTAGACCACATCCATATATGAATAACCACAAAAGTTTCAGATTAAAAGGGTGTGTGGTTTGATCATACCGGTTGAAGAAACATGGACCATCCAGAAAGCTCCAACTGCGCAGAGTTTATAAAAGCCCTAATTGTTCTAATTTTCGGACCATATTCTGAGATCGTTTTGGACAATCTAATCCATCTATCATGTAGAGGAGGAAGTTTTCTACTCATTTTCAAAATTTGAGATTAATCCGACCTCTGTACACTCCGGAGCGTTGAAAGCAAGATGACTGGTTCTGAAGGTACCCGAAGTGCGCGATTTTGAGAGGCGGTCAGTGATGTGATTGGTGGGCCCATTCAGAGGATAATCTTGGAAATCTAAATCATCTATGAGGAAGATCACATTACAAGGAAGCTACAAATCAAATTTGAAGGCAATCCGACCATTGGTTAAGCCATACCAAGCGAAACAAATTCTGCTATGTTGCTGTACTAGTGCTGCACTATAAAAGGAGGTGCTCTCTTCTATTCTAGGGCAACCAAGGACATGGGGAGCAAGGAGTTCAAGTCATAGGAGGCTTCCTAGCCTCCTCCAGCTAGTTTTTCTTCCTTTTCTTAGTTCTAGTTCTAGTTTTTAATATGCTTTTTATTAGCTAATATCTTAGCTAGAGCTAAGAGGTGAACCTTATAGTTTTCTTAGATTGTTTAATTCGTTTTATTGATTTTTAGTTTGGAATTCATGATTATGAACTAAGGTTTGAAGTTTATACAAGTTTTTAAGTAATTTTTCTTAGTCTTGTGATGACTCATGGATGTTTGGATGAATTACTTATATTCTTAATTTGTTTGCAACGGTCTACACCTGTATGATCCGAGGAATCGGAGTGCGCTCTAGTACTAAGCTCTTCATGAAGGGACTTCCTACCAAAGTTCTATTTTTCTGTTTTTTTGAATATGTATGGATTGTGCATGTGATTTGAATCTAGTTCAAATCATGATCTAGCCTTGTCTTGTGAGAGGACTTGAGGATGGTTATGATTGTGAACTGGACCTTTTGGAAAGGGGAATGACCTATGCAATTAAGCATGCTCAGCTCAGCCTACATTGAGTGAATCCTATGCATAGAACTTACATATGACAGACTGTTTGGTTTAACAGCTCTATCATCCGACTAGATAGACAGGAATGTCGATTCTAGTTGAGAAAGTAAGAAACCATAGCGAATTATGCATCTAAGAAGAGCTATAAGTGGATCCTTGATGCTCTAGTTATCTTTTCATTATTAGATTTTCTATTTTATGTTAAAAATCAATTTCACAAACCTCTTTGATTCTAGTTATTAGGATAATTGGAATTGTTTACTTCCTTCCCTGTGGATCGACCTCGGTCTTACCGAGTTTATTACTACATCGCAACCCTACACTTGGGGAAGCGAACAGTAAGACCAGGGAATTAGAGAACAACTTCTAGATTATTCCAACAACTAGGATTGCAACAATTTAGAGGTTCAATTAAGATAATTATGCTAAATTAGTAACTTAAGAAAAATAGTAATTAAAGGCACTAAGGCTTTTAAGGATCCACTTGTAGTAATCCCATGTCAATCCAATCAATCCAACCATAAAACTCAACTAGATGTGAAGTCCTATCTCTCATCTAGTTGGAAGATAAAGCATTAAAGCACATTCAATCTCACTTAAGTTGAACTTCTAAGTTCTAGTCCTATTCAACCACATAGAATTCGAAATCATAGCCTTCGGAGTAACAGCCATGCCTATGGACTATGGCATGCTCAAGGGTTACCATAATTCGGATCTAATAAAACAAAACATGATAATCTCAGAGAATTGCAAGGAATCCATGTCCGGAGCACATGAACTCTCATAAAACTTCTAAAAATACCAACTTTAAGAACTAGAAATCAAAATTCGAACTTGAAGTAAAGCTACTTGAATTAAACTGAATCAAACATGAAATTGGCTACAAGCTTCAACTCTCAGCCTTAGCTGAGAGATTCTAGCCGAGCATTGTCATACTACAACTAGAACTCATAAAAGAAAACTAGAAAACATAAAAACCCAGAGTTTGGAGGGTTGTAAACGCTCCACGACGGCTTCCTTCCTCTCCCACGAAGTTCCTTAGCTTCTATGATGCCCTAGGAAGAGCCCCTAGGTGTCCTTTTATAGTGGGGAAGCTCTCTTGTGTCGAAAACATCCAGAATTTGCGTAAGGTTACGCAATGCGCAGAGAAAATTGGATCCCAAAATAGAAAGCTTGCTGTTTAGTGCATGGCCGACCGGTCACGGCCGATCGGATTGGGCTAGCCGAACGGTTGGACCTATTCTTTGACAGTCCAGGGAGTGCAAGAAGGGGGGCGACCTGTTGACCGACCGGTCGGACCCTCCTGGTCCTTTGTCCAGCATGTACAGCAGGGTTGGCCGACCGGTCTTGACCGGTCTGGCTCCCTTGGCCGACCAGTCGGAGCTCTTTTACTCTTCATTTTCTTCCTTTCTTTCTTCTCTTTTCTTCTGTTCGTTCGCCTCAAGTGTAAGGCTGCGATGTAGTAATAAATCTCGGTAAGACCGAGGTCGACCTACAAGGAAAGAGGTAAACAATTTCAAGTACTATAATAACTAGAATCTAAGAAGTTTAAGAAAGTAGTTTTTCACATGAAATAGGAAAATCTAGAAATAAGAAGAACTAGAGCATCAAGGATCCACTTGTAGTAGTCCAATGCCAATCCATTCATCCAAGTACAACACAATTAGAATCAAAGTCCTATCTCTCATCTAATTGGAAGATATAACATTCAAGCAAAAACAGTCCCACTTAAATCTGGAAATCAGATTTCTAGTTCTAATAAAGCACATAGAACTTGAACTTGTAGCCTTCGGAGTAACAGCCATGCCTATGGACTATGGCATGCTCAAGGGTTACTACAATTCGAATTCAAACAACGCAATCATGGTAATCTCAGAGAATTGCAAGGAACTCATGTCCGGAGCACACAAACTCTCACAAAACTTCTAAAAAACCAAACTTTATTCAAACTAGAACTTGAAAATCCATAATTAAAGTAAAGGGTACTTGGAGAAACGAATTAAAGCATTGAAACAAACTACAAACTTCACCTCTTAACTCTAGCTAAGAGGTTAGCTAAAAGAAAACATTAAAAACTAAAAACTAGAACTAAAAGAAGAAGAAACTAGTTGTAGGAGGCTAGGAAGCCTCCTAGGTCTTGATCTCTTTGCTCCCCACGTTGCTAGATGAGTTAGGAAGAGGTTGTAGGTGTCTTTTTTATAGCTTAGAAGCGTCACCGACTTGGAAGAATCGTGGAAATACGGAGTCCCACCACACTTAGGAAACTCAAAATTCGAGTTTAGAAAGCTTCAAGTTGCTGTCTACATGTGGCCGACCGGTCTTGACCTGTCGAACTAGGCTGGCCGACCGGTCTTGACCTGTCCAGGGGGTACACAAAGAGGTAGCTACCTGTCGGCCGACTAGTCTTGACCGGTCTAGCCTTCTTGTTTTAACATTTTCTTTCTTTCTTTCTTCTTCTCTCTCCTCTCCTTGCTTTCTCCTTTCTTTGATCCACCTTGGCCTTCATCTAAAGCTCCTAAATGTGCCCCTTTTAGTCTCCAATTTTGTGAAGTCACTCTCATTCTTACAATCACAAAACAAGCATTAGATGGGCTTTTTAAACATGAAAACCATGCATATAATGTGATGTAATGGGTCGGCAAATGTATAAATTGGAGGTTCAACATCTTCTTCCTTCTAAACTAAACCACCTTCGGATTGGAGACGATTGTCGTGATCACGTTCCCAACGGGACATAACCACACAATCCAAAATCTAAACTAAACCTAAATCCTAAAATCTAAAAATAAAAACCGAAAATTAAAAGAGTTCAAGTTGGAAGGATAGTACCCGATTTGCTTGAACTAGAAGAACTTCCTACAAAACAAAACAAACTTTGTTAGTTCAATAATTCAGAAAAACTAATCCTCAGAAAATAAGAAAACCTAACTACTTCTACTCTATAGCCACTAAAATAATTTAGAACGGTTTAACCTAGTTCCCTAGCAACGGCGCCAAAAACTTGTTCGCTCGCCTTAAGTGTAAGGCTGCGATATAGTAATAAATCTTGGTAAGACCGAGGTCGATCCACAGGGAATAAGGTAAACCAATTCAAGTTGTTCCAGCAACTTCAAACTCAATGAATTAAGGATTTAAGGTTTATAAACTAACTTAAAACAGTAATTGTAAAAATCTGTAATTAAAGGGAACTAAGGCTTTTGAGGATTCACTTGTGATAGCCCTCATGTGAATTCATTCATCCAAGCATAACACAACTAGAATTAAAGTTCTATCTCTCTTCTAGTTGGAAGATATGGCATTCAAATACAAACACTCTCTACTCGAGTTGAAGAACAAGGTTCTAGTTCGAATAAAGCCTATAGAAGTCGAATATGTAGCCTTCGAAGTAACGACCATGGCAATGGACTATTGTACACTCTAGGGTTACTACAATTCGAATCTAATCAATTCAAACATGATAATCTCAGAGAATTGCAAGGAACTCATGTCCTAAGCACATGAACTCTCATAAAACATCCAAAAATATCACTTTTATTCAAACTAGAACTTAAAAATAAAAAACTTTAAGCAAAATACTTGAATTAGAACAAATTCAACATGATAACTACTCACAAGCTTCACCTCTTAGCCTTAGCTAAGAGCTTCTAGCCGAGCATTATCATGCTTCAACTAAAATTCAAAGAAAAACTAAACAAAAACATGAAAAACTAGAAAAAAAACCCTAATCGGAGGAGTTGTGATGGCTCTACAATGATCTCCCTTTCTCCCCACGAATTTAGAACTCTTCTAAGATATCTTAACAAGGATGCCAAGGTGTCCTTTTATAGGAAAAACCATGAATTGCCTCAGATTGCGTAAAAACTTATGCACATATGTCGGTGTCGGACGCTGGTCAGGAGCCCGGCCAGGTAGTGGTTGGGCGCCCGACCGTGCTTCAATTCGGTCAGCAGCCTTTTGGTGAAATCCCTTTTGAATATCGGGCGCCCGCCCAGATGTTGGTCGGGCGCCCAGTCTGGTCCAGAATTGAGTAGTAAGTTCAGCCTTTTATCTCCCAATTTCGAGCGCCCGACCATGTTTTGGTCGGGCGCCCGGTGGCCTGCTAACATATATGCTAAACTCTTCTTTCTTCTGGCCTATCTAGGTCTTTCTGACGTTATTCTTCAGGGCTTCTTTTCAATGTCTTCAATGTGGTTCCAAAGGACCCTTTTAGCAATAATTTCATGACTTCTCTCTTACATTCCTACATACACAAAACAAGCATTAGATGGGTCTTTAAAGCATACAAATCATGCATGTAATGTGATGTAATGGGCTAGAAAATGTATAAAATGAGAGCTCAACAATCATCAAACCTTGTCACTAGATTAGACTAAGGTCATAGTTTGAACTTGATTCAAATCACATAGACAAGCAACTCATATTTCAAATTTTACACAAAAGATAGAACTTTGGTTTGAAGTTCCCACGTAAAGAATCAAGTTCTAGAGCGTATTGAATCCGATTCCTCAGAGCGTACAGGTCTAGATCTTTGCAAAATAACTAAGAACTAAGTAAAATCCTTCCAAACATTCATGAGTCATCATATGATTAAGAAAAAATACTTAGTACTTCATTCAAACTTAACAAACCATTATTCAACATTAAATCAAATTCATGAACTATAAAAAATGAATTAAAACATCTTAGAATAACTATAAGATTCCCCTATTAGCCCTAGCTAAGAGGTTTAGCCAACCATGTTAAGAGAAAACAGGAAATCTATTTAAAACATGAAGAACTAAAAAGAAAACAAAGTAGAGGGAGTTGTAGAATTTCGAATCCAACTTTCTCCACTTCCCAATACAATGATCTCTTCTAAGGTAGGTTAAGAATGAAGTGGAGGTGTCCTTTTATAGGTTTTGAGCCCCACCAAAGCAGAAGCTTCGAGAAAACGCATAAGGGTTACGCAGTGCGCAATAAAATCTGGAAGTTTAAAACTGGAAATTGCTTTTTTAGCTTGGTCGACCAGTCTTGACCGGTCAGACTGGTCTGTGGAGTGTCCAGTGAGCACACCTCCCTCTTTGTCTGCATGGCCAATCGGTCTGGCTTGTTTGGCCGACTGGTCTTCACCGATCAAACCCATCTGGTGGATGCTCTAGTGTGTTCTACATTAATTGCAAGGGTGGCCAACTAGCCTGATGACCGGTCTGGCACCTAGCCGACCGGTCAGGACCGGTCGGACCCCATAAAATTTAAATGTTTCTTCTTTGAATTCTTTGATTTCTCCTTACTTCCTTGCTCCAATCTTCATTCTTCTTTCCTTTGATCTTTAATGATCTTTTGAAGTGTTCTTTAATCTTCAAAATGATGAAATCTCTCTCTCATCCTACAATCACAAAATAATGCATTAGATAAGAGTTTAAACATAGAAATCATGCATTGTTAGTGATGAAATGGGGTCCAAACATGCACATTTAAGAGCTCAACAAAAACCAAAGTGCAAAGCTAGAGGGCCAGAAAAATAAAGTGCATAAAATGCAGAAAACAGTCCTATTGTTACCCCTTGGGCCTGCCGATCGGCCGATAGGTCGGGCCTGATGCCAAACAAGCCGGATTTTCAAGGTTTTTTTTAGCTAAATTCGCTAGACTATTTTTAACAGGTCCGGCTAACCAGCTGAAAGGTCGACAGACAGGTCGGATGGTATCTAGATTGTTTTCATTATTGCTGTGCAAGCTCCGACTTGCTGACTAGGGGGGTCCGGTTGGTCGGCCAACGTTAAAAAATAGTAGCTTCTACTTGAAGCTTCGATTTTTCATGCGCAGTGCGTAAGTATTACGCAATTCTAGAAGTTTCTGAGTCGGTGGAGCTTTGAATCTAAAAAGGACACCTAGAGGTGGTCCTAAAAATACCATAGAAGGCTTGGAAGTCGTGGGAGGTGAAGAGGATTGCTGCAGAGCGTTTGCAACTCCTCCAAATCAGTTTTTTTTTATGTTTTACGGTAGTTTTCTTTTGAGTTTTAATTTAACCTATTGATGGTTGGCTAAACCTCTTAGCTAGAGTTAAGACGTGAAGCTTATAGTTGTTTATTCATTTTGAATTAGTTCAAGTATTTTTGGGTTTAATGAAGAATACTTCTAGTTCAAGTTTGAAGTAAAGTTAGTATTTTTAGTTTAATCTCTATCTCTTGTGATTTTTCTTACATAGGATGTTGTGATTTACTAAGATTGCTTAATGGGGTGTTGATTGATAGAATTTTGGGTTGTAGAGGTCTTAGATCCATCATGATATGTTGGATGTTAGGAGATCTTACAAATTAAGTTTCCTTAGTACTTATCTACAACTAAACTAGAAGAAGTTCTTATTTTTGGGATTGATCTGAGATATATGTTTATGTATTGATATAGGTTCAATAGAAGTTCAATTCATGCTTCTAAATCTAGTCTAGTGACAAGACTTAAGGAAGAATTATGAATGTGATCTTAATTATTTTGTGAAGGATTGGGCTATGTGATTGGATATGCCTAATACCTTAGTTGTTATGAGAGAACGATATCAGTGGATGATCCATCTATGTTAGATGCATTATGATAATTTGATTACTTTACATTCTGATTGAATAAGAATAGAACTCTTATTCCAATTGAGTTATTGGCTTGAATGGTTTGAATTGACATTGTGAATGATTATAAGTGAATCCTTGGCGCTCTAATGTTTATTTCCCTGATTTAGTTTATAATTTTATGTTAGTCCCATACCTAGCATGTTAATTGATTACAAGATGATAGACTCCTGATCCCGAATAGTCTGGTACCTATTGAGGACCGTGGCCCATGAGTGTATGTGTAAGACCCGTACCCTGAATTGCCCTCCGTACATTTAGTTTTCGGTACCGGTACATCCAGGATGGACCAGATTAGAGAGCCTTGATCGCGACCCTATTTTTGTACCGCATCGACCTAAGACTTGTACCCTTACAACCGCGCGGGCGCCACGATTCCAACGCTGCGCGGCACGCCCCATTGCGATACCCGGTGTGTAAGATGCGTACCTTTGCGCAGTTCGAAGTGGGCTGTGCAACGCGCGTGTGGCGTGGGCCCCACTTGCACAAATCCCATCAACATGTCAAATCAATCACCATCACCCTCACCCATACCCCTATCATTACCCTAACCTATACACACCAACTCCAACCCATACCTCTCTCACCAAAGTCAACTCCAACCCATTCCTCCCATCCCATCATCATCATCATCACCTAAAGTACCCCCCTCTCCCATACTAAAGCCATACGTAGGGGGGGTGGCCTTCTCATATTCTAAGATTTGAGAGAGAGAGAGAGAGAGCAAGAGAAGGAGAGAGAGAGAGATTTGAGAGAGAGAGAGAGAAGAAAGAGATTTGAGAGATTGAGTGAGTTTAGAGAGAGATCTAGAGGGAGCTCAAGAGAGAAAGAGAGAGGTTGAAGGAGGAGATCAAGCTTGGAGGACCCCGATCATCATCCGGACCGTCCGATCGGCAATCCAACCGTCCAACCATCATTGTGAGTGCAATCTCCCTCCCTTTTTCTGGTTTACCTTTCTTTTTATTTCCTTGGGCCCGCCTTGTGATGGGCAATGAGATGGATGGGCTGGATCTTACACATATGGGCCCCACTTGAAAGTATATAAAAAGAAAAAAAGAAAACAAAAAAAAGAGAAGAAGAAAAGAAAAAGAAAAGCCTTGGGCCGCTGGACAGTCAGCGTCCAAAGGACGCTGCTGCCCAGCAGCGCCTAGCCTTTGGGTTGACCGTGGGTCCCCTCTTGTAGGACCCACCTTGATGCATGTATGTGATCCACGCCGTCCATCTGTTTCTCCAGCCCATTTTAGGGCTGGAAGCCAAAAATGAAGTAAATCCAGATCTCAGGTGGACCACACCATAGAAAACAGCGTAGCTAATGATGCCTATTGTTTAAAACCTTTTTGGGCCACCTTGATGTTTCTAGGCTTTGTAAGATACCCAATATTGGGCTTGTTGGGTCCCCCATGAGATGGGGAACCTGATAGATGGAGTGGATCATACCCATGTGGACCACACTTGAAATAAACAAAGATAAAAAAAAAAGAAAATAAAAGAAGTAGAACGTCCAGACGCTGGACGTTCACAGCGTCTGGAACCGTCCAGCGTCAGGACTGCTGGAATGGGGTCCCCACTCGTGGGACCCACCTTGATGATTTTATTGTATCCGCACCGTCTATCTGTTTTCCCATATCATTTTAGGGCTAAGGCCCAAATATGAAGCAGATTCAATTCTTAAGCGGACCGCACCACAGGAAACAGTGGAGAATATGATGTCCACTGTCGAGACTGCCTCGGCCCACACTGGTGTTTGTAGACCCCGTAACATACTCAATATTGGGCTCATTGGGCCCACCATGAGATGGCCCAGCTGATAGACGGAGTAGATCACTCTTATGTGGGCCCCACTCGATCAAAACCTCACAAAAATAAAAAAAAGAAAAAGAAAAAGGAAAAGGAGATAAGAAGGGCGTCCGGGCGCTGGGCGTACCAGCGTCCACGGACGTTGGCTCGTGTGGCCAGCTGGGGGCCCACTCGTGGGTCCCACAATGATGCATGTGCTGTATCTACACCGTCCATCCATTTGGGGAGATCATTTTAGGGCATGAACCCAAGAATGAGTCAGATCCAAGCCTCAAGGGGGCCCCACCACAGAAAAAGTAGGGACAGCAACCCTACCGTTGGAACCTTCCAATGGCCCCACCATGATGTTTATTTGAGATCCAACCTGTTCATAAGCTCACACATGCATGGGAGAAGGGAGGGCAAAAATGATCAGCTTGATTGAAAGCTTCTGTGGGCCCCACTTGAGGAGAGAAGAAAAATAAAATAAAATAAAATAAATAAATAAATAATATATATATATATATATATATATATATATATATATATATATATATATATATATATATATATGAACGCTGGCCGCTGGACAGACAGCGTCCAGGGGACGCTGCTGCCCAGCAGCGCAGCCCTCTGGGCATGGCAATGGGCCCCACTCGTTGGGCCCACCTAGAATGTATGCGCTCTATCTATTCCGTCCATATGTTTTTCCAGCTCATTTTAGTGGCTGAGCCAAAATTGAAGCATATCCAAATGTCAAGTGGACCATGCCATGGGAACAGTGGGAATAATGATCTCCACTGTTGAAATCTTCCCAGCCCTACAGTGATGTTTATTTGTCATTCAACCTGTCCATAAGATCACATGTACATGGATTAATGGGAAAACAAAAATATTAGTTTGATTCAAAACTCTGGGGGCCATTTGGGTGCCACTCTCCAAGCAGCGTGCAGGTGGCCCACCTTGTGGGTCCCACCACGATGCATTTGTTTCATCTATGCCGACCACTATTTCTCCATATTATTTTAGGGCCGTGGGCCCTCATAATGAGGTAAATACAAACTTCAAGTGGACCACACCGAAGGAAACAGTGGTCATTGATGCCCACCTTTGAAACCTTCCTTGAGGCTATTGTTATATTTATTTATCCATCTAACCAAAGGTGATGGGGCCCAACTTTGGGTCCCACCTTGATGAATGTTGGGTATACCTTGTCATTCTTCTTGGCAGGGGTGTGGGCCCAGTTTTGGGTGGGCCACACGTAAAAAATAAGGGTGATTGAATGCCTACCATTGGAAACTTTACAGGACCCATCTGTTATGTTTATTTGCCATTCTCCTTGTTCTTAAATCACTCAACCATGGGTAGGGTTCCACACATGTGGTGTGTGGGCCCCACCATGGTGTTTGATTGCCATCTCACTTAATTAGTGGGAAAGCACAAATATCGGGTTGATCCCAAACTGTTGTGGCCCATTGATGTATGTTGCTTCCCCACTCCTTTTTACGGTTATCCCCACCCACGGGTCCACCTTGTTATGCATGTGTTCTATCCACGTCAGCCATTGGCCTCTATGGTGCGATATGTATGTTGCCCATCGATTAGGACCGCCTTAATTGTTGTGCTTGATCCAAACCATCCAAATGAATGGACCCTAGCATGTTATGTACAGGATGGCCTTTGGGACCACCTTAGTGTGCGTGTTCGAATGACCGCGTTGTCCATCCCGTGGACCCACCTTGATGATTAGTTGTGTAAACCCTTATTGAAAGGTCATCCCTAAATGTTCGCTCGATCCAAGTCACGGGGCTACTTTCTTAAACTCACCCTGTTGAACCGTCTTGTCAATTCACCTTATTAACTCACCATGTTGACCCGTCTTGTCAACCTGCCTTATGACTCACCTTGTTGACTCACACCATGTTGATTGACCCTGGTAACTCAGCTTGTGTATACTCATATGACTCACCCCTTCTACCCTTGTACCCAACTATTAAAGACTACCATATCGTGTATATCTCATCCACACCGTCCATTTACCTATAGGACGAGTATGGGGCTCATCCTCGACGTTCGTATGTCATCTAGGCCATCCATTATATGGAGCCTATCTTGTAGTATGAGGTTAGACCTGTCGTCCCTTTTTGGACCTCATTGTATTGACCATCTATCTCAGATTACCCTACCATGTATGATTCTCTGTCATGACCTGTCTACCTTGCAACCCGTTCTATGACATTCCTTTTGCGGACCATTATTGTGTTTATCCCAACTGTACTACAGGATTATGGGTCTTGGCATGATTTTGGGTATTCTACTCTTGCCGCTCAAGTAGGTTCTACCTTTGATGTGTCGGTAGTGTTTTCAATAATTTTCTTTCCATTTGGGTTATCTGAATATTGAAGGTTAATCCACACCGTTCAGTTGTTGGACCGTCTGTGCTGTTGTATACCATCCATTTAGATTCTTATCCCTTTATGTTTGCTTGTATTATGAGTGAATTATCTTTTTATGCTATTTTTAGTATGTCTGTTGCCACACGTAGTGTTATTTGGAATACTCATATGTGATCTTTATACTATATGCTTCGACGACCACCATGCATGTGTAATGAGTATGCATCCCGAATCACCATTGTTAGTTGGGGACCACTAGGGCATAAACGCATTCATAAAGCATTCGAGATGTAGTCGCGCAAATGTAATTCATGTGCTCTCTATCGCAAACCTCTCCAATAGGTATGGGACTATTCGAGGACAGGAATCTATCATCCTGACTTACACTGTATGGTAGGAATAGCTTAGCATACCTTGTAGCCCTTGGTGCGAGATTCCCTGGCTAGCGACATCCCGCACTATGACTCGATCATTCATATGTGTCCCCTCATCTTAATCATATCTCAAATCGGTTGGACTAGATTGATTTATTGCCATCGCGGTAGATGGGATACTTGTTGGCACTCATACTGTATACTTGACTCATGCATCATGAATGCTTGGCTCATCTGATTGTCTTGTATCAACCAGCCATATCGGTCATGATTGTCGTGCAGTTCATTACCAGCTGACGGTGACAATGTGTTTGAGACCTTATAGTTTTATGGTGCTCTTTGGAGACTTGCACGGGCATGTTGTCCCACGTTTGTATGCATGGTTGCATTTCGCACCGTCTGCTTGTGCCGTATATAGCATGGTTACTACGTTGCAACCACAGCTCCATCGTGGTTTGCAGGAACACCGGAAATATGTGATCTTTAAACAGGATGCCATAGATGTCCCTGGGTGAAAGTCCCTGAACCCGTTAGTACCAAGGTGGGTGCTCCATTCAAGGACCGGGTGGTCGAATCATACACCAGTATGCCGAATACCAAACGACGGTGTTTTCCACTGCACGTGGTCAGTTTGGAAGGAGGTCTGACCTAACCTGCCGGAAGAGTGTTGGCAAAGTGGGTTGAGTTTGACCAGCTGTGAGTAGGTCCGCTATTGCACCAGATAGGCTTTGGCATTCTACTGGTGAGTAGTGAGGTCTGTGAGACCCCGATGATGTTCCGTTTCAGAGATGGTATTGGTATCAGTGATGTGACTGATGTTCTGTATGGTGTGGGACGGTCCTGACGTGGGCGGGTGTGATGTGGGCGGGGCTGTAAGCCTGGGCGAGCTACCACACTGGGCGAGCTACCAGTTTCGAGTCCTGCATTGCTTGGGCGATTGCGATATGACTGTTTCTATCTGGACCACTGTACTGAGAGGTGGTGATTTGCATACATGCATTGGATCATTATATGCGACATTAGGCCCTGTAGGCCATTGCATAGTATGAGTATATAGCCTTGGTAGGCTGGTTACCTGTATTGCATGCTTGCATAGCCATGGCAGGTTAGTTATCTGTGTTGCATGCTTGCATAGCCGTTGTAGGCTGGTTATTCATATCATATGATCGTGTAGCCTAATTGGGCGAAGTCTTGGTTTAAAGTTCTCATCATGCTTTACTGCTTACTCTGATATTTATCATGCTTGTCATACGCATTGCGCATGCACACACGCACTCACAAAGCTTCGTTCGAAGCTTATGCGCGTTTATTACGCTGCAGGTTATACCAGAGTGTATCAGCAACGTTAAGTTGGAGTTGGGAGTGCAGTAGCAGGAGGTGCCGGATTATGCACAGTTCTTATATTTACGCATTGTGTATTTACTTTTCAGTACTGTATATAAACGAAAAGATTTAGTGGAAATATTGTGTTTGTCTTTGATGGTACTCATATGGTGATGCTCATGTTAAAAAAAAAAATTCAGACCCTAAAATCCTCCTTGTGGTATCCCAGGATCGGAACCTGGCGTGTGGGGTTAGGATCCGAGATCGGGGTACTACGGAGGCTGCCACCTCTGAATTCGGGTTACAACGAATGGACGTCGAGAACTGAATTTGGGGCGTGACAGTATGTTACTTAGATTGTATTTATGCATCCATAATCTTGAATGCGTGAATGCCATATGCGAAGCAATATGTCAATCCTAATTTCTAATCCACATCTTAATATGGTTCCCATCTGGAATCACCGGGGTCTAGTACACTCCAACACTGGCTTGCCGCCCTATTGTGCACAAGACCCAGTGAGTGGAAGAGACCTCACTATCCGCCTCGTTCGTTGTATGCCAATGCCCACCCAGCTCGCCGATTACGGACCCATTTCACGAGCTGGTCATACTCAACCTAGCTTATAGCCCCCTTCACCTTGGTGGATAAGGCCACACCCCCTTCCAATCGACCCTGACACAGTGGGAGACACGGCCTACTGATATTTGACACTCATGCGCTCATGAATTCACTCTGTCTAGACATTGGAACATCCTGCGGCCACAAGGTTTAGGGACTTTCATCCAAGGACATCCATAACGCCCAAGTACTTGAACATATTTCCAGTGTCCATACCTTCCAACCACAATACGTTTATGGTGGCCACAACCCTGATATCGCTAGGGTGTAGATGCAAGTGCCTTATGAAAATGCGTGCATGCATAAATCCACAATTCGAGTGATGCAACCACATTATGTAAGCCATGCATACATGCAGGGCGACCTTATCTCATACGAGTCCCCTGAAAAGCTCTAAATCATAGTGTCATCATACATAGGCAAGCTAAAAGCCATGACATGAGTACCAACCGCGGTCCACCACTGTGTACTCCACATGATCGAACCAACATCCATTCATGCACACATGATGTAAATGAAGTATGATGATGTACAATCGTAACCACTATACATGAGGTGTGTAATACCGCATCAAGCATAAAGCAAGGGCTAAATTAATATAAAGCAATGTTAGCTCGAAAGTAAGAGCAATGCTACCTCTAGCATAAAATAAGTGTCGCATCAATATAAAGAAAGCGACATATTAACATAAAGGAAGTGTTATGTGTTCGCTTCCCCAAGTGTAGGGTTGCGATGTAGTAATAATACAGTAAAGACCGAGATCATTCTCAGGGATTGATATAGGAATTCTCAGAATTTCTTCCAACAATCTCCAATTGAAGCCTAACTACAATAATCTAGAAAATACGAATAGAAGTGAATAATCTGTAACTTGAGATAAAATTAACAATCTAAAGAAGCACTAGGGTGTCGAGGATCCGCTTGTAGCGATCCTTGATGCATAATTCACTTTGGTTTCTCAATTACACAACTAGAATTGAGATCAAATCCTATCTAGTCGGAATATAGAGCGGTTACCAATACAATAAAACAGTCTGTCATATGTGTTGTTCATCAACATGATTCACTCAATTCAAGTTAGGATTTGAGCACACTCAATGTATAGGTCAATCCTAGTTCCAATAGGTTAAGATCATAACCATAATAATCATCAATTCCTATCACAAAACTTAACCATATTATGATTTGAACTTGATTCAAATCATATGAATAAAGAACACATATTTCAGAATTCCAGAAAAAATAGAACTTTGGTTGGAAGCTCCCACATGAAGAATCAAGTCTAGAGCATCTTGAATCTGATTCCTCAGATTGTACAAGTCTAGATCTATGCAAAATAATTAAGAACTAAAGCAATTCTTCCAAACATCCATGAATCATCATAAGATTAAGAAAAAATACCTAGAACTTCATTCAAACTTCCAAAAACCATTGTTCTTCAATCAAAACTCAACTTGAAACCAATATAAATGAATTAAAATATCTTGGATCTACTACAAGCTTCACCTCTTAGCCCTAGCTAAGAGGTTTAGCCGGCCATGCTAAAGAAAAATAGTAAAACTAATGAAAACATGAAGAACTAGAAGTAAACTAAGAAGAGGAAGTGTAGAACTCCAAAAACCAAATCCCACTATGATAGATCTCTTTTAGGATAGATAAGAACGTAGTGGAGGACCCCTTTTATAGCTTTCAAGCCTCCAAAGTGCAGAATCTTCGAGAAATTGCGTAAAACTTATGCACTGCGCAGAGAAATCCAGACTGAAAATAGCAGTTTCTGCACTTGGGAAATTGGGCGATTGATCGACTGGCTGGGCGATCAATCAGTGGGTCCTAGCGATCAATAAATCAAGGTTGGGCGATCAATCGATGGGAGCAAAAAGTGTCTAGAGAGTTTAGCAGGAAATTCCAGAATTCTAGTGGCCTAAGCGATTGATCTCTGGTGATGGGCAATGGATCGCTGGGAATGATCGATGGATCGGTGGTGCTAGGCAATGGATCGCTGGAGATGAAAAGTGTCTAAAGATGTAAGACCTGTACCCTAAATTGCCCTCCGCACGTTTAGTTTCCGGTACCGGTAAGTCCAGGAAGGACCAGATTAGCGAGCCTTGATCGCAACCTTATTTTAGTACCGCATCGACCCAATACCTATACCTCGGTGACCGCGTAGGCTGCTGCTATTCCAACGCCGCATGGCATGCCCCATTGCGATACCCGGTGTGAAAGTTGTGATCATTTACGCAATCTGAGGCGGGTCGCGCAACGCACGTGTGGCGCGGGCCCCACTTACACAAATCCCAAGAAAAATCAAATCAATCAATCAATCACCTCACCCTCATCCATACCCCTCTCATCACCCTAGTCTACACAAGCCATACCCACCCCATCCCTCTCTCACCACAAAGTCAACTCAAACCATACCTTCCATGCCCCCTCCCATGCTAGCCATCATCATCATCATCTCATGATTCCTCCTCTCTACCCATACAAGAGCTTACGTAGGGGAGAGAGGGGGCTCCTCATTTTCCATTTGCAGAGAGAGAGAGAGAGAGAGAGAGAGAGAGAGAGAGAGAGAGAGAAGATTAAGAAGAGAGAGAAAGAGAGAGATTAAGAGAGAGATCAAGAGAGCTTAGGGAGTTAGGGGAGTTATAGGAATTGAAGGAGGAGATCAAAGCCTGGAGGGCCCCAACCATCATTCGGGCCGTCCGATCATCAATCCAACCCCATCCAACCGTCCAACCATCATTGTGAGTGCAAGGGGGACATAAATTCCCAATTTTCTTAATTGCCTTTCATTTTATTTTTTGGACCCATCTTGTGATGGGCAATCAGATGGATGGATTGGATCATCCATGAATGGGCCCCACATACCTGTAAATATTAATAATAATAATAATAAATATATAAGAAAAAAGAAAAAAAAGGAGAGAGAACAGCCGACAGGTTGAGTAGCTATCTTGCTACTGCAGTGACGTCACCAACTTCTATGGGCCCACCATGTTGCATGTGTTATATCCACACCGTCCATCCATTTGGAGAGATCATTTTAGGGCATGATCTTGAGACAGATCCAAATCTCAAGAGGACCCTACCAAAGAAAACAGTGGGGATAGTGACCAGACCTTTGAAACCTTCCTACGGCCCACCATGATGTTTATTTGAGATCCAACCTGTTCATAAGTTCACACATGTATGAAAGAAGGGAAAACAAAAATATCAGCTTGATCGAAAAATTCTATGGGCCCCACTGTGTTGTATGTGTTATATCCATGCCGTTCATCCCTTTTTCCAAATCATTTTAGGCCTCAAGCCCAATTTTGGGCCAAATTCACTTCCCAGGTGGGCCACAACATCAAGAACAGTGGGGATAGTGACGTCCACGATTGAAGTATTTCCCGACCCACCATGATGTATATGTATCATCCACACCACCCATCCTACTTCCCAGATCATTTTAGTCCACAAGCCCAGATCTGAGCCGGATCCAAATTCTGAGTGGGCCACCACATAGGAAGCAGTGGGAGACAATGATGTCTACCGTTGAAGCCTTCCTAAGGCTCACTGTAATGTTTATACTGCCATCCAAACCTATGACATAGGTCTGGATGGAGGGGAAGACAAAAATATATGCTTGATTTAAAACTTCCTGGGACCCAGCTGGGTACCATGCAGCCTAGCAGATGGTCCACCCTGTGGGTTCCAACGTGATGTATCCGTTTAGTCCCACTATGATGTACTTATTTTATTCATGCTGCCCATCTATTTTTCCATGCCATTTTAGGATATGGCCCTAACAATGAGGCAAATCCAAATGTTAGGTGGGCCACACCCGCAGGAACAGCGGTCAATGATGCCCACCATTGAAAACTTTCTTGGGGCCACTATGATGATTATCTTCCATCCAACTAGAGGGTGTGGGCCCATCTTTGGGTTCCACCTTGATGGATGCATTGTGTAGCATGCCAACCGTCTGACCGATGCGTGGGGCCCAATTTGAGTGGGCTTCGCTTAGAAAATGTTGGTGATTGAATACCTACCACTAAAACTTCCTAAGACCGATGATGTATATTTGCTATCCGACCAGTGGGCGGGGCCCACCATGGTCCTTCCTTTGATATATATGTTTTATCCATGCCGTACACCTATTTTGTTAACCGATTTGGTATGTGCAGGCCCAAGTATGAGGCCGATGTGGTCTCAAGTGGGCTATGCCACGAAGACCTTTACATTTCCAATGGGGCCCACAGTCCGGGTGCCACTCTCTACATATATTGGGCCATTTGAGGCCAACGTCACATGATACATTTGGTATAATGCTAGTATACTTAGCTTGATATGTCACACTGATAACATGCTTAGTATAATGAATACCCTGCTCATTCATATGCCCATTCGCATCAATTATATGCTTGTTGTGGATCACGAATAATCATAGCACATGCTATTTTGGCTTGTTATACGTAGGGGACCCGTACGAGACAGGGTCGCCCCACATGATTGCATAGTATGCGTAAGTTTGGTGCATGACTTGGATTGTATGACTCATGCATTTCGCATTATGCAATGTCACGATCACCTTCACACCCTAGCAGCATCGGGGTGGTGGCCACCATAGTCATATCGTGGTTGGCAATAATAGACACTGGAAACTTGTTTTAACACGTGGGTGCTATGGATGTCCTTGGGTGAAAGTCCCTAAACCCTGTGGTACCAGTAGGATGCTCCAACGTCGAGACCAAGTGGATAACATGAGCGCCCGAGTGCCAAATACTAGTAGGCCGCGTCTCCCACTGTGTCAAGGTCGGTTGGAAAAGGGCGTGACCTTATCCACCCGGGTGCAGTGGGCTATAAGGTAGGTCAAGTCTGACCAGCTCGTGAAATGGGTCCGCTATCGGCGAGCCGGGTGGGCATTGGCATACCACTGACGAGGCGGATAGTGAGGTCTTTTCTACTCCCTTGGTTATGCGCGCGATGTGCGGCAGCCAGTATCAGAGTGTACTATGAAATTGCGTCGGGTGGTCTAACAAGACACCCTATGCATGCACGTGCGGAAGCTTAAGGAGCAACTAGAATTATGACTAAGTCATAAAGGGGGGGTGATTAGGACCTTTTGAAATTCTTTTTGCCTACTGACACAATTTAACAAATTAAACTAACTAAGCAAGAACACTTTCGGCTTCCAAGCCAAAGTGGGTCCAATCACAAGACTAACATATGGTTAAGCAATAAACAACCTAGTCTAAGCATTCATAGGTAAATAAATGATTTAACTAATCAAGCTCCTAACCTATGCAACCTATGTAGAATTATGAGAATGGATCAATGAGCTCAAGTCTACACTACTAGTGAAAGTACATCTTGTGTGTGGATGTGCCTATCGAGAGCCTAGCATACATTCCTATCAAGCATTCATAATTAAACAATTAAACTTACAATGCTAAGATATCAATGTGCTTAATTCAATCACAAACACAAGCATGTATAGCAGCTTGACTACTTTTCTACTCCATTCCTGGTTCAAGTACTCAACCCCTTTGAGCACACCGACATTCACTAGGGAGTTTAAATCTGGTTCCTCCCAACCAAGGTGTTTTAACTCGGATCCACCCAACCGGGGAGTTTACAGGTTCCTCCCAACCTACACGTTTGCACCCGTGTTAGTCGCTCCCCCTTGGAGACTTTGTTTAGGCCCAACAAACAGGTTAAGGATCGGCAAACGACCCTAGTTCGAGTTTGTTAAACGAACTCTACACTCAACTCCCACAGGGAATTGAGTGGATGAACTCCTAACAAGACAACCTTACTTGTCGGATTGAGCCCCTTTGTAGCACCGCCTTGGGGTTGCTTCTTCTTGCTCTCTCGTGCTTTAATCCGCTCCCCTTGTGCTCCCCCGATCTTTGACGCCGCTGCTTTGCCAAGGCTTTAGCTCCAAGATCAGCTACCTTGCATGTGATGCTCAATTGGAGATGCCCAAGGTGCTCGGGAATGGTGAATCCTCTACAAATGGTAGAAAATAAGTTTCCTAGAGGAATACACTTATTTGGACTCCTAGGTAGTGTTTAGACAAGGGATTTAACTATGATCAAGGTGTCTAAACCCTAGGAATTAAGAGGGAACAAGTTCATTCTCAAGCTGCCATTGAATGGCCCAAGCTTGTGATGAAAACACAAGGAGAATGGCTTGGTATGGGTTTGGGATAGAGCCTCTGATGGTCTTTACCAATGGTGGCTTCTTTCTCCTCAAAATCCCCTCATTTTTGCTCAAAAATGAATCCCCCATCTTAAATAGATTTTCTTCCAACGGTAAAAAAATGAGCAGATTCGCGTATCTCGATTGATCGAAGACCTGTCCGATTGATTGGAGACATGTCTGATTGATCGAAAATCAGTCCAGTGAATTCTCTGGAAGATATTCCGATTGATCGGAAACATGGTCCGATTGATCGGACTGACCCCTTCTGATGGATCAAAAAACTGTTTGATTGATCGAAAATATGTGTAGTGGATTTTCAAGTTTGCTGGGACAATTTCCGATTGATCGGAACTTCGGTCCGATTGATCGGAGTCCTATCGGAGCCAATGTCCGATTGATCGGAGATCAATCGGAAACTGCTGTTTGAGCTGTTTTGATTACTGCAGCTTTCACCTCTTTAATTAGTCTAACTTATCATGTTTTTCATGGAGTTCTAAGACTAATGATGATGACTAAGGGTATACCTAGATGATGCAAGCCATCTAAGAGGTTATGGGTTAGGTTTTGGTCAAAGTTAAGGCACACCAAGGCATCACTTTTACCTGTTTCTTCTTCCTTGATGCAGAGGGCCACTTGAGTCTTCGGTCTTCGTTTTCATTAAGCTCAACCGACACTAGACCCACTGACCTAAGTGATTGACAAACAAGGTGCACTAGTATGCCACAGAAAAGTGCACTAACAATCTCCCCCTTTGTCAATTACTTACAAAAACCTAACCTACCAAAACAAATACATGTTCAAGATATTACATTGATAATGAATTAAATACAGGACTCTTGACATGCCTAACTAAGCAGCTCCTCTTCTGTTTGTTCCTCCATAACCTGTCAATTCCTTCATCACAAAACATAGCAAACTAGTTTTGGTGGGACTTGATCTTTCTCTCCCTTTTTGTCAGCAATTGACAAACTATTCTCTCCCCCTTAATGATATATCAATAAGTTTAAGGAAAGAGTAGATAGTATGTCGCAATTATAACTATAAGCATATGCTAACAAGGAGAGTATAAGGTGCATGAAATTTAAAACATGGAGCATGCTAACGAACATGATTAACAAGAAAATGTAACTATCTAATCATAGTTAATCATGCATAATTCGTCATCTATGATATACATTAAGCATTAAAGCTCAAGGGCTTATAGCCCAATTAACCAACCTCCCCTATTGGTATATCAAGATCAATACTAAGCACATGTTAGCATACAATGAAGCATAAAACTCAAGATAATTAGCTAATCTAAGCAGTGAGATAGTCTAGCAGCAATAAAATAGAAGCAAGGCTAAACTATCAAATTTAGGCTCATAAGGCTTGAATCCTCTGATTTGCCCATACACACAGAAATGAGGCTGAAATCCTCAGATTTTCCTATTTAAGCATTTCTAGATACCCTCACTAACTATGTTTAGTTTGATTAGCCTATGGGTAACTAATTTCCTCAACACCCTCATAAAATGTAGCATGCGGTGAGGGGTTGGGAACTCCTTCTTCTCCTAGAAGGGATAGCGGTAGGGATCCCCTCTTAGATAAGCGGGAAGAGAGGTAGTGGTGAAATCCGTGAGAGTTAGATCTTTATGTTGGCTCCCATCACTAGCGGAGTCACCGAATTTGGAGTCTAACTCCTCCGTATTATCCCAAGTGGCAGCCATTGCCTTTTTGCCTTTCGGTTTAGGCCCATCCGGACATTCCGGGGCGATATGGCCACGACGACCGCAACCGTAACAACGGACGGATGAAGGCTTGGATGATTTTCTTTTATGTTTTTCACCCTTATTGTCCTTCTTGTCACGGCTACTCCCTCTATCAAATTTGAGGAATCTCTTGAATTTTTTGTTCAATTTTTCTTCCTCATCATCCTCATCATCCTCATCATCACTATCTTCCTCCGACTCACTCTTAATTTTCTTATGTTTGAGAGATGACTTGAGAGTGATGCTTTTCTTTCTAGAGGTGGCCTTAAAGTGTAGTTCATGAGTTTGTAGGGAACCTATGAGTTCTTCTACTTTCATGTTATTTATGTCTCTGCACTCCTCTAAGGCTACTACCATGGTGTCAAATCTATCCAGGAGGGACCTAAGTATTTTTCTACAAATCCTTCCTTCCGGAACCCGATCACCCAAGACAAACATGGAGTAGCAAATATCAGATAATTTAGTATAAAACTCCATGAAGGTTTCAGTTTCTTCCATCCTAATGTTTTCAAATTTGGTGGTTAAGAGCTGAAGCTTCGAGCGTCTTACTGTGCTAGTTCCCTCGTGGGTAACCTCAAGTATATCCCATGCTTCTTTTGTAGTTGCGCATGTAAGAATGCGCTGAAATTCATTCAGGGAAACCGCATAACAAATCACATTCAGAGCTTTGACATTTGCCATGTATTGAGCTCTCTCTATGTCATCCCATTTGGAATCATCTTTGGAAATAATAATGTATTTCCAACAACCTCCACTTGCTCGGTGGGCAAGGTATATCCATTTTGTGTGCTAAGCCATACCGGATGGTCCACGGATTAGAGATAAATCCTCATTTTAGCATTCCAATAAGCATAGTTAGACCCGTCAAAGAATGGTGGACGGTTGGTGGTACTCTCGTCTCGGTTAGACATTATGCTAGTGCTCCGGTACCGGATCTTACTGTAGACGGTTAAGTCCTTGAAGAGCAACCCGCTCTGATACCAATTGAAAATGCGTCGGGTAGTCTAACACCACACCCTATGTATACACGTGCGGAAGCATAAGGAACAACTAGAATTATGGCTAGGTCCTAGGGGGGGGGGGGGGGGGGGAGGATTAGGACCTTTTGAAATTCTTTTCGCCTACTTACACAATTTAACAAATTAAACTAAGCAAGAATACTTTTGGCTTCCAAGCCTAAGTGGGTCCAATCACAAGACTAGCATATGGTTAAGCAATAAACAAACTAGTCCAAGCATGCATAGGTAAACAAATGATTTAACTAATCAAGCTCCTAACTTATGCAACCTATGTAGACTTATGAGAATGGATCAATGAGCTCAAGTCTACACAACTAGTGAAAGTACATCTTGTGTGTGGATGTGCCTATCTAGAGCCTAGCATACATTCCTATCAAGCATTCATAATTAAACAATTAAACTTACAATGCTAAGATATCAATGTGCTCAATTTAATCACAAACACAAGCATGTATAGTGGTTCGACTACTTGTCTACTCCACTCCCGGTTCAAGTACTAAACCCCTTTGAGCACACCGGTATTTACTGGGGAGTTTAAATCTGGTTCCTCCCAACCAAGGTGTTTTAACTCGGATCCACCCAACTGGGGAGTTTACAGGTTCCTCCCAACCTACACGTTTGCACCCGTGTTGGTCGCTCCCCCTTGGAGACTTTGTTTAGGCCCAACAAACAGGTTAAGGATCGGCAAACGACCCTAGTTCGAGTTTGTTAAACAAACTCTACACTCAACTCCCACAGGGAATTGAGTGGATGGATTCCTAACAAGACAACCTTACTTGTCGGATTGAGCCCCTTTGTAGCACCACCTTGGGGTTGCCTTCTTCTTGCTCTCTCGTGCTTTAATCCGCTCCCCTTGTGCTCCCCGATCTTTGACGCCGCTGCTTTGCCAAGGCTTTAGCTACAAGATCAGCTACCTTGCATGTGATGCTCAATTGGAGATGCCCAAGGTGCTCGGGAATGGTGAATCCTCTACAAATGGTAGAAAATAGGTTTCCTAGAGGAATACACCTATTTGGACTCCTAGGTAGTGTTTAGACAAGGGACTTAATTATGATCAAGGTGTCTAAACCCTAGGAATTAAGAGGGAACAAGTTCATTCTCAAGATGCCATTGAATGGCCCAAGCTTGTGATGAAAACACAAGGAGAATGGCTTGGTATGGGTTTGGGATAGAGCCTCTCATGGTCTTTACCAATGGTGGCTTCTTTCTCCTCAAAATCCCCTCATTTTTGCTCAAAAACAAATCCCCCATCTTAAATAGATTTTCTTCCAACGGTAAAAAAAATGAGTAGATTTGCGTATCTCTGATTGATCGGAGACCTGTCCGATTGATTGGAGACATGTCTGATTGATCGAAAATCAGTCCAGTGAATTCTCTGAAAGATATTCTGATTGATCGGAAACATGGTCCGATTGATCGGACTGACCCCTTCTGATGGATCAAAAAACTATCCGATTGATCGAAAATATGTGTAGTGGATTTTCAAGTTTGCTGGGACAATTTCTGATTGATCGGAACTTCGGTCCGATTGATCGGAGTCCTATCAGAGCCAATGTCTGATTGATCAGAGATCAATCGGAAGCTGCTGTTTGAGCTGTTTTGATTACAGCAGCTTTCACCTCTTTAATTAGTCTAACTTATCATGTTTTTCATGGAGTTCTAAGACTAATGATGATGACTAAGGGTATACCTAGATGATGCAAGCCATCTAAGAGGTTATGGGTTAGGTTTTGGTCAAAGTTAAGGCACACCAAGGCATCACTTTTACCTGTTTCTTCTTCCTTGATGCAGTAGGGCCACTTGAGTCTTCGTTCTTCGTCTTTATTAAGCTCAACCGACACTAAATCCACTGACCTAAGTGATTGACAAACAAGGTGCACTAGTATGCCACAGAAAAGTGCACTAACAATCTCTCCCTTTGTCAATTACTTACAAAAACCTAACCTACCAAAACAAATACATGTTCAAGATATTACATTGATAATGAATTAAATACAGGACTCTTGACATGCCTAACTAAGCAGCTCCTCTTCTGTTTGTTCCCCCATAACCTGTCAATCCCTTCATCACAAAACATAGCAAACTAGTTTTGGTGGGACTTGATCTTTCTCCCCCTTTTTGTCAGCAATTGACAAACTATTCTCTCCCCCTTAATGATATATCAAAAGTTTAAGGAAAGAGTAGATAGTATGTCGTAATTATAACTATAAGCATATGCTAACAAGGAGAGTATAAGGTGCATGAAATTTAAAACATGGAGCATGCTAAGGAACATGAATTCGCTCCCCTTGTGCTCCCTCAATCTTTGACGTCGCTGCTTTCCTAAGGCTTTAGCTCCAAGATCAGCTACCTTGCATGTGATGCTCCATTGGAGATGCCCAAGGTGCTCGGGAATGGTGAATCCTCTACAAATGGTAGAAAATAGGTTTCCTAGAGGAATACACCTATTTGGACTCCTAGGTAGTGTGTAGACAAGGGATTTAACTATGATCAAGGTGTCTAGACCCTAGGAATTAAGAGGGAACAAGTTCATTCTCAAGATGCCATTGAGTGGCCCAAGCTTGTGATAAAAATACAAGGAGAATGGCTTGCTATGGGTTTGGGATAGAGCCTCTGATGGTCTTTAGCAATGGGGGCTTCTATCTCCTCAAAATCCCCTCATTTTTGCTTAAAAATGAATCCCCCATTTTAAATAGATTTTCTTCCAACGGTAAAAAAATGAGTAGATTCGCGTATCTCCGATTGATTGGAGAAAGCTCCGATTGATCGAAGACCTGTCCGATTGATCGAAGACATGTCCGATTGATCGAGAATCATTCCAGTGTATTCTCTGGAAGATATTCCGATTGATCGGAAACATGGTCCGATTGATCGGACTGACCCCTTCAGATGGATCGAAAGACTGTCCGATTGATCGGAAATATGTCCAGTGGATTTTCAAGTTTGCTGGAACAATTTTTGATTAATCAGAACTTCGGTCCGATTGATCAGAGTCCTATTAGAGCCAATGTCCGATTGATCGGAGATCAATTGAAAACTGTTGTTTGAGCTGTTTTGATTACAGCAGCTTCCACCTCTTTAATTAGTCTAACTTATCATATTTTTCATGGAGTTCTAAGACTAATGATGCTGACTAAGGGTATACCTAGATGGTGCAAGTCATCTAAGAGGTTATGGGTTAGGTTTTGGTCAAAGTTAAGGCACACCAAGGCATCACTTTTACCTGTTTCTTCTTCCTTGATGCAACAGGGCCACTTGAGTCTTCGGTCTTCGTCTTCATTAAGCTCAACCGACACTAGAACCACTGACCTAAGTGATTGACAAACAAGGTGCACTAGTATGCCATAGAAAAGTGAACTTGGTAACTTAGCCCTCTATCACTTTCACTTACTCTGATATCTGTATACTTGTCATATGCATCACACAAGCACACACGCACTCTACTGAGCTTCGTAGGAAGCTTATCCGCGTTTGTTTACGCTGCAGGTACTAAGGCACATCAGCAGCGTTGAGCTCGGTTCATGTACTTGATATTTTGGGCTTTTGCTACATTTTGTATTTCCCTTTTCAGCACTGTACTCAACAAACTATTAGTGGATATCTGATGATGTTTTATGGATTTGATTATGCTCCTGTACAAAAAAAATTACCCTGAAAATCCTCCTAGTGGGATCCCAGGATCGGAACCTGGCACATGAGTGCTAGGAGCTGAGAATGGGGTACTACAGAGGCTGTTGGCACCAAGGTTAGCGATCGGAAATTTAGTGAGCCCAGTCCCTGGGTTTGGGGTGTGACAAAAGACTTTTCACAGAAAATCCAGATTTTTCATGGTCGAAGCGATTAATCGCCCAGGCTGAGCGATCAATCGGTGGGACCCTCTTTTGTCTAGTAGTATGTACATAGTGGCCGATCAATCGGCTAGGGAAGTAGATCCATTGATCATGCCAGCGATCAATTGATCAATCGTTGGAAGTGATTCTTCTCTTTTCTTTTCCTCTCCTTGCTTCTTTCCTTGGGCCTTTAATATTGATTCTTTGCTTTGATCTTCAATATGTATTAAGCACCCTTTAAAGCCTTGAATCAGTGACCTCTCCATCTCATTCCTACAATAAAAAAAACCTGCATTAGAATTGTCTTTTAAACGTTCAAACCATGCATAGTTAGTGCTTAAATGGAGTTAGAATATACACAGTTATGAGCTCAACACACCCCCTAACCAGCATTTTGCTAATCCCAAGCAAAACATGCATGAAACTAATCCAACTCTCCAAACCTCAATGCTACAACCCGAAGATTGCACACCCAAGTGCAGGTAGCGAAGTAGTAAAATACTCGATAAGACCGAGGTCGATCCACAGGGATTGGGGTTAAGAACACTTAGAGGAATTAGTTTAGGTGAGTGAGATGAAATCTGGTTTAATCCACAAGAGTGGAGCAAGTTGTGTGTGGTGAAAGACAAAAATAGAAAAGGGGCTAAGGCATTAGAGATCCACCTTTATTTCATCCACAAGGTTTGATTCAATGGTCCAACTATAACTCAACTGGAATCGAATAACGATCCGTTCCAATCGGAAGATAAAATGGTTAAACTACTTGCATATTTCATAAAAGATGGTGATCTAAACCGATTGATTTGACCATGAAGCACTCGTTAGTTGATCGCAGGGAATTCCAAGCATCCACTGTGCCCGGAGTTGACAATGGATTAAGAAATTATACAGATCAACAACTTTGCCAACAAGTCAACCGATAAGATCACAATTCATACGATCAAATGCATACTTACAAGATAGGAGGCTTTGATTGACCGATCCAACCGTTAAGATCTCGTCTATTGATTGCAGGGAATCCAAAGCATCCAATGTGCCCGGAGTTTACAATGGATCAAGGGATTTTACAGATCGATGACTTTACCTGGACTAGCTCGATGATCGTAGGGAATCCAAAGCATCCAACGTGCCCGGAGTCGACGATGGATCAAGGGACTTTATCGATCATGAACTAGCTAATTGGTGTGCAAGGGATCCCAAGCATCCAACGTGCCCGGAGTCGACGATGGATCAAGGGGCTTGCACAACAGTAGCGTCCGCTGAGGTGGATAACCGAACCAATCAACCAAAGAAAACTCCAACATTTACACCACACAATGTTAAACCAAAAGAACCAAAGCTTGCAAATTTCTTCAAAGGCTTCACCCCTAGCCTTAGCTAGAGGTTTAGCCAACCATGCTACAATGGAAGAATAAATTCTCTACGAAAGAGAAAACTACTCTACACTACAAAAGAAAGAAAGAAAACTAAAGAAGAGAAGAGAGGAGTTGTAGAGAATGGGATGGGATGACATGAGTTGAGATGAGATGGGATGAGATGGGATGATTCAAATGAGGAGGAGAGGCCTCCTTTTATAGACTTTTGAGAGGCTCCCAAGCCTCCTCCCAATCCTAGGTGGCACTCCAAACCCAAAGCAGATTTTTATTTAGGTTCGGGAATGGAGTTAGGCTTGGAGTGCCCAAAGAAAACTTTTCTTTTAGGTTCGAGCTTGGAGTTAGGCTTAGATGGACATGTGGCAAGAAAAGTACTCCAAGCCTAGGTGGCACTCCAAACCCAAAGCAGATTTTTTTGGAGGTTTGGGAATGGAGTGAGGCTTGGATGATGAGGTGGCATGATAGCCTTACACAAGTGTTGGAAAAGAAGAGAGAGAGAGAGAGAGAGAGAGAGAGAGAGAGAGAGAGAGAGAGAGATTCTCTCTTGCTTCATGTGATGGAGCTTCTCCAGTTGCTGGCATTGATGGTGCAGCCCACCTTGCTGGATGATGGTTTGGACGGTGGTGGATCTACTGTACGTGTGAACTGTGGGGTCCACTGGATGATGGATGCTGTTGGATGATCTGGATGTTGTTTGCTGTACTTGTGAAGGTGGGGACTTCTCTGCTGGACGGTAGATTGCATGCTGATCCATCAGCACGTTTGATGGATGGACGGCTGTGCTGATGAACAGTGAAGATGCCCCTGCCCGTTGGATGGTTTGCTTCTGATGGTCACCTGAAGCACAACCTTGCTTGTGTAGACGGTGGAGATGAAATCTCCATCAGCTTGACGTTGTTGTACTTCCAACAGGTGGGGTCCTTGGACGGTTGAGATGGTTGCTCCACATGCAAAATCTGGTGGACGGTCCACCTTCTTGGATGATTCTGATGGACTGACGTGCTGCTGGCATGTGCTACTGAAGGTGGTCCACCTGATGGACGGACGCTGCCTTTGCTGGATGCAAGTGTGGGCTGGAAGTAGTGAAGAGGATGGATGATGTTGCAGGGAGTGGACGGTCCAGATGCTGAACGTTGAAATGGGGCTCATCTTTCTTGTGATGGACGGCTGATGGATGCACAACCCTTGCTGGACGTGGAGTTGACTACACGTGCAAGGTGGGTCTACTTGCTGACAGATGATGGAGCTTGCAGGTGGGTGGTATGATGGATGGATGGCTGATCATCTTTTTCTTTTTGTAGGTTGCAAGTGTTGATGGAGGCTGATGATTGGTGTGCTAGCCATTGATTAGATGGCCTGGATGCAGCAGTTCGTTGGTGATGAATCGTCCACCATATGCTGGACGGTGGGCTGATGTGCTGCACGTGTGAAGCTGGATGTTGATTTGCAGCACGTGTGAGGCTTGGACGTTGATTGGATGTCCAGTTGGAAAGTGCTAACCATTGCACGGCTGCAGCTGCTGGAGACGTTAATGATGGGCTGTTTGGACAGTGATTGAGGGGTCCACTTGGATGAAGACTTGCTCAACAGGTGGGGTCCCTCCTTAATGTTTGCAGATGGACGGTTGGAGTTTTACTGGACGGACGTCCACTGCTATTATGAGGGACGTCCACTAGCTGTTGCATGTTGAATTTGATGGATGGTCCACTTGTTGGACGTGATTTCAAGTGGAGATGGACGGTTGCGGATTGGGATGTGGTCTACTGCTTGATGCGGACTTAGAAGATGGTCTTGGGCTGAATGGTTGATGATCAGAGGATGCTAGAATGAGTTGTCCATTGATGATTGATGGTCATGAATGTTGGATGGACAGTCCAGCTTTTTGCCATTGCTTGTCATACATGATGGACGGTGTTGATGTTGAATGGATGGGCATGGATTGAAGTTTGGGCGGCTAGTGGCGCTGGATCTCCATCATGCTGACCAGCTGATCGGATGGTTGAGACGTCCTCCACTTGTCACTTGATGCATGTTTGGTCCCACATGTAGACATCCAATCTTGATCGTCCAAACTTGCACAACCTGGATCTCCAAAATGAGCGGCTGAGATGCGGTCCACCGTAGCATGAAATTCATCCTTTGACCCTTTCAGTTCAGTTTCCATTAAGTTTGCCACACACTTGATCTTGATCACTTTTAGGTCTTAAAACGCCCTGATTGGCTTTGATCTTGTCCAACATCTCCTGAACACCTGAAGATAGAACATTAACCTAATGAGGGATAATTAACAAGAAAAACAATGATAATGCTCTTAACAACCAGGGTTAATTAGACAATATTAGGTACTTATCACTCAACTCTCGTTAAGAAACTATGCTTTTATACACTCCAAGACATGTAAGTGCAAAGGTCGGAGAAACTTAGTGATAAAAGTTGAATCCCTAAACTTCTCGAAACATAACAAATGTGCATATGGGATTCCTACTGATTGATTGATAAATAGATGAATTTAAACAAATTTAACCTAGTGTGTTTAGTGAATGCTCATCTTATGAGTTTTCGGGATTATCTTCTTTGAAAATCAGCTAAAGCATAGATTTAAAGGTATACAGATCAACAACAAGCTTATGACAAGAATTTGTCTTACCGTCCTTCCAATGGCTTTCACACTACTTCCCATTTCCGTCTTTGGTTACGGGTAAACCATCCCCCGGTTGGTAATAGGTAGTCCTTTTCGAAATTTTCCACCATATT
Organism: Liriodendron chinense; assembly: GCA_003013855.2. Taxonomy (NCBI): domain Eukaryota; kingdom Viridiplantae; phylum Streptophyta; class Magnoliopsida; order Magnoliales; family Magnoliaceae; genus Liriodendron; species Liriodendron chinense. Next base: position 1,312,362 of record ML058350.1, on the reverse strand, counting down.
CTCAATCATTCCCATATTTTCATCCTTCTTTTCCTCTTTACATTAGATAGGATTTTTAGAAATTCATATCTTTCATTATTTTTCCCATAGACAAGGATGGACAAAATACCCAGGCTTGGTTCCTCAACACCTTAAATCTAACTCTAGCTAATCCACAAATGTACATAATCCTTTCAAAACATGAGAATCGTGTAAGGCGAACTAGGTGCAAAAGTGTTCAAATTTTCTATCAATCATAAAAATAGGGGAATACACATATAAAACTATTATATTAGAGATAGTTCAAGATTTTCAACATTATGTACTTTGTATCGCTTCTTGTACTCACACCATCCTGAGCGCATAGAAACAAAGTTTTCCAAAGGAGTTTTGAATTTTTAAAAAAATTGAAAATTTTTCTACATCTATTGTTCGAAATGTTACAAAACATGAGATTCATCCCAGTAATCCCCCCCCCCCCCCCCCCCCCCCAAACCAAAGCTGGCATTGTCCTCAATGTAAGAGTTATGCAAGGAGAAAAACATGAGAGCAATGATAAAAATAAAGGGAGTGAGGAATGAGAGTACCTGAGAGAGGAAAAACTAGAATGCTACCTCATTATAACAAGCTTATTGAAACAAATAACAAAAAGTATGAAACCCTAATCCTAAGCTACTCTATACCTCCATCAGACTAGGAGATCAAAGATCCTGATACATAGGATCAGTCAAAGGCATGGACATACCTTCTGAAGGAAAGTTCTCAAAGAACAGCTTTAAACGCTGACCATTAGCTTTAAAGATATTGTCGTTCCTCGGATTCAACAACTCGACAGTCCCATATAGATAAATAGTTTTGACAATGAAGGGACCGGTCCATCGAGACCTCAATTTACCCAGAAATAGATGTAAGTGAGAATTATATAGAAGGACCTTTTGATTGATCATGAAAGTCTTATGAAGGGTGTTCTTATCATGGAACACCTTCATCTTGTCCTAGTAGATTCTAGAATTCTCATATGCCTCATTCCGGAGTTCTGCAAGTTCATTCAATTGAAGCTTGCGTAGCGAGCTCGCTTTGTCATAATCAAAATTCAACTTCGTAAGCCCCCAATATGCCCTATGTTCCAACTTCATCGGCAAGTGACAAGCTTTCCCATAGACAAGTCTATAAGGAGACATTCCAATGGGGGTCTTGAAAGCTGTACGGTAAGCCCAGAGTGCGTCAGTTTGTCGAAGAGACTGAAAATGCGGTAAAAGTTTGATTACCGCTTTTGTATAAGCAAGAAACAAGTTACCTTATCCTAAAGGGGGTGAATAGGACACTTTTTAAAATTACCAAATTACACACTTGTAAATATGTAAAGTATTCTTAGAGAACTTACTTCAAGCACAAGGTATGCAGAATGTCAATAAATAAAAACACAAGTGAAAGAAGTAAAGCAGTTCAACCATTCATCACACAACAAGAGATTTTTATAGTGGTTCGGTTATGTACCTACTCCACTCCCGGTTGATCCACTCACTCCTTGAGTGGCCGGATTTCACTATCACTATGGTTTTAAATGAGGTTAACCATAAACCTTAACAGCCTACAAAAGGACTTAAGACTCAACACATGGATTCATCCTTCCATAGGACTAATCCATGAACCACTTTGTCCTACACAAGGGCTTGTCCTACTCAAGGACTTGTCCTACGCAAGGACTCTTACGAGTTTGGGTCTTCAAACTCAGAAACCCAAATCTCAACTTTGAGGAGGTTTCTTGGACTCGAAAGATTAAATATACTTAGCTGATTGAGCCCCTTGATGATGCCTTTGTTGAAGAAGCTTCGGCTTGCACGGAAGATACCTTCTTCAGCTCCCTTGATCAGCAACCTTGCTACGGATGACTCCTTGTAGATTCCAAGGTGAGGGATTAGGGTTTGGTTTTGGCTATATTGGGATATGGCTTTTATATGAGGAGTAGCTTCTACCTAAACCACCATTAATGGCATTGATGACAAGAGTATAACTTTGAGAGGTAGGTCAAGATGCCATTAAAGAGGGGTTGAGTTCATGATTCAATCCAACCTTTGAATGCTCTTCAATGTTGGTCAGATCAACATGGATTGAAGTATGAACTCAACAAATCACAGGGTATGAGAGAAGGGGATCTAAAGGAGAAAGCACAAACAAACCCTAGATGATGCTCAAGGTCGTTTCCACAAGATCCAACCGAGTTCCATATATAGAGATGACATTCAACGGTCAGAAAACAGTCACCTCGATAGGATCTGATCGATCGGACATAAGTATTAGCTTGATTTGAATTTTTGCTGAAAAACAGGTTCTCCGATTGATCGGACTTAGTTCCGATTGATCGGAGGACCCTGTCCGATTGATCGGACAGATAGTCCGATTGATCGTAATTTCTTCCAGAGAGTTTATGTATTTTTCTGGATTTTCCTCCGATGGATTGGATGTCCTTCCGATGGATCGGAGCATCTCGTCCGATTGATGGGACAGATGTTTCGATTGATCGTAAATTCTTCCAGAGAGTTTATGTGATTTTCTGGAATTCCATCCGATGGATCGGATCATTCTCCGATTGATCGGAGCACCCTGTCCGATTGATCGGACTGTCCTCCGAGTGATCGAAAAAATGTCCAGAGAGTTTTTCAATGTTGCTAGACAAATCTCCGATTGATCGGACATAACATCCGATTGATTGGACACCTATCGGACACATCTCCGATGGATCGGACACCTATCGGAGACAGCAGATATACTGTATTTCATCTTTTAAGCAATATCTGCCATAATGGACCCTTCCATAGCTGATCTTTATGGAAGGTGGACTATAGATGGGGCTAAGGATGTAACTAGGAAGGATTTGGCCATCTATAGAAGGGTTTTGGGATCAAAGGTTTGGATGGAGAGGCTTGAAGCTGACTGGATGAGCGATCTTCTTTGAGTAGCTTCTGTCTTCAGCCGCAAGGAGACTTGACGACACACTAACCAAGGTAATTGACAAATCTTTGCATTAACAGAGACCAATCCTTGTGATCGGTGTTTACAATTTTCTCGAGAATATGTTTAATTTTCCTATTGGATATCTCAGCTTGCCCACTTGTTTGTGGGTGATAGGGAGTACTCACCTTATGATTAATGCCATATTTCTTCATTAATGCTTCAAATGGCCGGTTACAAAAGTGAGATCCTCCATCACTGATAATGACTTGAGGGGTTCCAAACCAAGAAAGAATGTTTTCTTTTAAGAAATGAATAACTGTTTTATGGTCATTAGTATGGTAAGGAATCACCTTGACCCATTTTGAAACATAATCAACGGCAAGCAAGATGTATAAATTTTCAAAAGAAGATGGGAATGGGCCCATGAAATCGATGCCCCAGCAATAAAAATTTTCAATTGTTAAGATGGGATTGAGTGGCATCATATTTCGATGGGATATACCTCCCAATTTCTGACAAGGCTCACAAGCCTTACAAAACTCATACGTATCTTTGAACATGGTGGGCCAATAAAACACATTACAGAATTTTGGCTCTGGTCTTCTTGGCCGAGAAGTGACCACCACACGCTTGAGAATGACTAAAGGAGATGATACTGTGTTGCTTATCATCCGGCATACATCTCCTTATAATCTGGTCGGGACAGTACTTGAACAAGTACATGTTTTCCAACTTACTTACCTCGCTGAAGAACTTATCTTTATCTTGCTTTTTCTAATGCATTGGAATGGTACCTGTGGCAAGATAGTTAGCAATGTCCGCATACCATGGTAATTTAGAGACTTGGAAAAGTTGTTCATCAGGGAACATGTCATTGATCACAGTCGTCTCAAAGGAGTTGGTGAGAACAAGTTGTGAGAGATGGTCAGCCACTACGTTCTCTACTCCCCTTTTATCTTGTATTTCTATATCAAATTCTTGGAGTAGGAGGATCCATCGTAGCAAGCGCGGCTTAGCATCCTTCTTAGAAAGAAGGTACTTAAGGGTAGCATGATCGGTAAATATGATGATCTTGGATCCGATCAAGTAGGACCGAAACTTGTCCAAAGCAAATACTACAGCTAAGAGTTCCTTTTCAGTAGTGGTATAGTTTGCTTGAGCCGAGTTTAAAGTTCTACTTGCATAATAGATGACGTAGGGCTTCTTATCTTTTCTCTGGCCTAGGACTGCCCCAATAGCGAGCAACTGAAATTGATGGGTTCATATAAAAGCAACTGAAATTCAATCAAAATTGATGGGTTCATACAAGAGCAACTGAAATTCAATCAAAATTCATCTCAAGCCATTAATGACTTGAAAACCTCAATGGCTAGAGTTGAATTTCATCTCAGTGTTAGGGAGAAAGGCACACTTCCTGCTCAACCTCTCCCTAACCCAAGAACCCAATTTGAGATACAAGACCCAAGCTCGTCCTCCCAACATACAGAGCATGTTCAAGCTATCACCACCTTGAGGAGTGGGAAAACGATCGATAAAGCTAATCCGGTGAAGGCCCCAAATCCTAATGATACAAAAATTTCCAACACTCCACATGAAAAACGTCGTGGCTGACCATCTCTCTAGACTTGTTCTCACTGATTCCCCTAAGATGACCACAATCAATGACATGTTCCCTGATGAACAACTATTTAAAGTCTCCCAATTGCCATGGTATGTGGACATTGCTAACTATATTGCTACAGCTACAATTCCAACATACTGGACCAAGCAAGATAAGGATAAGTTCTTCAACAAGGTGAGGAAATTCTTGTGGGATGACCCGTACTTATTCCAGTATTGTCCCGATCAAATTATAAGGAGATGTGTGCTGGATGATGAGCAACAAAGTATCATCTCCTTTTGTCATTCATAGGCTTGTGGTGGTCACTTTTCGGCTAAGAAGACTACAGCTAAAATTCTGCACTATGGGTTTTATTGGCCCGCCTTGTTCAAGGATACTCATGAGTTTTGCAAAACGTGCGAGCCTTGTCAAAAATTAGGAGGAATAACCCATAGAAATATGATGCCACTCAATCCCATCTTACTAAACAAATTTTTTTATTGTTGGTGCATCAACTTCATGGGTTCATTCCCATCTTCTTTTGGAAACTTATATATTTTGCTTACCGTCAATTATGTTTCAAAATGGGTCGAGGCGATTCCATGCTGGAACAATGACCATAAAATGGTCATATGTTTTTTAAAAGAAAACATCATTTCCCAGTTTTGTACACCTTGAGTCATTATAAGCAATAGAGGGTCTCACTTTTGTAACCGCCCATTTGAAGCCTTAATGAAGAAATATGGCGTGAACCACAAAGTGAGCACCCTCTATCACCCACAAACAAGTGGATAAGCCGAGATATCCAACAGGGAGATCAAACATATTTTGGAGAAAACAATGAACCCCGATCGCAAAGATTGGTCGCTTTAACCTATCGATGCACTCTGGGCTTACCGTACGGTTTTCAAGACCCCCATTGGAGTGTCTCCCTATAGACTTGTCTACAGGAAAGCTTGTCACTTGCCTGTGGGGTTGGAACATATGGCATATTGAGTAATAAAGAAGATGACTTTTGATTCTAATAAAGCATGCTCGTTGCGCAAACTTCAATTGAATGAACCTGCGGAACTCTGAAACGAAGCATATGAGAACGTGAGAATTTACAAGGACAAGACGAAGGTGTTCCATGATAAGAATATCCTTCGTAAGAATTTCACGATTAATTAAAAGGTCCTTATGTACAATTCTCAGTTACATTTATTTCTGAAAAAATTGAGGTCTCGATGGACCGGTCCCTTCATTGTGAAACTGTTTATCCATATGGGACTGTCGAGTTGTTGAATCCACGGAACGGTAACATTTTTAAAGCAAATCGTCAGCGATTAAAACTGTTCTTTAAGAATTTTCCTTTAAAAGGTATGTCCATACCTCTAACTGATCCTATGTATCGGGATATTTGATCTCTTAGTTTGACATAGGTATAGAGTAGTTTAGGATTAGGATTTTCTTTATTTTTCCATTAGTTTGTTAGAAGGAGGTCGAATTCCAGATTTTTGTTCTCTCAGGTACTCTCATTTCTCACTCTCTTTATTTTATCATTGCTCTCATGTTTTACTCATTGCATATCTTTTACATTGAGGACAATGCAAGATTTAGTTGGGGTGTGTGGGATCACTAGTTGAAGTAGTGTTTTGTAACATCTCGAGCAATATAAAGAATATTTTTTATGATTTTTCTAAAAATTCAAAACTCCGTTAGAAAACTTTATTTCTATGCATTCGAGATGGTGTAAGTATAAGTATACAAGAGGTGAAGTGAGTGAAGTTGAATATCTTGAACAATCTCTAAGATACTAGTTTCGTATGTGAATTCCCCTATTCTAATGATTGATATAAATTCTAAACACTTTTACACCTTGTTCACATTATACGATTCTCATGCTTTGAAAGGATTATGTAGAATTGTGGATTAGCTAGGTTTGGATTTGAGGTGTTGAGGAACCAAGCCGAGTTATTTTGTCCATCCTTGTCCATGGGAAAATAACGAAAGATATGGATTTTTAAAAATACTATCTAATGTATATGAAAAGGAAAGGAAGGATGAAAACATGGGAATGATTGAAAATATAGTGAAAATTTTCGAAAAGGACTACCTATTACCAACCGGGGGATGGTTTACCTGTAACCAAAGCAAAAAATGAGACGTATTGTGAAAGCCGTCAGAAGGACGGTAAGGGAAATTCCTGTCAAAGGCTTGTTATTGATCTGTACACCGTTAAATCCATACCTTAGCTAATTCATGAAGAAAGTAACCCCGAAAATCCATGAGATGAGCATTCACTGAGCACACTAGGTTAAATTGTTTAGATTCTTCTATTTATCAATCAATCAGCGGGAATTTCATATGAGTACTTGGTATGTTCTTGAAAAATCAAGGCTTCAACTTCTATCACTAGGCATTTCATAATTTTGCACTTACATGTCTTTGAGTGTATAGAAGCATAGTTTCTAAAAGAGAGTTGAGTTTTGGAGAATGGAATTTATTTCACGCATGTTTTGCTCGGGACTAACAAAATGCTGGTTGAGGGGAGTGTTGAGCTCTTAAATGTGCATATTCTAACCCCATTTCATCACTAATTATGCTTGAAATACATGATTGAAGACCCAACTAATGCATGGTTTTGTGGTTGTAGGAATGGGAGAGGAAGTTCATCAATTGGAGGCTTAGAGGCGTTCTTACACACCTTGAAGATCAAAGGAACAAAGGACTAAAAGTGGATCAAAGAATCAATGGAAATGGAAGAGGAAAATGTGAAAAAAATCACATATTTATTGCCTAACCATTCGGTTGGCCAATCTGCCCAGAAACAGCAATTATGCTGTATTGATTTTATGAGGACCGGCCACATGTCCGACCAGCCGGCCGGCCGGCTGATGGGTCAACTTCACCTCCAGCGATTTCAACAATTTAAAGCAGTTTTTTCGGCCGGCCGGCTGATGAGTCAGACTATGTAAAAAAGACTCCAATGAAAATTGCATTTGCTGGCACTTTGTTCGACCGACCAGACAGGGGGTACGACCGGCCAGTCAGCATCCAGAAACATCTAGAGCTCTGAAAATCTCTGCTCAAAGTGCTATTTTGGCAGATTTTCTCAAAGTTTCTTCGCACCTAGGTCACCAAATCTATAAAAGGACTCCTCTAGCTCATTCCTAGGGCATCCTAGAAAAGATTTAACATGGTGGGAGGAGGCGGAAGTCGAATTCAGAGTTCTACAACTCCTCCTAGTTTGTTCTTTTAGTTTTTATGCTTTTCTTAGTTGCTTTCATGTTTCCTTGGATCATGAACGGCTAAATCTCTTAGCTAGGGCTAAGAGGTGAAGCTTGTAGTGAATCTTAGATGTTTTAATTCGGTTGTTTTGGTTTCGAGTTGGATTATTAGTGAAGAACAATGGTTTGAAGTTTGAATAAAGTTCTAAGTATTCTTTCTTAGTCTTATGATGGCTCATGGATGTTTAGAAGAATTGCTTGAGTTCTTAATTGCTTTGAATGGTTCTAGACCTGTACGCTCCGAAGAATCGAATTCAATATGCTCTAGACCTTAGATTCTTATGTGGGAACTTTTAAGAAAAGTTCTACTTTTCTAAATTTCTGAGTTATGTGTGAATTTGTAAGTGATTTGAATGATCTGAAGGGCATGTGGGAACTTTTAAGAAAAGTTCTACTTTTCTAAATTTCTGAGTTATGTGTGAATTTCTGAGTTATATCCACACCGTCCATCCAATTGGGGAGATCATTTTAGGGCATGATCTGAAGAATGAGACAGATCCACATCTCAAGTGGGCTCCACTTGAAAGAAAATAGTGAGGACAGTGACAAGGCTGTTGGACCTTCCTACGGCCCACCATGATGTTTATTTGAGATCCAACTTGTTCATAATTCCACACACGTGTGGAAGAGGGAAAACAAAATATCAGCTTGATCGAAAACTCAGTTAGGCCCACCTAGAATGTATGTGCCTTATCTATTACGTACATATGTTTTTCCAGCTCATTTTAGTGGCTGAGCCCAAAATTTAAGCATATCCAAATGTCAAGTGGACCATGCCACGGGAAACAGTGGGAATAATGATCTCCACCGTTGAAACCTTCCCAGCCCTACAGTGATGTTTATTCGTCATTCAACCTGTTCATAAGATCACATGGATATGGATGGAGGAGAAAATAAAAATATCAGTTTGATTCAAAACTCTTGGGACCCATTTGGGTGCCACGCTCCAAGCAGCGTGCTTTGGCACGCTGCCCAGCAAGTGGCCCACCCTGTGGGTCCCACCACGATGCATCTGTTTTATCTATGCCGACCATCTATTTTTCCATATTATTTTAGTCCATGTGCCCTCCAAGAACAGATGAGGCAATCCAAAGCTCTGGTGGACCACATTATAGGAAACAGTGGTCATTGATGCCCACCTTTGAAACCTTCCTTAGGTCCATTGTAATGTTTATTTATCCATCTAACCAAAGGTGATGGGGCCCAACTTTGGGTCCCACCTTGATGAATGTTGAGTATACCTTGTCGTTCTTCTTGGCTGGGGTGTGGGCCCAGTTTTGAGTGGGCCACACGTAGAAAATAAGTGTGATTGAATGCCTACCATTGGAAACTTTAGAGGACCCATCTGTTATGTTTATTTGCCATTCTTCCTATTTATAGGTCACCCAGCTATGGGTGGGGTTCCCCACATGTGGTGTGCGGGCCCCACCATGGTGTTTGGTTGCCATCTCACTTGATTAGTGGGAAAGCACAAATATTGGGTTGATCCCAAACTGTTGGGGCCCATTGATGTATGTGGCTTCCCCACTCCTTTGTGCGGTTATCCCCAACCACGAGTCAACCTTGTTATGCATGTGTTCTATCCACGTCAGCCATTGGCCACTATGGTGCGATATGTATGTTGCCCATCGATTAGGACCGCCTTAATTTTGTGCTTGATCCAAACCATCCAAATGAATGGACCCTAGCATGTTATGTATAGGATAGCCTTAAGACCACCTTAGTGTGCGTGTTCGAATGACTGCGTTGTCCATCCCGTGGATCCACCTTGATGATTAGTTGTGTAAACCCTTATTGAAAGGTCATATAGATTTGGATGCATGGAAATCCCTAAAGTTCGCTCGATCCAAGTCATAGGGCTACTTTCTTAAACTCACCCTGTTGAACCGTCTTGTCAATTCACCTTGTTAACTCACCATGTTGACCCGCCTTGTCAACCTGCCTTATTGACTCACCTTGTTGACTCACCATGTTGATTGATCCTGGTAACTCAGCTTGTTGTATACTCATATGACTCACTCCTCCTACCCTTGTACCCAACTATTAAAGACCACCATATCGTGTATATCCCATCCACACCATCCGTTTACCTTTAGGACGAGTGTGGGGCTCATCTTCGACGTTCTTATGTCATCTAGGCCATCCATTATATGGAACCTATCTTGCAATATGAGGTTAGACCTGTCGTCCTTGTTTTTGGACCTCATCGTATTGACCATCTATCTCAAATTACCCTACCATTTACGATTCTCTGTCAGGACCTGTCTATCTTGTAACCCATTCTATTACATTCCTTTTACGGACCATTCATCGTGTTTATCTTAACTGTACTATAGGATTATGGGTATCGGCATGATTTTGGGTATTCTCCTCTTGCCGCTCAAGTAGGTTCTACCTTTTATGTGTCGGTAGTGTATTCAATCATTTTCTTTCCATTTGGGTTATCTGAATGTTGAAGGTTAATCCACATCATTCAAATTGTTGGACAATCTGTGTTGTTGTATACCATCCATCTCGGGTCCTATCTCTTTATGTTTGCTTGTGTTATAAGTGAATTATCTTTTTATGATGTTTTTAGTATGTCTGTTGCCACACGTAGTGTTGTTTGGAATACTCTTATGCGATCTATATACTATATGCTTCAAAGACCACCATGCATGTGTAATGAGTATGCATCCTGAATCACCATTGTTAGTTGGGGACCACTAGGGCATAAATGCATTCATAAAGCATTCGAGATGTAGTCACGCAAATGTAATTCATGTGCTCTCTATCGCAAACCTCTCCAATAGGTATGGGATTATTCGAGGATAGGAATCTATCATCCTGACTTACACTGTATGGTAGGAAGAACTTGTTAGTGCACTTTTCTATGGCATACTAGTGTACCTTGTTTGTCAATCACTTACGTCAGTGAGTCTAGTGTTGGTTGAGCCCAATGAAGACAAAGACCGAAGACTCAGATGGCCCCGCTGTATCAAGGAAGAAGAATCAGGTAAAAGTGATGCCTTGGTGCCTTAACCTTAACCAAAACCCAATCCCTTAACCTCTTGGATGACCTTGATCATATTAGGGAACTTTTAGTCATCATAGATTGGCCCTAGGTGTCCCAAAAGATCACCCAAACCTTGGCCAAAGTGAGAGGGTTGAAATATGAATGGGTCAGCAAAACAGTGGGTTGAACCCAGGCCTGTCCGACCGGTCACGACCGGTCAGTGGACCCCTGGTCGACCAGTCAAGACCGGTTAGACAAACTAGTCCAATTTGACAGCAGGCTGCTAGAATGGATGGCCATAGGGCTGACCGGTCATGGACCATGGACGACCGGTCGTGGACCCCTGGCCGACTGGTCACGACCGGTCGTGCAGACCACCCTCCTTAAGACAGCGAGTTCTGTCTTTGCTCTGGCCTATGGCCGACCGGTCGTGGACCCTGGATGACCGGTCGTGGCCCCTGGCCGACCGGTCGGGCGATCGGTCGGCACTAGCCATTATTAGCCCATTTTTAAACCGTTGTGCATTCTTTTATAAATGGGCTTGGCTTGTTTTGAGGGGTAAGAAGAGGGATTTCAAGAGGAGTGAAGCCACCATTGTTGGAGACCATTTGAGGCTTATTCCAAACCTATGCAGGGCATCTTCCTTGTGCTTTAACACAAGATTAGAGCATTCCAAGCTCATGAAGAAGATGACCTTCATCCCCTCTTGATCTCTAGAGTTTGAAACCTTTTTTATTGGCAAATCCTTTTCCAAAACTCTAAAATGAGATCGTTGTAGGAGAGAACCTCTAGGCAACCCATTCCCATTAGTTGTAGAGTTCTCAAACCTACCCTCCTAGCACCTTGGGCATCTCAAAGGCATCACATGCAAGGTGTTTGATCAAGTGTGGCTGAGGCATTGGCGACGCAACGGCAACACGATCATGGGAGCAAGGGAAGCTGATTGAAGCACGGGAGAGCGGAGATCAAGCAACCCAAACCGGCGCTAAACAAGGGGCTCATCCGACAAGTAAGGTTGTCCTTTTTGAGAGTCCATTTAGAGTTTGTTTATCAAACTCGATCTAGGGACGTTAGCCGTTCCTTAGCCCATTTGCCGGGCCTAAACTAAGTCTCCAAGGGGGAGCCTCCGTCACGGGAGTGAACGTGAGTCGGGTTGAGAGTTAGCCTATGTCCAAAATTTCGTTTGGGTTGAGAGTTAACCCTTTGTCCAAAACTCCGATTATGGTTGAGAGGTGAACCGGTAAAACCTCCGTGTAAAGGTTGAGAGGTGAACCTCATTTAAAACCTCCGATAGTGAATGCCGGTGTGCTCAAAGGAGTTGAGTACTTGAACTAGGAGTGGAGTAGACCCAAAGTCGAACCACTATACATGCTTGTGTTTGTGATTGAATTGAGCACATTAATATCTTAGCATTGTTAGTTTAATTGTCTAATTATAAATGCTTGATAAGAATGTATACTAGGCACTAATTAGGCATCCACACACAAGATGTACTTTCACTAGTTGTGTAAACTTGAGCTCATTGATCCATTCTCATAAGTCTACTTAGGTTGCATAGGTTAGGAGCTTGATTAGTTAAATCTTTTATTTACCTATGCATGCTTTAGACTAGGTTGTTTATTGCTTAATCATATGCTAGTCTTGTGATTGGACCCACTTAGGCTTGGAAGCCGAGGTGTTCTTGCTTACTTAGTTTAATTTGTTAAATTATATAAGTAGGCGAAAAGAATTTCAAAAAAGGTCCTAATCCCCCTCCTATAGGTTTAGCCATAACTCTAGTTGCTCTTTAAGCTTCCGCACATACTTGGGTGTCGTGTTAGACTACCGACGTACTTTCAGAACTTAGCATACCTTGTAACCCTTGGTGCGAGATTCCCTAGCTAGCGACATCCCGCACTATGACTCGATCATTCATATGTGTCCCCTCATCTTAATCATATCTCAAATAGGTTGGACTAGATTGATTTATTGCCATTGTGGTAGATTGACTACTTGTTGGCACTCATACTATATGCTTGGATCACGCATCATGAATGCTTGGCTCATCTGATTGTCTTGTATCAACCGGCCATAGTGGTCGCGTTGTCGTGCAGTTCATTACCAGTTGACGGTGGCATTGTATTTGAAACCCTATAGTTTTATGGTGCTCTCTGGAGACTTGCATGGGCATGTCGTCCCACGTTTGTATGTATGGTTGCATTTCGCACCGCCTGCTTGTGTCGTATATAGCATGGTTACTACGTTGCAACCACAGCTCCATCGTGGTTTGTAAAACACCGAAAATATGTGATCTTTAAACTGGATGCTAAAGATGTCCCTGGGTGAAAGTCCCTGATCCCGTTGGTACCAAGGTGGGTGCTCCATTAAGGACGGGTGGTTTAATCATACACCAGTATGCCGAATACCAAACGGCGGTGTTTTCCACTACACGTGGTCAGTTTGAAGGAGGTCTGACCTAACCTGCCGGAAGAGTGTTGGCAAAGTGGGTTGAGTTTGACCAGCTGTGAGTAGGTCCACTATTGCACCAGATAGGCTTTGGCATTCTACTGGTGAGTAGTGAGGTCGGTGAGACCCCGGTGATGTTCCGTTTCAAAGATGGTATTGGTATCAGTGATGTGACTGATGTTCTGTATGGTGTGGGATGGTCCTGACGTGGGCGGGTGTGATGTGGGCGGGGCTGTAAGCCTGGGCGAGCTACCACACTGGGCAAGCTACCAGTTCTGAGTCCTGCATTGCTTAGGCGATCGCGTTATGACTGTTCGTACCTGGACCACTGTATTGGGAGGTGGTGATTTGCATACATGCATTGGATCATTGTATGTTAGATTAGGCCCTGTAGGCCATCGCATAGTATGAGTATATAGCCTTAGTAGGCTAGTTACCTGTATTGCACGCTTGCATAGCCATGGTGGGCTAGTTACCTGTATTGCAATGCTTGCATAGCCGTGGTAGACTGGTTATTCATATTACATGATCGTGTAGCCTAATTAGGCTAAGTCTTAGTTTAAGGTTCTCATCATGCTTTACTGCTTACTCTGATATTTATCATGCTTGTCATATGCATTGCGCACGCACACACGCACTCACAAAGCTTCATTCGAAGCTTACGCTCGTTTGTTACGCTGCAGGTTATACTAGAGTGTATCAGCAACGTTGAGTTGGAGTTGGGAGTGCAGTAGCAGGAGGTGCCGTATTGTGCACAGTTTTTATATTTATGCATTGTGTATTTACCTTTCAGAACTATATGTAAACGAAATGACTTAGTGAAAATATTGTGTTTGTCTTTTATGGTACTCATATGGTGATTCTCATGTTCAAAAAAATAATTTAGACCCTAAAATCCTCCTTGTGGTATCCCAAGATCGGAACCTGGCGTGTGGGGTTAGGATCCGAGATCGGGGTACTACGGAGGCTGCCACCTCTGAATTCGGGTTACAGCGAATGGACGTCGAGAACCGAATTTGGGGCGTGACAACTTATAATGACTCGAGGTGTTCTAAATCAGGAAAGAATATTTTCTTTTAAGAAACGAATTACTGTTTTGTGGTCATTGTTTCAGCATGGAATCGCCTCGACCCATTTTGAAACATAGTCGACGGCAAGCAAGATATATAGATTTCCAAAGAAGATGGGAATGGAATCGATGCCCCAACAATTAAAAATTTCGATCGGTAAGATGGGATTGAGTAGCATCATATTTCTACGGGATATTCCTCTCAATTTCTGACAAGGCACACATATTTTACAAAACTCATGAGTGTCTTTGAACATGGTGGGCCAATAAAACCCACATTCCAGAATTTTGGCAGTGGTCTTCTTAGCGGAAAAGTGGCCACCACACGCTTGAGAATGACAAAAGGAGATGATACTTTGTTGTTCATCATCCGGTACATATCTCCTTATGATTTGGTAGGGACAATACTTGAATAAGTATGGGTCGTCCCATAGGAATTTTCTCACCTCGTTGAAGAACTTGTCCTTATCTTGCTTTTTCCAATGTGTCGGAATTGTACCTGTAGCAAGATAGTTAGCAATGTTCACATACCATGGCAATTGGGAGACTTTAAAAAGTTGTTCATCAAGGAACATGTCATTGATCGCGGTCATCTCAGGGGAATCGATGAGAACAAGTCTAGAAAGATGGTCAGCAACTACGTTTTCTACTCCTTTCTTATTACGTATTTCTATGTCAAATTCTTGGAGTAGGAGGATCCATCTTAATAAGTGTGGCTTAGCATCCTTCTTAGAGAGAAGGTACTTAAGCGCTGCATGGTCGGTGAATATGATGATCATGGATCCGATCAAGTAGGACCGAAACTTGTCTAAAGCAAAAACTACGGCCAAAAATTCTTTTTCTGTAGTAGTGTAGTTTGCTTGAGCCGAGTTTAAGGTTCTACTTGCGTAGTAGATGACGCAAGGCTTCTTCTCTTTTCTTTGGCCTAACATAGCCCCAATAGCATAGTCACTTGCATGACACATGATTTCAAAAGGAAGGCTCCAATCAGGTGGTTGCATTATGGGAGTGCATGTCAACATGCCTTTAAGTTTATCGAAGGCATTTTAACAATCCTTATTCCACTCGAATGAGTTTTTCTTTTGAAGGAGGTTACATAGAGGATGAGAGAGTGAACTAAAGTCCCTTATGAACCGTCTATAGAATCTGGCATGTCCTAAAAGGACCGCACATCACGTACGCTTTTAGGAGGTGGAAGGTTGGAGATAAGATCGATTTTAGCCTTGTCTACCTCGATTCCATTTTGTGAGATGTGACCAAGGATAATTCCTTTTTGAACCATAAAATGACATTTCTCCCAATTCAACACAAGGTTCTTGTCTTCACATCTTTTTAAAACAATTTTTAAGTGCACAATGCACTCATCAAAGTTACAACCAAATACAGAGAAATCGTCCATGAAGACTTCAAGAATCGTCCCCACCATATCAGAAAAAACACTCAACATACAACATTGAAAAGTGGCAAGGGTATTACATAGTCCAAACGGCATCCTTTGATAGGCAAAAGTGTCGAATGGACAAGTGAATGTTGTCTTCTCTTGGTCTTCTAGGGCAATCTCTATTTGGTTATACCCTGAATACCCATCAAGGAAGCAAAAGTGGGAATGACCCGCCAACCTTTCTAAAATTTGATCAACAAATAGTAAGGGGAAGTGGTCTTTCCTTATAACTGTGTTTAGCTTCTTGTAGTCAATGCACATTCTCCAACCGGTAGTGACTCTGGTTGGCACAAATTCATTATTAGCATTGGCTACGATGGTTATTCCGGATTTCTTAGGCACTACTTGAGTTGGACTCACCCATTGACTATCGAATATTGGGTAAATGATACCCACATCCAATAGTTTCAACACCTCAGCTTTAACCACCTCTTTCATGTTTGGATTGAGGCGTCTTTGTGGTTGCCTAGATGTCTTCGCATTCTCCTCAAGGTGTATGCGATGAGTACAAATCAGGGGGTCTATGCCTTTGAGATCTGCAATTAACCATCCAATGGCAATTTTGTGCTCTATTAGAGTGGCTATCAGCCTACTCTCTTGTTTCTTATCCAAGTGGGAAGAAATCACCACCGGATATGTCTCATCTCAACTTAAATAATCATATTTCAAATCATGGGTAATGGTTTCAGGTTGAGCTTCGGTGCCTTGATATAAGATGGAAGTGGCTTGTTCTCGTTTAAGGGCAAAGGTTCAAATGGTGCCTTCCATCTTTTATTATCAAGTACCGGTATAGAATCTAAAATGGCATCCATCTCTCTTATCATGTCATCATCAATCTCATGAGAATGGGCCAAGCATGCCTCCAAGGGATCGGAATAAAATGTTAGGAGGGATTTGTCTTCCATGAATGATTCAATCAGATTTATTTCGTGGACATCGTCATCAACATCCCTTGGTTGTTTGCATAAATAAAAAATATTCAGCTTGAGTGTCATATTTTCATGAGTGTCATATTTTCAAAGGACATTTTTACCAGCCCGTTTCTACAATTGATAATAGAATTTGAAGTGGCTAAGAAAGGGTGGCCAAGTATGACAGGAATTTGAGCACCTGTTCCCATCATAGGATGTGTATCCAAGACAATAAAATCTACTGGATAGTAGAATTTATCAACTTGGAGGAGGACATCTTCAATCATCCCTCTCGATATACGAGTAGATCATCAGCGAGTTGAAGTGTGGTTTTGGTGGGTTTTAATTCACCTAACCCAAGTTGTTCATAGACCGAGTATGGGATGAGGTTAACACTTACCCCAAGGTCGAGTAAAGCTTGTTTGATCCGATAGTCACCTATGATGCATGAGATGGTACGACTACCCGGATCCTTGTATTTTTGGGGCACCTCTTGTCTAATAATGGCGCTCAAATTCTCAGTCAAAAGTACTTTATTGTGAACATTGTGTTTCCTTTTGACTGTCCACAATTCCTTTAGAAATTTAGCATAGGATGGTATTTGTTTTATAGCATCCAACAACGGAATGTTAATCTTCACTTGCTTAAAAACCTCTAAAATTTTCAAGTTTTTGTCTAAAGGTTTGGGTGAAATCAACCTTTGTGGAAACGGGGCGACTGGCTTGTATTGCCTTTCCAGTTCTTTCTCATGTGGAGTGTTGTTCAAGATATCATCCTTATTGGCAATTTCCGAATCATTAGGCTTTGGGGCCTTCACCGGATTGGATTTATCAATTATTTTGTCACTCCTCAAAGTGGTGATAGCTTGAACATGCTCCGTATTTTGGGAGGATGGGCTGAGGTCTTATATCTCAAATTGGGTTCTTGAGTTAGGGAGAGGTTAGGCAGGAAGTGTGCCTTTCTCCCTAACACTAAGATGAGATTCAACTCTAGCCATTGAAGTTTTCAAATCATTGATGGCTTGAGATGAATTTTGATTGAATTTTAGTTGTTCTTATATAAACCCATCTATTTTGTGAGAATTATTCTTGCTGTACTCAACTTGGGTCGAGACGAATGTATCCACTATTTCCTCAAGCGTGGCTTTTGTGTTATTGTTTGCATTCTCTGATGGTCTATTCCTCCAAATGAAATTGGTATGGTTCCTCTAACTAGAATTATACGTGTTCGAGTTTAGATTGCTAAATGGACGTTGATAGTTATTTATGGCATTTGATTGTTCTTGCAGAACTTCTTGAAACGCAAAGATTGTAGGACAATCATGTGTTGCATGTTGGTTACCGGAACAAATTCCACAAATACTCTCAATTTCCTTAGTCTTTTCTCCCTTCCCTAATTCCATGGCCTCAACTTTGTTAGTGCACTTTTCTGTGGCATACTAGTGCACCTTGTTTGTCAATCACTTACGTCAGTGAGTCTAGTGTCGGTTGAGCCTAATGAAGACGAAGACCGAAGACTCAGATGGCCCCGCTGCATCAAGGAAGAAGAACCAGGTAAAAGTGATGCCTTGGTGCCTTAACCTTGACCAAAACCCAACCCCTTTGCTTCTTTGATGACCTTGACCACATTAGGAAACCATTAGTCATCATAGATTGGCCCTAAGTGTCCCAAAAGATCACTCACATCATGGCCTAAGTAAGTGGGTTGGAATGTACGAAGATCAGCAAACAGCTGAGCTGAACCAGGCCTGTCCGACCGGTCGGCTGGACTGGTCCGACCAGGTCAAGACCGGTCGGCCAGACCAAACAGCAACCTTGCTGTGTTTACAGGCTATAGGTGGACCGACCGGTCGTGACCGGTCTGCTGGACTGGTCCGACCGGTTAAGACTGGTCGGACTGGATTCCAGTTTCAATAGCAAGCTGCTGTGTTGTGCAGGCTAAGGACCGACCGGTCAGCTGGGCTGGCCCTCTTTTGAGACAGTATACTCTCTATCTCGCTTGGCTTTTGGCCGACCAGTCGGGACCGGTCGGGACAGGCCGGCAGAGCCATTTTTTGCCCGTTTTATGACCGTTGGAGCTCACTTTTCCTATATATGGAGCTCAGTTTTTGGGCATTAAGGAGGGGATTTTGAGAGGAGTGAAGCCACCATTGTTGGAGACCATTTGAGGCTCATTCTCAACCTATGCAAGGCATCTTTCTTGTACTTTAACACAAGATTAGAGTATTTCAAGCTCATGAAGAAGATGACCTTCATCCCCTCTTGATTTCTAGAGTTTGGAACCTTCTTGATTGGCAAATCCTTGTCCAAAACTCTAAGATGAGATCGTTGTAGGAGAGAGACTCTAGGCAACCCATTCCCATTAGTTGTAGAGTTCTCAAACCTATCCTCCTACCACCCTGGGCATTTCAAAGGCATCACATGCAAGGTGTTTGATCAAGTGTGGCTGAGGCATTGGCGACGCAACAGCAACACAATTGTGGGAGCAAGGGAAGCTGATTGAAGCACGGGAGAGCGGAGATCAAGAACTCATCCGACAAGTAAGGTTGTCATTTTTGAGAGTCCATTTAGAGTTTGTTTGTCAAACTCGACCTAGGGACGTTAGCCATTCCTTGGCCCGTTAATCGGGCCTAAACTAAATCTCCAGGGGGGAGCCTCCGACACGGGAGTGAACGTGCGTTTGGTTGAGAGTTAGCCTTTGTCCAAAACTCCATTTGGGTTGAGAGTTAGCCCTTTGTCCAAAACTCCGGTTATGGTTGAGAGGTGAACAGGTTAAAGCTCCGTGTAAAGGTTGAGAGGTGAACCTCATTTAAAACCTCCAATAGTGAATGCCGGTGTGTTCAAAGGAGTTGAGTACTTGAACCAGGAGTGGAGTAGACCCAAAGTCAAACCACTATACATACTTGTGTTTGTGATTGGATTGAGAACATTTATATCTTAGCATTATTAGTTTAATTGTTTAATTATGAATGCTTGATAGGAATGTATGCTAGGCACTTATTAGGCACATCCACACACAAGATGTACCTTCACTAGTTGGGTAGACTTAAGCTCATTGATCCACTCTCATAAG
Source organism: Liriodendron chinense (assembly GCA_003013855.2). Taxonomy (NCBI): domain Eukaryota; kingdom Viridiplantae; phylum Streptophyta; class Magnoliopsida; order Magnoliales; family Magnoliaceae; genus Liriodendron; species Liriodendron chinense. The sequence goes on along the minus strand of ML058350.1, from coordinate 1,292,626 downwards.
TCTACACAAGTTGCATAGGTACGAAGATCAGCAAACAGCTGAGCTGAACCAGGCCTGTCCGACCGGTCGGCTGGACTGGTCCTACCGGTCAAGACCGGTCGGCCAGACCAAACAGCAACCTTGCTGTGTTTACAGGCTACAGGTGGACCGACCGGTCGTGACCGGTCGGCTGGACTGGTCCGACCGGTCAAGACTGGTCGGACTGGATTCCAGTTTCAATAGCAAGCTGCTGTGTTGTGCAGGCTAAGGACCGACCGGTCAGCTGGGCTGGCCCTCTTTTGAGACAGTATACTCTCTATCTCGCTTGGCCTTTTGGCCGACCAGTCGGGACCGGTCGGGACAGGTCGGCAGAGCCATTTTTTGCCCGTTTTATGACCGTTGGAGCTCACTTTTCCTATATATGGAGCTCAGTTTTTGGGCATTAAGGAGGGGATTTTGAGAGGAGTGAAGCCACCATTGTTGGAGACCATTTAAGGCTCATTCCCAACCTATGCAAGGCATCTTTCTTGTGCTTTAACACAAGATTAGAGTATTTCAAGCTCATGAAGAAGATGAACTTCATCCCCTCTTGATTTCTAGAGTTTGGAACCTTCTTGATTGGCAAATCCTTGTCCAAAACTCTAAGATGAGATCGTTGTAGGAGAGAGACTCTAGGCAACCCATTCCCATTAGTTGTAGAGTTCTCAAACCTATCCTCCTACCACCCTAGGCATTTCAAAGGCATCACATGCAAGGTGTTTGATCAAGTGTGGCTGAGGCATTGGCGACGCAACGGCAACACAATTGTGGGTGCAAGGGAAGCTGATTGAAGCACGGGAGAGCGGAGATCAAGAACTCATCCGACAAGTAAGGTTGTCATTTTTTAGAGTCCATTTAGAGTTTGTTTGTCAAACTTGACCTAGGGACGTTAGCCATTCCTTGGCCCGTTAATCGGGCCTAAACTAAATCTTCAAGGGGGAGCCTCCGACACGGGAGTGAACGTGCGTTTGGTTGAGAGTTAGCCTTTGTCCAAAACTCCATTTGGGTTGAGAGTTAGCCCTTTGTCCAAAACTCCGGTTATGGTTGAGAGGTGAACAGGTTAAAGCTCCGTGTAAAGGTTGAGAGGTGAACCTCATTTAAAACCTCCAATAGTGAATGCCGGTGTGTTCAAAGGAGTTGAGTACTTGAACCAGGAGTGGAGTAGACCCAAAGTCAAACCACTATACATACTTGTGTTTGTGATTGGATTGAGCACATTTATATCTTAGCATTATTAGTTTAATTGTTTAATTATGAATGCTTGATAGGAATGTATGCTAGGCACTTATTAGGCACATCCACACACAAGATGTACCTTCACTAGTTGGGTAGACTTGAGCTCATTGATCCACTCTCATAAGTCTACACAAGTTGCATAGGTACGAAGATCAGCAAACAACTGAGCTGAACCAGGCCTGTCCGACCGGTCGGCTGGACTGGTCCGACCGGTCAAGACCGGTCGGCCAGACCAAACAGCAACCTTGCTGTGTTTACAGGCTACAGGTGGACCGACCGGTCGTGACCGGTCGGCTGGATTGGTCCGACCGGTCAAGACTGGTCGGACTGGATTCCAGTTTCAATAGCAAGCTGCTGTGTTGTGCTGGCTAAGGACCGACCGGTCAACTGGGCTGGCCCTCTTTTGAGACAATATACTCTCTATCTCGCTTGCCTTTTGGCCGACCAGTCGGGACAGGTCGGCAGAGCCATTTTTTGCCCGTTTTATGACCGTTGGAGCTCACTTTTCCTATATATGGAGCTCAGTTTTTGGGCATTAAGGAGGGGACTTTGACAGGAGTGAAGCCACCATTGTTGGAGACCATTTGAGGCTCATTCCCAACCTATGTAAGGCATCTTTCTTGTGCTTTAACACAAGATTAGAGTATTTCAAGCTCATGAAGAAGATGACCTTCATCCCCTCTTGATTTCTAGAGTTTGGAACCTTCTTGATTGGCAAATCCTTGTCCAAAACTCTAAGATGAGATCGTTGTAGGAGAGAGACTCTAGGCAACCCATTCCCATTAGTTGTAGAGTTCTCAAACCTATCCTCCTACCACCCTGGGCATTTCAAAGGCATCACATGCATGGTGTTTGATCAAGTGTGGCTGAGGCATTGGCGACGCAACGGCAACACAATTGTGGGAGCAAGGGAAGCTGATTGAAGCACGGGAGAGCGGAGATCAAGAACTCATCCGACAAGTAAGGTTGTCATTTTTGAGAGTCCATTTAGAGTTTGTTTGTCAAACTTGACCTAGGGACGTTAGCCATTCCTTGGCCCGTTAATCGGGCCTAAACTAAATCTTCAAGGGGGAGCCTCCGACACGGGAGTGAACGTGCGTTTGGTTGAGAGTTAGCCTTTGTCCAAAACTCCATTTGGGTTGAGAGTTAGCCCTTTGTCCAAAACTCCGGTTATGGTTGAGAGGTGAACAGGTTAAAGCTCCGTGTAAAGGTTGAGAGGTGAACCTCATTTAAAACCTCTAATAGTGAATGCCGGTGAGTTCAAAGGAGTTGAGTACTTGAACCAGGAGTGGAGTAGACCCAAAGTCAAACCACTATACATACTTGTGTTTGTAATTGGATTGAGCACATTTATATCTTAGCATTATTAGTTTAATTGTTTAATTATGAATGCTTGATAGGAATGTATGCTAGGCACTTATTAGGCACATCCACACACAAGATGTACCTTCACTAGTTGGGTAGACTTGAGCTCATTGATCCACTCTCATAAGTCTACACAAGTTGCATAGGTACGAAGATCAGCAAACAGCTGAGCTGAACCAGGCCTGTCCGACCGGTCGGCTGGACTGGTCCGACTGGTCAAGACCGGTCGGCCAGACCAAACAGCAACCTTGCTCTGTTTACAGGCTACAGGTGGACCGACCGGTCGTGACCGGTCGGCTGGACTGGTCCGACCGGTCAAGACTGGTCGGACTGGATTCCAGTTTCAATAGCAAGCTGCTGTGTTGTGCAGGCTAAGGACCGACCGGTCAGCTGGGCTGGCCCTCTTTTGAGACAGTATACTCTCTATCTCGCTTCGCTTTTGGCCGACCAGTCGGGACCGGTCGGCAGAGCCATTTTTTACCCGTTTTATGACCGTTGGAGCTCACTTTTCCTATATATGGAGCTCAGTTTTTGGGCATTAAGGAGGGGACTTTGACAGGAGTGAAGCCACCATTGTTGGAGACCATTTGAGGCTCATTCCCAACCTATGCAAGGCATCTTTCTTGTGCTTTAACACAAGATTAGAGTATTTCAAGCTCATGAAGAAGATGACCTTCATCCCCTCTTGATTTCTAGAGTTTGGAACCTTCTTGATTGGCAAATCCTTGTCCAAAACTCTAAGATGAGATCGTTGTAGGAGAGAGACTCTAGGCAACCCATTCCCATTAGTTGTAGAGTTCTCAAACCTATCCTCCTACCACCCTGGGCATTTCAAAGGCATCACATGCATGGTGTTTGATCAAGTGTGGCTGAGGCATTGGCGACGCAACGGCAACACAATTGTGGGAGCAAGGGAAGCTGATTGAAGCACGGGAGAGCGGAGATCAAGAACTCATTCGACAAGTAAGGTTGTCATTTTTGAGAGTCCATTTAGAGTTTGTTTGTCAAACTCGACCTAGGGACATTAGCCATTCCTTGGCCCGTTAATCAGGCCTAAACTAAATCTCCAAGGGGGAGCCTCCGACACGGGAGTGAACGTGCATTTGGTTGAGAGTTAGCCTTTGTCCAAAACTCCATTTGGGTTGAGAGTTAGCCCTTTGTCCAAAACTCCGGTTATGGTTGAGAGGTGAATAGGTTAAACCTCCGTGTAAAGGTTGAGAGGTGAACCTCATTTAAAACCTCCAATAGTGAATGCCGGTGTGCTCAAAGGAGTTGAGTACTTGAACCAGGAGTGGAGTAGACCCAAAGTCAAACCACTATACATACTTGTGTTTGTGATTGGATTGAGCACATTTATATCTTAGCATTATTAGTTTAATTGTTTAATTATGAATGCTTGATAGGAATGTATGCGAGGCACTTATTAGGCACATCCACACACAAGATGTACCTTCACTAGTTGGGTAGACTTGAGCTCATTGATCCACTCTCATAAGTCTACACAAGTTGCATAGGTTAGGATCTTGATTAGTTGAATCATTTATTTACCTATGCATGCTTTAGACTAGGATTGCTTATTGATTAACAATATGCTAGTCTTGTGATTGGACCCACTTAGGCTTGAAAGCCTAAGTGTTCTTGCTTACTTTGTTTTATTTGATAATATTTGTTAGTAGGCGAAAAGATTTTGATAAGATCATAATCACCCCCTCTCTAGGTCCTTAGACATATCTCCGAGTTTCTCTATAAGTGGTAAAACCGAACTTTCAATTGGTATCAGAGCGGGTTCCTCTTTAAGGGCATAATTGCCTAGAGGTAGATCCTAAGAGAAACTTGAAAATATGTCTAGAGAGGACTCTTCAATCGTCACTAAGCCTCCTTTCTTTGATGGGTCAAACTATCCATATTGGAAAGCCTGAATATGTATCTTCTTGGAATCTATTGATTCGGATGTGAGGGACATGGTTGATATTGGATATAAACCCCCAGTGGACATTATTCGTAAGGAAGGTGAACCAGATGTCCTCAGGCCAAAAGATAAGGCGATGTGGACTAATTATGATAAAGCTCAACGTATTCATAATGCCAAAGGCCTAAATGCCATTTTTTGTTCAGTATCTAAAGATGAATTTGGTCAGATTCAAAACTGCACAACCATTAAACAGGCATGGGATATTCTTGAGGTTACCCATGAAGGTACAAACGTTGTTAAAAACTCTAAACTTCAGCGCCTCTCTACTCTATTTGAAAATATTACTATGGAGGAGCATGAAACATTTACTGAATTCTATACCAAACTGAACAAGATCACAAATGATATGTGGGGCTTAGGGGATCCTGTTCTGGAGAATAGACTACGTAGGAAAATTCTGAGATCCCTTTCGGAACGGTTCTCTTCTAAAGTTACTACCATAGAAGAATGTCGGGATCTAAATACCATGAAAGTTGAAGAACTCATAGGTTCCCTACAAACTTATGAACTAAGCTTTAAGGCCCCCTCTAGAAAGAAAAGCATCGCTCTTAAGTCCTCTTACAAACATAAGAATATTAAGAGTGAGTTGGAGGAAGATAATGATGATGAGGATGATGAAGAAGAGAAATTGAACAAAAAATTCAAGAGATTCCTCAAATTTGATAGAGGGAATAGTCGTGACAAGAAGGATAAGAAGGGTGATAAACATAAAGGAAAATCATCCATACCTTCATCCGTCCGTTGTTACGGTTGTGGTCGTCGTGGCCATATTGCCCCGGAATGTCCGGAAGGGCCTAAACCAAAAGGTAAAAAGGCAATGGCTGCCACTTGGGATGATACGGAGGAGTCCGAATCTGGTGACTCCGCTTGTGATGGGAGCCAACATAAAGATCTTACTCTCTCGACCTCCACCACTACCCATTTACCAGCTTATCTAAGAGGGGATCCCAACCGCTATCCCTTCTAGGAGAAGGAGTTTCCAACCCCTTACCTCATGCTACATTTTATGAGGGTGTTGAGAAATTAGTTACCCTTAGGCTAATCAAACTAGACATAGTTAGTGAGGGTAGCTAGAAATGCTTCAATAGGAAAATCTGAGGATTTCAGCCTCATTTTTGGGTGTATGGGAAAATCAGAGGATTCAAGCCTCATTAGCCCAAATTAAGATAATTTAGCTTTGCTTTTATTTAATACATTTGCTTGCTAGATTATCATCATGCTTAGATTAGCTAATCATCTTGAGTTTTATGCTTCATTATATGCTAATCTTTGCTTTGTACTGGTCTTGATATACCAACTGGTCTTGATATACCAATAGGGGAGGTTGGTTGATTGGGCTATAAGCCCTTTGTGCTTTTATTGCAAATGTATATCCTTGACCAATATTGCATGATTATCTTTGCCTAGATAGTTACATTTCTTGTTAATCATGTTCCTTAGCATGCTCCATGTATTTATGATTCATGCACCCTATACTCTCCTTGTTAGCATGTGCTTATAGTTGTAATTGCGACATTCTATCTACTCTTACCTTAGCCTTATTGACATATCATTAAGGGGGAGAGAATAGTTTGTCAATTGCTAACAAAAAGGGGGAGAAAGATCAAGTCCCACCAAAACTAGTTTGCTATGTTTTGTAATGCAGGGATTGACAAGTTATAGGGGAGCAAACTGAAGAGGAGCAGCTTAGATTAGGCATGTCGAGAGTCCTGTATTTAATGCTTTATCAATGTAATATCTTGAACATGTATTTTGTTTTGATAGGTTAGGTTTTTGTAAGTAATTGACAAAGGGGGAGATTGTTAGTGCACTTTTCTGTGGCATACTAGTGCACCTTGTTTGTCAATCACTTACGTCAGTGAGTATAGTGTCGGTTGAGCCTAACGAAGATGAAGACCGAAGACTCAGATGGCCATGCTGCATCAAGGAAGAAGAATCAGGTAAAAGTGATGCCTTGGTGCCTTAACCTTGACCAAAACCCAACCCCTTTGCTTCTTTGATGACCTTGACCACATTAGGAAACCATTAGTCATCATAGATTGGCCCTAAGTGTCCCAAAAGATCACTCACATCATGGCCTAAGTGGGTTGGAATGTACGAAGATCAGCAAACAGCTGAGCTGAACCAGGCCTGTCCGACCGGTCGGCTGGACTGGTCCGACCGGTCAAGACCGGTCGGCCAGACCAAACAGCAACCTTGCTGTGTTTACAGGCTACAGGTGGACCGACTGGTCGTGACCGGTCGGCTGGACTGGTCTGACCGGTCAAGACCGGTCAGACTGGCTTACAGTTTCAATAGCAAGCTGCTGTGTTGTGCAGGCTAAGGACGACCGGTCGTGACCGGTCGGCTGGGCTGGCCCGACCGGTCGCTTCCGGTCGGACAGACCCTCTTTTGAGACAGTATACTCTCTGTCTCGCTTGGCTTTTGGCTGACCGTCGGGACCGGTCGGGACAGGTCGATAGAGCCGTTGTTTGCCCGTTTTATGACAGATGGAGCTCACTTTTCCTATATATGGAGCTCGGTTTTTTGGCATTAAGGAGGGGATTTCGAGAGGAGTGAAGCCACCATTGTTGGAGACCATTTGAGGCTCATTCCCAACCTATGCAAGGCATCTTCCTTGTGCTTTAACACAAGATTAGAGCATTCCAAGCTCATGAAGAAGATGACCTTCATCCCCTCTTGATTTCTAGAGTTTGGAACCTTCTTGATTAGCAAATCCTTGTCCAAAACTCTAAGATGAGATCGTTGTAGGAGAGAGACTCTAGGCAACCCATTCCCATTAGTTGTAGAGTTCTCAAACTATCCTCCTACCACCTTGGGCATTTCAAAGGCATCACATGCAAGGTGTTTGATCAAGTGTGGCTGAGGCTTTGGCGACGCGACGGCAACACGATTGTGGGAGCAAGGGAAGCTGATTGAAGCACAGGAGAGCGGAGATCAAGCAATCCAAAAAAACTCTAAACAAGGGGCTCATCCGACAAGTTAGGTTGTCCTTTTTGAGAGTCCATTTAGAGTTTCTTTTTCGAACTCGACCTAGGGACGTTAGCCGTTCCTTGGCCCGTTAACCGGGCCTAAACTAAATCTCCAAGGGGGAGCCTCCGACACGGGAGTGAACGTGCGTTTGGTTGAGAGTTAGCCTTTGTCCGATAGTGAATGCCGGTGTGAATGCCGGTGTGCTCATTTAAAACTTTCGATAGTGAATGCCGGTGTGCTCAAAGGAGTTGAGTACTTGAACCGGGAGTGGAGTAGACCCAAAGTCGAACCAATATACATCCTTGTGTTTGTGATTGGATTGAGCACATTTATATCTTAGCATTATTAGTTTAATTGTTTAATTATGAATGCTTGATAGGAATGTATGTGTTCGCTTCCCCAAATGTAGGGCTGCGATGTAGTAATAAACTCGGTAAGACCGAGTATCGTTCCCACAGAGATTTATGAATGGGTATCCTCAGAATTTAACTAAAACAACTAATAATTAAGATCCTATTAAGAACTAAAACTGGAAAATAGGAAATTGGTTTTAAACAGTGAATGGGTAAGGTAAATTCAATCTAAAAAGTCACTAGAGCGCCAAGGATCCACTCTTGATACGTTTCAATGCATTAACACAACTAGGTTTCTCATAACTCAATCGGAATCGAATTCCTTCTCTATCCGATTGGAATATAGAGCGGTTCAATCACAATTATCTGGAACAAGTACTTAATAACTGATTTGATTCCCACAACTACGCTCAGGCCTTGGGCACACTCAATTGTATAGGCCAAGCCTCTTTCCAATCTAGTTGAGATTCATAATCATAGCCTTCACCAAGTCCTGTCACTAGACTTGATTACAACTCATGATTTGAACTCTAATTAAATCAAAATCAATCACTAAACAACTATTCCAGATTACATACAAAAGATAAGAATTTCAGTTGCATGAGTTCCCACATGAAAATCAGGCCATTGCATACAAGGAAATCAAAGCGTCTACCATGCCCGGAGTCGATGGTAGATCAATGCATTACCCAAGCATAAACAATGCTCAATAGCTAAGATACTAAGTTAAGATCACTAAGAATCACATGAGCCCGGAGTCATCAAGAGATCAAAGTAGAAACCAACATAGTACTTCATTCAAACTCAAATTGAACTAAAATTCATCAATTAAAACATAAAAGGAAACCTAGGTTGCATTAATCCATCAAAAATGAATCAAAAGCTTCCCCTCTTAGCCCTAGCTAAGAGGGTTTAGTTCATCTCTAACATCCTTGAACTAAAGCCTCTAAAAACATGAAAAACTACTAAAACAGGAAATCCAAAGTAGGATCTATCTCCTCAGCAATTCCCACGTCGTAGCCTCCTTTGGTATGAAGGGATGAAGCCCTTTTATAGCTTGGAGGAGTCCAATACGCAGGAACGTTCCGGAATTTGCGTAATCTTACACTATTGCGCAGAAGAAATCGGAGTTCCAGGAATAGAAAGTGGCAATTACGCATGGCCGACCGGTCTGGACCGGTCGGCCTCAATAGACAGTTCTTCCAGCAACGTTGTCCGACTGGTCATGACCGGTCGGAGGTCTTCAGCAGGGTCTCAGCAACCATGGCCGACCGGTCATGACCGGTCGGCTGCGTTCCTAATGGTTCCAGCAACTATGCCCGACCGGTCATGACCGGTCGGACTTGTATATTCTTCTTCCAGCGACTATGGCCGACCGGTCATGACCGGTCGGACCAAGCTATCCATCATATAGAGTGTATCAAAGAGGATGGCCGACCGGTCAGCCGACCGGTCTGGCCTCTTTTTCTCTCTATTTCTTTCTTTCTTTCTTCTTTTCTCTTCTCTCCTTGCTTGTCTTTCCTTGATCCTTCTTCCTGCTTCATCCTATAGTCTTCAATACTTGTAAGAAGCTACAATTAGCCTTCAAATGGGGAACTCTCCATCTTATTCCTACAATCACACATCATGTATTAAGTTGGTCCTTTAAACATGTATATCATGCACAATGAGTGATGAATTGGGGTTAGAATATGCACAATTATGAGCTCAACACACCCCCCAACCAGCATTTTGCTAGTCCCGAGCAAAGCATGCGTGAAACTAGTTTCATTCTCCAAAACCCAACTCTCCTCTGGAAACTATTCTTCTATACATTCCAAGACACATAAGCATAAGAATCAGAGAAATTCAGTGAAAGAGGTTGAAACCTTAAACTCTCAGAACATAACAAGTGTTTATATGAAATCCACGCTGATTGCTTGATAAATAGAAGAACTTGAACAATTTCAACCCAGTGTGCATAGTGAAGGTTCATCTCATGAGTTTCCAGGATTATTTTCTTCATAAATCAACTAAACTTCCGATCTTAAGGTATATAGAGTAACAACAAGCCTATGACAGGAATTTGCCTTACCGTCCTTCCGACGACTTTCACACTACGTCCCATTTCCGGCTTTGGTTACGGGTAGACCATCCCCCGGTTGGTAGTAGGTAGCCCTAATCGAAATTTCCACCATTTTTCTTTCCTTCCCGATTTCATCCTTTCTTTCCTTTTTCTTTTAAATTAGATAGGATTTTTAGAAATCCATATCTTCCGTTATTTTCCCATGGACAAGGATGGACAAAATACCCCGGCTTGGTTTCTCAATACCTTTAAATCAAAGTCTAGCTAATCCACAAATCACATAATCCTTTCAACTCATGAAAATCGTGTAACGTGAACTGGGTGCAAAAGGTGTTCAAATTTTTTATCAATAAAAATAGGTGAATTCACATATAAAACCATTATATTAAGAGAAATTTAAAGTTTACAACATCCCTCACTTCGTATCTCATCTTCTTATACCCATGCTATCTCGAATGTATAGAATTAAAGTCTTCCAAAAGAGTTTCAAATTCCAGAAAAATCGAAAAATTTCTACATCTTTGCTCGACATGTCACAAAAGCTAGCAGATTCATCTGAGGAATCTCTCAGAGGAATCTCTCACCCCCCAACCAAAACTTTGCATTGTCCTCAATGTAATAAGATATGCAATATGTATGACATGAGAGCAATGACATAAAATAAAGGAGAGTGAGAAAGAGAGATATCACCTGAAGCATATGGCAAGGTTAGCTTTTGGAGATGGATTACTTCACAACTAAATCAACTATCAAAGCAAATCCTAATGGGAAAGCATTCTAGCAAATTATCCTCCGTCAGACTAGGAGGTTAATCCCAACAACTCATCCAAAAGTATAAAGTCAAGCAGAATCATTAGATGGATCAAAAGGTTTCGCAGTAAGGTCATCCAATATCCTGCTTTGCAATGTACATGTGTGTGGGTGATTGAGATAAACCACTCAAAATCCCAAAAAGGAATTTCAGTGGGTTCCTTAGCGGGCGCACCACATGTAACAGGGGAGACACCATCATATTTATCAGAAAAAACATGTCTCCAATCAGATTTTCCTGGGCAATGATATTGCAAGTAAGGATCATCCCAGGGTTGGTGGAGTTCGGTATGCATGATCCACAAAGGTGTGGAAATCTGAATTGATTTTTCAGCCCAACAAGGTATTGTTTCCACATCCTTCTCTCGGCTAGTGTCATGTGCTAATACCGACTCAAAAAGTGTGACCATATCCCGTATTATATCATCGTTCTCATCAAGGGAGTGAGTCACTTCTTCGTCTAAGGGACTGGAGTAAAAAGGTGAGAGGGACTCATTTTCCACAATAGAATTGATCATGTTTATTTCGTGGACCTCCTCATCCTCATCCTCATGTTGGTTATCAATATTGAAAGCATTCAACTCAATCGTCATGTTGCCAAAAGATATTTGTATGACCCTGTTGAACCTCCAATTTATACATTGCATTACCCATTACACTACATAATTTGCATGATTTTCATGGTTAAAAGGCCCACCTAACATGTGTTTTGTGATTGTAGAGATAAGAGGGGATTTCATCAAATTGGAGTCAAAAGATTACATTTGAAGACATTGGATGAAGTCCTAAGATGGACCAAGGAAAGAAGAAGAAAGAGAGAGAAAAGAGAATGAAGAAAAGAAGAAAAAGATGAAGGAATACAAGGCTGACCGGTCGTCCGACCGGTCAGCCACATCACAGGAACAAGAAGAAGAGAGGCCGACCGGTCATGACCGGTCGGCCATGCACACTGGATCAAGGCAATAGATCAGCCCGACCGGTCATGACCGATCGGGCATGCACGCTGGATGAGTGGGAGGTCAGTCCGACCGGTCTTGACCGGTCGGCCGCACTCACTGGACGTTTCAAAAAGCTGGTCCGACCGGTCACGACCGGTCGGCTCTGCGTAATAGGAAAGTCCTTTCTAATTTGGGACTCCGAAAATCGCTGCGCAATGCGTAGGATTTCGCAGAATTCGACGCAAGGGAGGATTGTTGCTATAAAAGGCCACCTAGGGGCTCTCCCTAAGGTATCAGAGAAGAGAAGGAACGTGAGTTTGGAGGCTGAAGGCGACTGTGGAGCGTCTGCAACATCTATTTTCGGGTTTTTCTAGTTTTTATGCTTTATTTTTGAGTTTTTAGTTGTAGCATGACTATGCTCGGCTAAAACCTCTCAGCTAAGGCTGAGAGGTGAAGCTTGTAGCTAGTTCTATGTTAATTTCAGTTTGATTCAAGTATTTTTAATTCAAAGTTGGATTTTTCTTATGTTTCAGTCCAATAGGTGGTAGTTTGAGATGTCTTATCTGAGTTCATGTGCTCCGGACATGAATTCCTTTTAATTCTCTGAGATTATCACAGGTTGCTTGTTTAGATTCGAATTATAGTAATCCTTGAGCAGGCCATAGTCCATAGGCATGGCTGTTACTCCGCAGGCTATGAATTTGAATTCTACATTGATTGAATGGACTAGAACTTGGAAGTTCAACTTGAATTGGATGAATGTGCGTGAATGCTTTATTTTCCAACTAGATGAGAGATAGGACTTCAAATCTAGTTGTGTTCTCTACTTGGATTGACTGAATTGACATAGGATTGCTACAAGTGGATCCTTGAAAGACTTAGTACATTATATCTCTGATTTTTCATTAAGTTACTGTTTTAATTAAACATCCCATTGAATTTGAAATTTACTCTATTAAACTGAGTTGCTGAAGTAATTAGGAAGCTGTTATTTTTTTTCCCTGTGGATCGACCTCGGTCTTACCGAGATTTATTACTACATCGCAGCCTTACACTTGAGGCGAGCGAACAAGTTTTTTGGCGCCGTTGCCGGGGAAATTAGATAATAGTTTTCAAATAGTTTCAGTGGCTGTAGAAGTAGATAGGTTTTTCTGATTTTTCTTAGAACTAACAAAGTTTTCTGTTTTGTAGGAATTCTTCTTTCAGTTCAAGCGCATCAGGTGATACCTTTCTAACTTAGTTTTTAGAATTTTCAGATTGCAGTTTTCTAGGTTAGGATTAGTTTTGATTTCTGATTGAGTGGTTTATGTCCCGTTGGGAACGTAACCATTCAAATCGTCTCCAATCTGAAGGAGGTTTAGTTGGACCATTGTCAGTCCATAGACGAGTCCGGAATTATCAAGAGCATTGTGAAAGTTTGGGGAGTATGGAGCAAACACCCTTAAGGAATCCTCCACCCCCTACTCCAACCACAAACGCAAATCAGGAAGGAGTAGGAGAGAATGAGGTACATAATGTTCCTCCAATGAGATCACTACGGGATTACCTACAACCTGCTCGTACAATTACACCTTCTTGCATAGTTCTACCAGCTAACGGTGGGACCCTTGACATAAAACCGGGAGTAATCCAACTTTTACCTAAATTCCATGGGCTAGACTCTGACCGCCCATACTTACACTTGCAAGAATTCGAAGAAGTGTTGGCCACCTTGCATTATCCCAATGTTTCTGGGGATACAATCAGACTTAAACTTTTTCCCTTCACCTTGAAAGAAAGAGCCAAAGATTGGCTTCACTCTCTTAGACCATATTCGATTGGGTCATGGGTTGAGATGAACCGGGAATTCTTGAAAAAGTTCTTCCCAGCTCATAAGACAAACACTCTTCGAAGGGCCATAATGAATTTCTCAGCAAAAGAGGGTGAATCATTCTTTCAATGTTGGGAAAGATTTAAGGAACTCCTGCTTGCTTGCCCACATCATGGCTATGAGAGTTGGCGAATTATAAATTTTTTCAATGATGGATTAAGTCCTAATATGCGCCAATTTGTGGAAATGATGTGCAATGGCGAGTTTATGAGTAAAAATCCAGATGATGCTTGGAGTTACTTGGACATGTTGGCTGAAAATGCCCAATCTTGGGACACCTCGGATAAACCCAAGAACCCCAAGCCTACTCAAGAGAAAGGAGGGATATATGTCCTTAAAGAGGAAGACGACGTAAATGCAAGGATAGCCAACCTCACAAGGAAGGTTGAGGCCATGGAACTTAGCAAAAATGGAGTTTCCAAGTCCAAGGAAGCTGTTGAAACCACATGTGGGATTTGTCTCACCGACTTACACGCTACGCAAGATTGTCCCACAATTCCTGCATTTAAGGAAGTGTTGCAAGAGACAGCCAATGCCACATATGGTTATCAACGGCCCTTCAATGGACTGGTAGGTAATACATACAATGAGAGTTGGAAGAACCACCCGAATTTCAGTTGGAAGAATGCCCCAACGGGCAATCCTACCAACTCCCAAAGAGGGCCACCCATGCAAAATATGGCCCCACCTCAAGTCTCATTGGAGGATACTTTGAGAGCGTTTATGCAAGGGCAAGCACAAATAAATGAATCAAATCAGCAATTGTTCCAAGAGCTGAAAGTCTCGGTTGATGAGATTAAGGGACGCTTGAATGCTAGGGAAGGGACCTTTCCGGCCCAACCTCAGCCCAATCCTAAGCAAGTACATGAAGTAAGCATCCCTAATCTTCCCAACCAAAACATGGAGCAAGCTAAATCCATTACCACCCTTAGAAGTGGTAAACAAATTGACAAAACTATTCCGGTGAAGGCCGATGAGCCTAATGATCCGGTAAGTTCTGAGGATGAAAATGGATCTAACTTAGCCCCACAACAACCGGAACGCATTTACCATCCCACAGCACCATTCCCATCGAGATTGGTTGCCCCAAAATCTCTCCCAAATTCCCAAGATATTCTAGAGATTTTCAGACAAGTCAAGATCAATATCCCTTTGCTTGATGCCATCAAACAAATTCCCTCTTATGCCAAGTTTCTAAAAGACCTATGCACAACAAAACGCAAATATAATGTGCAGCAAAAGGCCTTCTTAACTGAGCAAGTGAGTGCCATCCTCACTCAAAAGACTCCCCCAAAATTCAAAGATCCCGGTAGTCCCACAGTTTCATGTATCATTGGAGACTACCGGATTGAACGTGCCTTGTTAGACTTGGGGGCGAGTGTGAACTTGATCCCATACTCGGTATATGAGCAATTGGGCCTTGGTGAATTAAAACCCACCAAAACCACATTGCAACTCGCAGATAGATCTATCCGTGTACCGAGGGGGATAGTTGAGGATGTTCTAGTCCAAGTTGACAAATTCTACTACCCGGTAGATTTTATGGTCTTGGACACACAACCGGTTTTGGATGCTAGCACCCAAATACCGGTGATATTAGGCCGCCCATTCCTTGCCACATCAAACGCAATCATCAATTGCCGGAATGGGGTGATGCAAATATCTTTTGGAAACATGACACTAGAGGTAAATGTGTTTCATTTGGGCAAAAGACATAGGGATGTTGATGATGATGAGTTCTTCGATGTGAACATGCTCGAAATTTTTGAAGAAGAAGAACTCCTCCAACTCGAACCACTAGAAAGCTTGGAGACATGCTTAGCACATATCATGGATTCCGAAGATTCCATCAGTAGTGAGATTGTGCAGGCATTAAATATAGAAAGACCGGTAGTTGATACTAGCCGGTGGAGGCCCCATTTTGAAAAATTGCCACCAACCACATCAAGGCCTCTACCGTCTAGCATCAAACCACCGAAGCTTGACCTCAAACCATTGCCATCCGAGCTTAAATACATATATTTGGGTCAAGAGGAAACGTTCCCAGTTGTCATTGCCTCTCACCTAGAGAAAGACCAAGAGCTCAAGTTGATTGAGCTACTCAAAGAACATCGGGAAGCCTTAGGTTGGACAATAGCGGATCTCAAAGGGATAGATCCTTCGGTTTGCACTCACCGTATACACCTTGAAGAAAACGCAAAAACGACTAGACAACCTCAAAGACGGTTAAATCCAAACATGATGGAGGTTGTCAAAGCCGAGGTGCTAAAGCTATTGGATGTGGGTATCATCTACCCCATCTCAGATAGCCAATGGGTGAGTCCTACCCAAGTTGTCCCCAAGAAATCCGGAATTACCATCATTGAAAACGCCAACAACGAGCTTATACCGACTAGGGTGACCACCGGTTGGCGTATGTGCATTGATTATAGGAAGCTCAATACGGTCACTAGGAAAGACCACTTCCCTCTCCCATTTATGGATCAAATTTTGGAGAGATTGGCAGGCCATCCCTATTATTGCTTCCTAGATGGCTATTCCGGATACAACCAAATCGAGATAGCTCCGGAAGACCAAGAGAAAACCACATTCACATGCCCGTTTGGTACCTTCGCTTACCGAAGGATGCCATTCGGATTATGTAATGCACCCGCCACATTCCAACGATGCATGTTGAGTATTTTCTCAGACATGGTGGGTGAGTTTCTTGAGGTGTTCATGGATGATTTCTCTGTTTTTGGTAGTACATTTGATGAGTGTCTCGAGCACTTGAAGTTGGTCTTGATAAGGTGTGAGGAAAAACAGCTTGTATTAAACTGGGAAAAATGCCATTTCATGGTACAAAGAGGAATAGTCCTTGGACACATCATCTCGTCCAATGAAATAGAAGTAGACCTGGCGAAAATTGACATAATTTTCAATCTACCACCACCCAAAAGCATACGTGATGTGCGGTCCTTCCTTGGACACGCCGGCTTCTATCGAAGGTTTATAAAGGACTTTAGTCACATCTCAAGGCCTTTATGCAACCTTCTACAAAAGGAGACCCAATTTGAGTGGAGTGCCGAATGTCAATTAGCTTTTTCAAAGCTAAAAGACATGTTGACAACCGCTCCTATTATGCAACCACCAGATTGGTCCATGCCTTTTGAGTTGATGTGCGATGCTAGCGATTTTGCTATTGGGGCAGTGTTAGGCCAAAAGAAAGATAAAAAGCCCCATGTCATCTACTACGCAAGTAGGACCTTGAATCCTGCCCAAGTTAATTATTCGACTACGGAGAAAGAGCTCCTAGCCGTCATCTTTGCCTTGGACAAATTCAGGCCATACTTAATAGGATCCAAAGTTATTGTTTATACGGATCATGCGGCGCTGAAATACCTTCTTTCTAAGAAGGATACTAAGCCCCGTTTGCTAAGATGGATCCTACTCCTTCAAGAATTCGACCTGGAGATCAAAGATAAGAAGGGGGTAGAAAATGTGGTGGCAGATCATCTATCTCGCCTAGTCCTACCAAATTCCATTGATGAGTCACCTATTGAGGACTCATTCCCTGATGAGCAACTCTTTGTTGCTATGCATCCACCATGGTACGCTGATATAGCCAACTATCTTTCCACAGGTGCGATGCCGACTCATTGGACTGCGCAAGACAAACGTAAATTTCTAAGAGAAGTGCGCAGATTTTTCTGGGATGAACCTCTATTGTTTAAATATTGCCCAGACCAGATTATAAGGAGATGCGTCCCCGATGATGAACACAATTCAGTCATCTCCTTTTGTCATGATCAAGCATGTGGGGGTCATTTTTCAGCCAAGAAAACAACTGCAAAAATTCTGCAGTGTGGTTTTTATTGGCCCACATTATTTAAAGATACCCACGAGTTTTGCAAAGCATGCGAGCATTGCCAGAAGTTAGGAGGATTATCCCGTCGCAATATGATGCCTCTCACCCCAATTCAACATCTTGAAGTCTTTGACTGTTGGGGCATCGATTTCATGGGACCATTCCCCTCATCTTTTGGACATGTCTATATTCTGCTTGCCGTAGACTATGTGTCTAAATGGATCGAGGCTATCCCATGTAGAACCAATGATCATCGTACGGTTCTCAAGTTTCTCAAAGAAAACATACTTTCTAGATTTGGGACGCCTCGAGCCATTATTAGTGATGGTGGTGCTCACTTTTGCAATAGACCTTTTGAAACTTTGATGAAGAAATATGGTATTAGGCACAAAGTGAGTACCCCATACCACCCACAAACAAGTGGGCAAGCTGAAATCTCCAATAGGGAAATCAAACAGATTTTAGAAAAGACGGTGAGACCGGATCGCAAGGATTGGTCCCTACGATTAGATGATGCACTTTGGGCTCACCGTACTGCCTACAAGACACCCATTGGAATGTCCCCTTATAGACTTGTCTATGGGAAAGCTTGCCACTTGCCTGTGGAGATAGAACACAAAGCCTATTGGGCAATTCGGGCCCTAAATTTTGACATAGACAAGGCTAGCTCGCTCCGCAAACTTCAATTAAATGAGCTTGATGAGATCCGGAACGATGCATATGAGAATTCGAGGATTTACAAGAGCAAGATGAAGGCCCTTCATGACAAACACATCTTAAGGAAATCCTTCCATGAAGGACAGAAAGTGCTCTTGTATAATGCCCGACTTCATCTTTTTTCGGGAAAACTACGATCTCGATGGACCGGCCCATATATTGTTAAAGAAGTTTTTCCCCATGGGGCTGTTGAGATTGAGAATGCAGCGAATGGTGACTGTTTCAAAGTTAATGGACAACGCCTTAAACCATTTGTTGAGAAATTTGATTCAGAGGACATGTCCATCTCCCTGAATGATCCTGTCTATCAGGATGATTGATCTCCTAGTCTGATGGAGGTATAGCATAGGTAGGTTTAGTTTTTTTTACTGTTTTAGTAGGATTTAGTTGTTGGAATTGCAGACCTCCATGATCACTCTCTCAGGTACTATTGATTCTCACTCTCTCATATTTTACCATTGTTCTCATGTTCATGCTAACTAATTATCTTTTTACATTGAGGACAATGCAAGATTTGGTTGGGGGGTGAGATGAGATCCCTCATCTAGCATATTGCAACATTTCGAGCTTCATATTCGAGCTTCATATGCACAAATTTTTTTTTTCGAATTTTCTAACATCTCAAAACTCTTTTAGAAAATTTTGTTTCTATACATTTGAGAGGCTATGAGTAGAAGAGGAGGAGAAATGAAGTGTGTGATGTTGTAGTCTTGAATTTCTTCCAACATAATGGCTTTATATGCTAATTCCCCTATTGTTGTGATTGATAGAACATTTGAACACCTTTACACCAAGTTCACATTACACGATTTTCATGAGTGACAGGTTTATGTGATTTGTGGATTAGCTAGACTTTGGTTTAGAGGTGTTGAGCAGCCAAGTCGGGGTATTTTGTCCATCCTTGTCCATGGGAAAATAATGAAAGATATGGATTTCTAAAAATCCTATCTAAGTTAAAAGAAAAAGGAAAGAAAGGATGAAATCGGGAAGGAAAGAAAAATGGTGGAAAATTCCGAAGAGGGCTACCTATTACCAACCGGGGGATGGTCGAACCGTAACCAAAGCCGGAAATGGGACGTAGTGTGAAAGCCGTCGGAAGGACAGTAAGGCAAATTCCTGTCATAGGCTTGCTGTTGCTCTGTGCACCTTGAAATCCCTGGTCTACTTAATCTATAAAGAAGATGGTTCCAGGAACTCATGAGATGAACTTTCACTATGCACACTAGGTTGAATTTGTTCGAATTCTTCTATTTATCAATCAGTCAGCGGGGATTTCACGTAAACACTTCTTATGTTTTGAGAGTCCAAGGTTCAGCTTCCAACACCTAATTTTTCCAAATTTTACACTTATACATCTGGGAATGGATAGAAACATGGTTTCTGGAAGAGGGTTGGATTTGGAGGTTTGAAACTGTTTCACGCATGTTTTGCTCGGGACTAGCAAAAATCTGGTTGGGGGGTGTGTTGAACCTCCAATTTATACATTGCATTACCCATTACACTACATAATTTGCATGATTTTCATGGTTAAAAGGCCCACCTAACATGTGTTTTGTGATTGTAGAGATAAGAGGGGATTTCATCAAATTGGAGTCAAAAGATTACATTTGAAGACATTGGATGAAGTCCTAAGATGGACCAAGGAAAGAAGAAGAAAGAGAGAGAAAAGAGAATGAAGAAAAGAAGAAAAAGATGAAGGAATACAAGGCTGACCGGTCGTCCGACCGGTTAACCACATCACAGGAACAAGAAGAAGAGAGGCCGACCGGTCATGACCGGTCGGCCATGCACACTGGATCAAGGCAATAGATCAGCCCGACCGGTCATGACCGGTCGGGCATGCACGCTGGATGAGTGGGAGGTCAGTCCGACCGGTCTTGACCGGTCGGCCGCACTCACTGGACGTTTCAAAAAGCTGGTCCGACCGGTCACGACCGGTCGGCTCTGCGTAATAGGAAAGTCCTTTCTAATTTGGGACTCCGAAAATCGCTGCGCAATGCGTAGGATTTCGCAGAATTCGACGCAAGGGAGGATTGTTGCTATAAAAGGCCACCTAGGGGCTCTCCCTAAGGTATCAGAGAAGAGAAGGAACGTGAGTTTGGAGGCTGAAGGCGACTGTGGAGCGTCTGCAACATCTATTTTCGGGTTTTTCTAGTTTTTATGCTTTATTTTTGAGTTTTTAGTTGTAGCATGACTATGCTCGGCTAAAACCTCTCAGCTAAGGCTGAGAGGTGAAGCTTGTAGCTAGTTCTATGTTAATTTCAGTTTGATTCAAGTATTTTTAATTCAAAGTTGGATTTTTCTTATGTTTCAGTCCAATAGGTGGTAGTTTGAGATGTCTTATCTGAGTTCATGTGCTCCGGACATGAATTCCTTTTAATTCTCTGAGATTATCACAGGTTGCTTGTTTAGATTCGAATTATAGTAATCCTTGAGCAGGCCATAGTCCATAGGCATGGCTGTTACTCCGCAGGCTATGAATTTGAATTCTACATTGATTGAATGGACTAGAACTTGGAAGTTCAACTTGAATTGGATGAATGTGCGTGAATGCTTTATTTTCCAACTAGATGAGAGATAGGACTTCAAATCTAGTTGTGTTCTCTACTTGGATTGACTGAATTGACATAGGATTGCTACAAGTGGATCCTTGAAAGCCTTAGTACATTATATCTCTGATTTTTCATTAAGTTACTGTTTTAATTAAACATCCCATTGAATTTGAAATTTACTCTATTAAACTGAGTTGCTGAAGTAATTAGGAAGCTGTTATTTTTTTTCCCTGTGGATCGACCTCGGTCTTACCGAGATTTATTACTACATCGCAGCCTTACACTTGAGGAGAGCGAACAGACCCCACTCCTACAATTTATGATAGCGTTTGATGTAGCTAGGAATGGGCGGCCAAGTATGACAGGAATTTGAGGGCCAATATTGACCATGGGTCGCGTGTCCAAGACAATAAAGTCCACCGGGTAGTAAACTTTATCAACTTGGACAAGGACGTCCTCAATTACCCCTCTTGGAATACGAATTAATCGGTCAGCAAGTTGTAATGTGGTTTTGGTGGGTTTTAATTCACCTAAACCCAATTGTTCATAGACCGAATAGGGAATTAAGTTCACACTTGCCCCTAGATCAAGTAAAGCATGTTTCACCCGGTGATCTCCAATCATACATGATATGGTTGGACAACCGAGATCTTTGTATTTCTTGGGCATCCCGTGGTTGATAATGGCACTCACATTCTCTGTCAAAATTGCCTTCTTTTGCACATGTATTTTTCTTTTGACCGTGCAAAGGTCTTTTAAAAACTTAGCATATGACGGTATCTGTTTAATGGCATCCAACAATGGGATGTTGATCTTCACTTGCTTGAAAACCTCTAGAGTTTCCAGATTTTTATCCAAAGGTTTAGGTGAAATCAACCTTTGGGGAAATGGGGCAACCGGCTTGTATTGCCTTTCTGGTTCCTTCTCTTGTGAAGTGTTGTTCATGTTATCATCCTCTTTGGAATTTTCCGGATCATTAGGCTGTGGGGCCTTCATCGGATTAGATTTATCAATTATTTTCCCACTTCGCAAAGTGATGATAGCTTGAACATGCTCCATGTGTTGGGAAGCTGAGCTTGCATCATGTATCTCAAATTGGGTTCTTGGGTTAGGAAGAGGTTGGGCAGGAAGTGTGCCTTTCTCCCTAGCACTGAGGTGAGATTCAACCCTAGCCATTGAGGTTTTCAAGTCATTGATGGCTTGGGTTGTATTTTGATTGAATTTCAATTGCTCCTGCATGAACCCATCTATTTTTAGAGAATTTGTCTTGTTATACTCATGCTGGACCGATACGAATGCACCCAACATCTCTTCTAGTGATACTTTTGGAGTGTTGTTTGCATTTGCATTGGGCCCATTCCTCCAACTGAAGTTGGGATGGTTCTTCCAATTAGGATTAAACGTGTTTGAGTTTGGAGAACCATATTGCTGTTGATAACTGTTTATGGCATTCGTTTGTTCTTGTAAGATGCCTTGGACTGCTGAAATTGTGGGACGATCTTGTGTAGCATGTTGATTTCCAGCACAAATCCCACAAACAGTTTCAACGTCAATGGAGTTGATTGTTTCTCCTTTCCTTAATTCCATGGCTTCGACCTTTCTTGTAAGGCTAGCCAATCGTGCACTTATGCTATCTTCTTCTGATAAGATATACATTCCTACCTTTTCCTTTTGTTGGCCAGTCTTGGAACTTGTTGGTTTGGATGTGTCCCAAGACTTGCACTCTCAGCCAATTCTTCCAAATAATCCCATGCTTCATCAGCTTCCTTATTCATGAACTCCCCATTACACATCATCTCTACAAATTGGCGCATGGATGAAGTCAGTCCTTCATAAAAAAAACTTATAATCCGCCAAATTTCATAGCCATGATGTGGGCATGTGTTTAATAGGTCCTTAAACCTCTCCCAACATTGGGAGAAGGTTTCATCTTCCTTTTGGGCAAAGTTCATGATAAGGCGCTTAAGCATGTTTGTTTTGTGAGTAGGGAAGAATTTTTTTATAAATTCTCTGTGCATATCAGTCCATGAACCAATTGATCTTGGCCTCAATGCATAAAGCCAACCCTTGGCTTTATCCTTAAGAGTGAAAGGGAAGAATTTAAGTCTTACTATGTCTTCAGTCACATTTGCAAAGTGCATGGTGGTGATTACCTCATCAAACTCCCTAAGGTGTTGATAGGCACTCTCACTGTCTAAACCATGGAATTTAGGGAGAAGATTAATCACTCCTGGTTTCAAATCCACATTCCCTGCATTTTGTGGAAAAATTATGCATGAGGGAGTGCTCGTTCTTGCAGGTTGCAAGAAATCACGTAAAGTCCTTGGTCGGGGAACATCCTCAACCACATTCTCCCTTGTTTTAGTTTGATTTTGGACCGGGTTAGGTTGATTTGCAGCCATATTTTCAGATAAAATTGGAGAGTCTAGATGTCTCCTAGCACGTGGCTCTCTATCAATCCCTTCAACAATTACGCCATCCATTACAAGTCGGTTATTATAAGTCCTAGCCCAATGTGGCATGCAAAACCAAAAAGAATGAGTGAAAAGGAAAAAGAATTCTTCCTTCCTTCCTTTACTCCTCTCTAAAACTTAAGCACAGGGTGTCTTGCAATGGCTGAGCCAGAAGCAAGGATAGAGACCGATTTCTCCTGGTCAATAGGGGTTCAAAGAACTCCCCAACCACTCTTTGAGTCTTTTGAGAGAAAGTACAGAAAAAGAACAAAGAGGAGTAGGTTAAGAAGAGAAATCTATAAGCACAAGGTGATCCAAGGCGGCAGAGCCGACCAATAGGAATCCAGGTGGCACAAGGCCTACCTTTCAGAGATCCAAAAGGAGTCCCCACCCACTCTACAATAGATGAATGTGATAGGAATGAGTAGGAGAAGAAAAAGAGTAAGGTTAGGACAATAAAACCTGATTTGCAACTTAAGATGCCTTGTTCTTCTTCAACTTCCTAAAAATCCCTGGATTAGACCTATGTTAAAATCCTGCAAAAATCAAAACAACTAAGTTAATAATTAGAACAAAACCTACTCTAGAAAGCAAAACAAATCCTAAACCTATCTTAACACAATCTCAACTAAAAGTTATTTCAGAAAATTCTAAAAATACCGCATAGAAAATCCCCGGCAGCGGCGCCAAAAACTTGTTCTCTTCCCCAAGTGTAGGGCTGCGATGTAGTAATAAACTCGGTAAGACCGAGTATCGTTCCCACAGAGATTTATGAATGGGTATCCTCAGAATTTAACTAAAACAACTAATAATTAAGATCCTATTAAGAACTAAAACTGGAAAATAG
Source organism: Liriodendron chinense (assembly GCA_003013855.2). Lineage (NCBI taxonomy): Eukaryota > Viridiplantae > Streptophyta > Magnoliopsida > Magnoliales > Magnoliaceae > Liriodendron > Liriodendron chinense. The sequence goes on along the minus strand of ML058350.1, from coordinate 1,268,610 downwards.
GAAATTGGTTTTAAACAGTGAATGGGTAAGGTAAATTCAATCTAAAAAGTCACTAGAGCGCCAAGGATCCACTCTTGATACGTTTCAATGCATTAACACAACTAGGTTTCTCATAACTCAATCGGAATCGAATTCCTTCTCTATCCGATTGGAATATAGAGCGGTTCAATCACAATTATCTGAAACAAGTACTTAATAACTGATTTGATTCCCACAACTACGCTCAGGCCTTGGGCACACTCAATTGTATAGGCCAAGCCTCTTTCCAATCTAGTTGAGATTCATAATCATAGCCTTCACCAAGTCCTGTCACTAGACTTGATTACAACTCATGATTTGAACTCTAATTAAATCAAAATCAATCACTAAACAACTATTCCAGATTATATACAAAAGATAAGAATTTCTGTTGCATGAGTTCCCACATGAAAATCAGGCCATTGCATACAAGGCAATCAAAGCGTCTACCATGCCCGGAGTCGATGGTAGATCAATGCATTACCCAAGCATAAACAATGCTCAATAGCTAAGATACTAAGTTAAGATCACTAAGAATCACATGAGCCCGGAGTCATCAAGAGATCAAAGTAGAAACCAACATAGTACTTCATTCAAACTCAAATTGAACTAAAATTCATCAATTAAAACATAAAAGGAAACCTAGGTTGCATTAATCCATCAAAAACGAATCAAAAGCTTCCCCTCTTAGCCCTAGCTAAGATGGTTTAGTTCATCTCTAACATCCTTGAACTAAATCCTCTAAAAACATGAAAAACTACTAAAACAGAAAATCCGAAGTAGAATCTGTCTCCTCAGCAATCCCCACTTCGTAGCCTCCTTTGGTATGAAGGGATGAAGCCCTTTTATAGCTTGGAGGAGTCCAATACGCAGGAACGTTCCGGAATTTGCGTAATCTTACACTATTGCGCAGAAGAAATCGGAGTTCCAGGAATAGAAAGTGGCAATTACGCATGGCCGACCGGTCTGGACCGGTCGGCCTCAATAGACAGTTCTTCCAGCAACGTTGTCCGACTGGTCATGACCGGTCGGAGGTCTTCAGCAGGGTCTCAGCAACCATGGCCGACCGGTCATGACCGGTCGGCTGCGTTCCTAATGGTTCCAGCAACTATGCCCGACCGGTCATGACCGGTCAGGCTTGTATATTCTTCTTCCAGCGACTATGGCCGACCGGTCATGACCGGTCGGACCAAGCTATCTATCATATAGAGTGTATCAAAGGGGATGGCCGACCGGTCAGCCGACCGGTCTGGCCTCTTTTTCTCTCTATTTCTTTCTTTCTTTCTTCTTTTCTCTTCTCTCCTTGCTTGTCTTTCCTTGATCCTTCTTCCTGCTTCATCCTATAGTCTTCAATACTTGTAAGAAGCTACAATTAGCCTTCAAATGGTGAACTCTCCATCTTATTCCTACAATCACACATCATGTATTAAGTTGGTCTTTTAAACATGTATATCATGCACAATGAGTGATGAATTGGGGTTAGAATATGCACAATTATGAGCTCAACAGTATGCTAGGCACTTATTAGGAACATCCACACACAAGATGTACCTTCACTAGTTGGGTAGACTTGAGCTCATTGATCCACTCTCATAAGTCTACACAAGTTACATAGGTTAGGATCTTGATTAGTTGAATCATTTATTTACCTATGCATGCTTTAGACTAGGATTGCTTATTGATTAACCATATGCTAGTCTTGTGATTGGACCCACTTAGGCTTGGAAGCCTAAGTGTTCTTGCTTACTTTGTTTTATTTGATAATATTTATTAGTAGGCGAAAAGATTTTGATAAGATCATAATCACCCCCTCTCTAGGTCCTTAGACATACCTCTGAGTTTCTCTATAAGCGGTAAAACCGAACTTTCAAACTTTTCTTGTGAGGCTAGCCACACGTGCACTTATGTTGTCTTCTTCGTAGAGGACATAGATTCCTCCCTTTTCTCTTTGTTGGCTTATCTTGGAATTTGCTGGTTTAGTTGTATCCCAAGATTGTGCATTCTCGACTAAGATATCAAAATAGTCACATGCTTCCTCAGCTTCCTTATTCATGAATTCTCCATTGCACATTATCTCTACGAATTGGCGCATGGGCGAAGTCATTCCTTTATAAAAAAAAGCTTATTACCCGCCAAATTTCGTATCCATGATGTGGGCATGTATTCAATAAGTCTTTGAACCTCTCCCAATATTGGAAGAATGTCTCATCCTCTTTTTGGGCAAAATTCATGATTAGGCACCTCAACATGTTTGTTTTATGAGTAGGGAAAAACTTTTTAATGAATTCCCTAGTCATCTGAGTCCATTTGCCGATTAATCTTGGCCTTAATGTATGAAGCCAAGCCTTAGCCTTCTCTTTAAGAGAAAAAGGAAATAACCTAAGTCTCACAACATCATCAGATACGTTTGCAAAGTGCAACATGGCTATCACCTCATCAAATTCCTTAAGATGTTGATATGCGCTCTCACTGTCTAAACCAAGGAACTTGGGAAGGAGTTGGATTACTCCTGGTTTTAAATCAATATTCCCTGCATTGGTTGGAAAAATTATGCATAAGGGAGTGCTCGCTCTTGCAGGTTGCAAGTGATCATGTAAAGTTCTAGGTCGAAGAACATTCTCAACTTTATTCTCACCCGTTTCGATTTGGTCCAAATTTTGATTGGCCATAGGGTTGGGTTGATTCTCAGCCATACTATCAGATAAAATTAGAGAGTCTAAAAGTCTCTTAGCACATGGCTCCTTATTAATCCCTTCAACAATTCCCCCTTCACTAATGAGTCGGTTGTTAGAATCCCTAACCCAATGTAGCATGCAAATCTCAGAAAAATAAAAAAAATTAAAAAGGGTTAGAAAAGCCTAATTGAAGTGACTTCTTCGACTCCTAAAATCCCTGCAAACAAAGCAAAACAAAACAAAAAAACTAAGTTAGTAGCACTCCTAAAAACCTCAAATAGAAACTATTTTCAGAAATTTTTTAAAAACCGTCGAAAATCCCCGGCAACGGCGCCAAAAACTTGTTCGCTTCCCCAAGTGTAGGGTTGCGATGTAGCAATAATTCGGTCGAGATTGAGATCGTTCTCAGTGATTTGTTAGGAATTCACAAAATTACTTCTAATATTCTCTACTTGAGAGCTAACCAAACAGATTTCTAAAATTGAATGTATAGAGAATTCTTAAACTAAAAGTGAATGTAATCAATATAAGAAAGCACTAGGGGTTCAAGGATCCACTTGTAGCAATCCTTGATGCATAATTCACTGTGGTTTCCCAATTACACAACTAGAATCGAAATAAAATCCTATCTAGTCGGACGATAAAACGGTTGTAACAAACAATCTGTCATATGTGTGATTATAAACACGATTCCCTCAATTCAAGTTAGGACTTGAGCACACTCAATTGCATAGGTCAATCTTAGTTCCAATAGATTAAGATCACAATCATAATCATCATTATACTTTGTCAAAGAGCACAACTAGATCATGATTTGAACTTCATTCAAATCACATATATAATCAACACATAATTCAGAATTAGAACAAAAAGGTAGAACTTTGGTTGAAGTTCCCACATGGAATTCCAAGTCTAGAGCGTATTGAATCCAATTCCTCGGAGTGTACAGGTCTAGAACTATGTAAAACAATTAAGAACTAAAGCAATTCTTCCAAAAATCCATGAGCCATCATAAGATTAAGAAAAACTACTTAGAACTTTATTCAAACTTCTCTAAACCATTGTTCTTTAATAAATCCAACTTGAAACCAAAACAAACGAATTAAATCATCTTAGATTCACTACATGCTTCACCCCTTAGCCCTAGCTAAGAGGTTTAGCCGTTCATGATCCAAGGAAGCATGAAAATAAGTAAAAACATAAAACTAGAAAACACAAATTAAGAGGAGTTGTGGAACTCCGAATCTGACTTCCGCCACCTCCCACATTCGTAGATCTCCTCTCAGATGCCTTAGTTATGATCTCTAGGTCCCCTTTTATAGTGGAGAGGCTCTACTGCCTCAGAATCTTCCAGATTTGCGTAGTACTTACGCACTTGCACTAGAAAATTGGAGCTTCAAGAGGAAGTTGCTAGAATCCCGCTGAATACAAGTGGTTGAACAGTCTAGACCGGTCAGACTGGGCTGGCCGACCGGTCACGACCGGTCTACCCTGTCTGTGGACAGTCCAGCGTGCATGGGTGAGGGGGAAGGCCTTGGCCAACCGGTCTTGACCGGTCGGCCCTCTTGTGTTTAACATCCAGAGAGGTAAGGGGGGGTGCCCGACCGGTCAAGACCGGTCTTGGCCCTCTTGGCCGACCGGTCGGACTTGATTTCCTACATTTTTCTTCTTTCTTTCTTCTCTCTTCTTCTCTCTCTGCTTTCTTCTTTCTTTGGCCCACCTTGGGTCTTCATCCAAGGCTCCTAAATAGATCTTTTTAGTCATCAATTGGGCGGAGTCCCTCTCATTGCTACAATCATAAATCACGCATTAGAATAGTCTTAAAGCTTAAAAACCATGCATAGTTAGTGATGACATGGGGTTAGAATATACACATTTAAGCACTCAACACCAGTTGCTCGCCTTGATTCCATAAGACTGTTCATATTCATTGCTTGTTTTAAACGTTTTAAAATTTATCAAATGGATGTGAAAATTACTTTTCTTAATGGTCATTTACATGAGGAAGTGTATGTAGAACAACCTAAATGATTTAAAGATCCAAAACTTTCAAATCATGTATTTTAACTTAAGAAAGCTTTTTATGGTCTAAAACAAGCACCAAGAGTATGGTATGATAAATTGACCCAATTTTTAATTAACCATGATTTTTAAATGGGTAGTGTTGATAAAACCCTATTTGTTAAACATTCAAACAATGATATTTTAATTATGCAGATATATGTAGATGATATTATATATGGATCAACTTCTACTAATCTTTCTTTCAAGTTTGCAGAACTAATGAAGTCTGAATTTGAAATGAGTATGGTTGGTGAACTAACCTACTTTCTTGGATTTCAGTCAGACAGTTGAAAGAAGGTATCTTTCTACCTTAAACTAAGTATGCTCAAAGCTTAGTTAAGAAATTTGGTTTAGATAATGGAAGAAATTATGATTCTCCAATGTGCACTACACTGCAATTATCAAAAGATGAACTTGGTAAAAGTGTAGATTCTCACTTATATAGAAGTATGATTGGTGGCTTACTGTACTTAACTTGTAAAACATGCATCCCTATAAGGCTAACCGTACGCTTCGTTTTCGATGCTGGCACTTTTCAAACAGCCTAAATTGATGAGGTTTTATCGAGACCCTATTTTAGTACCGCAACGATTTGAGACATATACCCTGGCGACCACATAGGTGGTGTAATTCCAATGTCGCATAGCACACTCTGATGCGATACCCGATCTAGGAGATATAATCATTTGTGTAATTCAAGGCGGACCAAGCAACATGTTCGTGGCACGGACCCCACTTGCACGAATCTCCAAGTAATCTTGTCAATCAATCAATTCATCCATCAACCCATCAATCCATCACCACCTACTCCCATCACCCTTTTTTCTCTTTCCCATGCAATAAAGCCCCAAAGTTAAGAGATCATCATTCCCTCTCATCTTTTCCTTCCCTTACTACCCCCTCATTTCTTAAAATTCCCTTCATGTCCTAATTTCTCTACAATAAAAAGGCTCCATACATATGGCCTTTCTCATTTTTTTGCTAGAAAGAGAGAGAGAGAGAGAGAGAGAGAGAGAGAGAGAGAGAGAAGAAAGAAAAAAGATTTGAGATATTTGAGAGGAATTGGAGAGAGATTTGAGGGAGATTAGAAGAGAGAAAAGAGAGATTAGAGGGAGTTGTGGGAGAAGTAGAGGAGATTAAGGGAGGAGCCTAGCTTGGACGACCCCAATCACCATCCGGACCGTCTGATCGTCAATCCAACCCCATTCGACCATCCAACCATCATTGTGAGTGCAAGGGGGACATAAACTCCCTTTTTTCCTTGTTTTCCTTTCATTTTGTGGGCCCACAAGTGGGCCATGCTGTGGGACAACATGCCCTACATGCTATCACAGTGTGGACCACCACGTGTGGCCGCTATGATATTTAGTTTCCATTTAACCTATTGGTTAGTTCACACAGATATGGACGAAGGAGATGCACAAATTTTAGCTTGATCTAAGGGTGTTTGGGCTCACCAATGAGGTGGCCAAACAGATGGTTGGAGTGGATTGTCCACACGTGGGCCCCACTTGAATGACACAAAAAATATCTATATATAACAAACAAAAAGAAAAGAAAAAAAAAGAAGGGAAAACGGCTGTTGGGACAGACAGCATCCTCTGGACGCTGCTGTCTAACGTTAGAGAAGGCGGAAGCCCTTTTTGGGCATTAGTGAGAGGCTCCACTCATGGGACCCATCATGATGTATGGATTTAATCCACACCGCCCATATTTTCTATTAGGTCATGTTAGGCCTTGGACAAAAAAATGAGCCATATCCAGTCTCGGGTGGGCGCAGGAAACAATGGGGACATTAATGTCCATCGTTGAAATTTTACCGGGGCCCATCCTAATGTTTATTTTCCACCTAACCTGTTCATAGGGCCACGTGGGCCTGGGAGAAGTGAAAACATAAATATCAGCTTGATACAAACCGCTAGGGTCCACACGAGTGGACCACGTTGTCGGGCAGTGTGCCTAGGCACGCTGTCCAGTAGGTGGCCTATTTTGTGGGACCCACCAGGTTGTATGTGTCTATCCACGCCGTCCATCTATTTTGCCAGATCGTGTTAGGGCTAAAGGCCAGAAATGAGACATAACTAGACACAACCAGATCTCAAGTGGACCACACCATAGAAAACAGTGGTGATAATGATACCTACCGTTGAAGCCTTGATAAGACTCACCATGATGTTGGTTTGCCATCCTGGCATAGGTCTGGATGAAGGAGAAAACATAAATATCTGCTTGATTCAAAACTTCCTAGGACCAAGCTGGGTACCACGCAGCCCAGCAGGTGGCCCACCCTGTGGGTTCCACCGTGATGTATCTGTTATATCCGTGTCATTCATCTGTTTTTTACCATATCAGTTTGATCATGGAGAAGTTGGGTCTACCCTAGTATGGGTTCATCTTCACCGCCCATCTGTTCATGCCCTACCATTACAAGTTTCTGGGGCCCACCATATGTATGAGGTAGATCAAGTCTCAGATGGGCTGCACGGGTTGGATCTGCCCAGCATTAAAACCTCCTTGTAGATGGCCTTGATATTTATATGACACCCAACCTGTTGAAGGATCACACAAACCCTGGATGTGAGGACACCCACCGTTGAAAACCTGTTGGACCCACCTGGGTCCAACATGATGTATCTGTTTAGCCCCACCATCCACTCCGTCCATCGGCCTTGGGACGACCCTGGGCTCTCCCTGACATATGTATTCCATCCCAGCTGCCCATTCATTTTGACAATCATTCTAAGGATTGATCCCAAGTAAAGCAAATTCAACCTCATGGACCACATAGTAGGAAACAGTGGTGCTGGAACGCCAACCATTGAAACCTTCCTTAGGCCCATTGTGTATTGGGTTGTTTGGCCAGTGAGTGGGTCCTGCTGTGGACCCCACCAAATGTATATGTCTTATCCAGTCCGTCCACCTAAGAGGCCCATCATAATTTATGTGATTTTTGTTCGCCTCCCTAAGTGTAGGGTTGCGATGTAGTAATAATCTTGGTAAGACCGAGGTCGATCCATAGGGACTTGTGTAGAACCCACAAAACACTTCCAATGGTTTCTAATTGAGAACTAACTAAACATGATTTCGAATTGGATGTAGATAAATATTTTGAACTAAAACTGAATGTAATTAATAATAAAGAGCATTAGGGGTTCAAGGATCCACTTGTAGCAATCCTTGATGCTCAATTCGCTGTGGTTTCACAATTACTCAACTAGAATCGAAATCAAATCCTATCTAGCCTGATGATAGAGTGGTTATAACAAACAATCTGTCATATGTGTGCTTCATGTGCATGATTCCCTTAATTAAAGTTAAGACTTGAGCACACTCAATTGCATAGGTCAATCCTAGTTCCAATATGTTAAGATCACAATCATAATCATCATTAAACTCTGTCACAAAGCATAACTTCAGATCATTCAAATCACTTACAAATTCACACATAACTCAGAAATTTCGGAGCCTTATTTTTTAATTTTTTTTCTTTGTTTTCTGAGGTTTTGATCGAGTGAGGCCCACATAAGGGTGATCCACTCCGACTATCAGGTTCCCCAGCTTGTGGGGGACACAATGAGCCCTATATTGGGTATATGATATGGCCCACAGACATCAAGGTGGGCCAAACAAATTCTGACAGTAGACATCATTATTTCCACAGTTTCATGTGGTGTGGTCCGCTTAAGATTTGGATCGGTTTCATATTTGGGCCTTGGCCCTAAAATGATCTAGGGAAATAGATAGATAGTGTGGATACAACATAAACATCAAGGTGGGTCCCACGAGTGGGGACCCCACTCCCACGTTCCAACGTCCTGACGCTGAGGACGTCCAGCGTCCAACTCCCCTTTTTTTTCATGGTTTATATCAAGTGGGGCCCACATGGGTATGATCCACGCCCTTCATCAGATTCCTCAGCTCATGAGGAACGCATAGAGCCCTATATTGGGCATCTTATGAAGCCTAGAAACATCAAGGCGGCCCAAAGAAGTTTTAAAAAGTAGGCATCATTACCTACACTGTTTTCTATGGTGTGGTCCACCTGATATCTGAATCTGATTCATTTTTGGCAGTTAGTCCTAAAATGGGCTGGAGAAATAGATGGACGGCGAGGATTGAATACATGCATCAAGGTGGGTCCCACGACCCCATTGAACCACGCTGACGCTGGACGGTTCCAGCAGTCCCTGACGCTGTGAACGTCCAGCGTCCGATGGTTTCCTCTTTTTTTTTATTCTTCTTTATATCAAGTGGGGCCCACATGAGTGTGATCCACTCCATTCATCATGTTTCCCAGCTCATTGGGGACCTAAAAAGCCCAATATTGGGCTGGTGATTTGGTCCAGAAGCATCACGGTAGGCCAAGGCAGTTTTCAATAGTGGACATCATTTTCTCCACTGTTTTCTATGGTGTGGTCCACCCGAGATCTAGGTCTACTTCATTTTTGGTACCCAGCCTTAAAATGGGCTGGAGAAACAGACGGACGGCGTGGATCAAATACATGCATCAAGGTGGGTCCCACGAGTGGGGACCCACGGTCAACGCCCAAAGGGGCTTTCAGCCCAGGCGCTGCTGGGCAGCAACGTCCTCTGGACGCTGTCTGTCCAGCGGCCATCTCCTTCATTTTTTTAACATTATTATTATTATTATTATTATTATTATTACAAGTACGTGGGGCCCATTCCTGATGATCCAGCCCATCCATCTCATTGCCCATCACAAGGTGAGCCCAAGGAAATAAAATGAAAGGTAAACGAGAAAAAGGGGGGAAGTTTGCACTCACAATGATGGTTGGACGGTTGGATTGCCGATCGGACGGTCCGAATGATGATCGGGGTCCTCCAAGCTTGGATCTCCTCCCTCGATCTCTCTCTTTCTCTCTCTTGATCTCCTCTAAATCTTCTCTCTACTTCTCTCTCTCTCTCTTCTCTCAAATCTCTCTCTTTCTCTTCCTTTCTCTCTTTCTTGCAAAAAATGGGAATGAGAAGGCCCACCCCCCTACATATGGATCTTGTATGGGTAGAGAGGGGGGTGCATGAGGTGATGATGATAATGATGGGAAAGGGCATGGGAGGTATGGGTGGCATGGTTAGAGTTGACTTGGGAGGTGAGAGAGTGATAGGGTGGGTATGGTGTGTGTAGACTAGGGTGATGAGAGGGGTATGGGTGAGGGTGATGGTGATTGATTTGACACATTGCTGGGATTTATGCAAGTGGGGCCCATGCCACACGCACGTTGCGTGGCCCACCTCGGATTGCGTAAAAGTACGCATCTTTCACAACGGGTATTGCAATGGGGCGTGCCGCGCGGTGTTGGAATCGTGGCACCCGCGCGGTCGCAAGGGTACAAGTCTTAGGTCGTTGTGGTACTAAATCAGGGTCGCGATCAAGGCTCTCTAATCTGTTCCATCCGAGACTTATCAACACCAGGAAACTAAACGTATGGAGGGCAATTCAGGGTACGAGTCTTACATAAGTGGTGGTGGATCCTATTTTTGTAACCGTCCGTTTGAAGTTTTAATGAAAAAATATGGCGTCAATTATAAGGTGAGCACTCCTTATCACCCACAAACAAGTGGACAAGCTGAGATATCCAACAGGGAAATTAAACATATTTTGGAGAAAACAGTGAACCCCGATTGCAAAGATTGGTCGCTTCGACTTACCGATGCACTCTAGGCTTACCGTACCACTTTCAAGACCCCCATTGGAATGTCTCCCTATAGACTTGTCTATGGGAAAGCTTGTCACTTGCCCATGGAGTTGGAACATAGGGCATATTGGGCGCTAAAGAAGATGAATTTTGATTATGACAAGGCAAGCTCGTTACGCAAACTTCAATTGAATGAACTTGCGGAACTCCGGAACGAGGCGTATGAAAATGCGAGAATTTACAAGGACAAGATGAAGGTGTTCCATGATAGAAACATCCTTCGTAAGACCTTCACGATCAATCAAAAGGACCTTATGTATAATTCTCGGTTACATTTATTTCCGGGGAAATTGAATTCTCGATGGAATGACCCTTTCATTGTGAAAACTGTTTATCCATATGGGACCGTCGAGTTGTTGAATCCAAGGAACAGTAATATCTTTAAAGCAAATGGTCAATGCCTAAAGCCGTTCTTTGAGAATTTTTCTTAAAAAGGTATGTCCATGCCTCTTACTGATCCTTTGTATCAGGATACTTGATCTCCTAGTCTGATGGAGGTATAGAGTAGTTAAGACTAGGATTTTATTGCTTTTGGTTTGCTTTTTCATAGGTTTGTTAGAAGGAGGTTGAATTCCAGTTTTTGTTCTCTCAGGTACTCTCATTCCTCACTCCCTTTATTTTATAATTGCTCTCATGTTTTGCCTATTGCATATCTTTTACATTGAGGACAATGAAAGTTTTAGTTGGGGGTATGGGATCACTAGGATGAATTTAGTGTTTTATAACATCTCGAGTAACATGAAGAAGATTTTTCAGATTTTTTCTAAAAATTCAAAACTCCATTGGATAACTTTGTTTATATGCATTCGGGATGGTGTAAGTACAAGAAAATGAGAGGCGAAGTGAGTAATGTTGAATATTTTGAACATTCTTTAAGGTGCTAGTCTTGTATGTGAATTCCCCTATTTTTATGAATGATAGAGCTTTTGAACACTTTTACACCTAGTTCACTTCACACGATTCTCATGTTTTGAAAGAATTATCAGATTTGTGGATTAGCTAAGTTTGGATTTGAGGTGTTTTGAAACTAAGCCGAGGTACTTTGTCCATCCTTGTCCATGGGAAAATAACGAAAGATATGGATTTCTAAAAATCCTATCTGATGAAAAAGAAAACGGTAAAGGAAGGATGAAAATATGGGAATGATGGAGAATACGGTGGAAAATTCCGAAAAGGGCTACCTATTACCAACTGGGGGATGGTTTACTCGTAACCATAGCCAAAAAATGGGAAGTAGTGTGAAATCCGTCGGAAGGACGGTAAGGAAAATTCTTATCAAAGGCTTGTTGTTGCTCAGTGCACCTTGAACTCCATAACTTAGCTGAATTATGAAGAAGATAATCCTGAATTCCCATAAGATGAGCATTCATTGAGCACATTAGGTTAAATTGTTTAAATACTTCTATTTATCAATCAATCAGCGGGAAATCCATGTGAGTACCTATTATGTTCTTGAAAGTTTAAGGTTTCAACCTCTATCACTTAGCTTTTTCAATTTTTACATTTGCATATCTTTGAGTGTATAGAAGCATAGTCTTTGATGGAGAGTTGGGTTTTTGAGGAATGAATTGTTTCATGCATGTTTTACTCGGGACTAGCAAAATGCTAGTTGGGGTGTGTGTTGAGTACTTAAATGTGTATATTCTAACCCCATTTTATCACTAACTATGCATGGTTTTCAAGCTATAAGACTATTCTAATGCTTGGTTTTATGATTATAACAATGAGAGGGACTCCGCCCAATTCATGACTAAAAAAGATCTATTTAGGAGCCGTGGATGAAGACCCAAGGTGGGCCAAAGAAAGAAGAAAGCAAAGAGAGAAGAAAGAAAGAAGAAAAATGCTGGAAATCAAGTCCGACTGGTCATGACCGGTCGGCCACCCCCCCTTACCTCTCTAGATGTTAAACACAAGAGGGCCAAGACCGGTCGGCCAAGGCCTTCCCCCCTCATCCATGCATGCTGGACTGTCCACAAACAGGCTAGACCGGTCGTGACCAGTCGGCCAACCCAATCCGACCGGTCTAGGCCGGTCGGCCACTTGTATTCAGCGAGATTCCAGCAGCTTCCTCTTGAAGCTCCGATTTTCTAGCGCAAATGCGTAAGTACTACGTAAATCTGGAAGATTCTGAGGTGGTAGAGCCTCTCCACTATAAAAGGGGACCTAGGGATCGTAGCTAAGGCATCTGAGAGGAGATCTACGAAGGTGGGAGGCGATGGAGGTCGGATTCGGAGTTCCACAACTCCTCTTAGTTTGTGTTTTCTAGTTTTATATTTTTAGTTGTTTTCATGCTTCCTTGGATCATGAACGGCTAAACCTCTTAGCTAGGGCTAAGAGGTGAAGCTTGTAGTGAATCTGAGATGCTTTAATTCGTTTTGTTTTGGTTTCAAGTAGGATTTATTGAAGAACAATGGTTTAGAGAAGTTTGAATAAAGTTCTAAGTAGTTTTTCTTAATCTTATGATGGCTCATGAATTTTTGGAAGAATTGTTTTAGTTCTTATTTGTTTTGCATAGTTCTAGACCTATACACTCTGAGGAATCGGATTCAATACGCTTTAGACTTAAAATTCCATGTGGGAACTTCAACCAAAGTTCTACCTTTTTGTTCTAATTTTGAATTATGTGTTGATTATATATGTGATTTGAATGAAGTTCAAATCATGATCTAGTGTTGAACCTCCAATTTATACATTGCATAGCCCATTACATCACATTATATGCATGATTTTCATGTTTAAAAGGCCCATCTAATGCATGTTTTGTGATTATAGGAATGGGAACGGACTTCACTCAATTGGAGACCAAAAAGGGGGCCACTTAGAGGCATTGGATGAAGATTGAAGGAGGACCAAGAGATAAGAAAGCAAGGAGAGGAGAGAGAAGAAGAAAGGAAGAAAGAAAATCTGGAAAAGAAGAGGTCCGACCGGCCAAGACCGGTTGGCCAAAGGAGCCAGACCGGTCAAGATCGATCGGCCAACCATGATATGCACGTTGGACAGTAGACAAGGCAGTCCGACCGGTCAAGACCGGTCGGCCAACAGGTCGATCTTCATCTTGAACTCCCTGGACGTGCAACAAACCCAGTTCGACCGGTCGTGACCGGTTGGCCAGCCCAGTCCGACCGGTCGGTCATGCGTAAAAACGAGCAACTTCTATTCTGGGCTTCGAAAATTGCTACGCACTGCATAACCTTACACAGTTTCTGGATGTTTCTGACGCAACTGAGTTTCCCTACTATAAAAGGATACCTAGGGGCTCTTCCTAGGGTATCATAGAAGCTAAGGGACGTCGTGGGAGAGGAAGGAAGCTGTCGTGGATCATCTACTACCCTCCAAACTCTGATTTTTCTATGTTTTCTAGTTCTTTCATGAGTTTTAGTTGTAGTATGACAATGCTCGGCTAGAATCTCTCAGCTAAGGCTGAGAGGTGAAGCTTGTAGCCAATTTCATGTTTGATTCAGTTAATTAAAGTAATTCTACTTCAAGTTTGGATTTTTACCTATTTTAGTTCTTAGAGTTGATAGTTTTAGATGTTTTATGAGACTTCATGTGCTCCGGACATGAATTCCTTGCAATTCTCTAAGATTATCATGTTGTGGTTGTTTAGATTCGAATTATAGTAATCCTTGAGCAGGCCATAGTCCACAGCCATGGCTGTTACTCCGAAGGCTATGATTTCGGATTCTACATTGTTGAATGGGACTAGAACTTGGAAGTTCAACTTGAGTGGGATTGAATGTGTTTAATGCTTTATTTTCCAACTAGATTAGAGATAGGACTTCACATCTAGTTGTGTATCTTGCTTGGATTGATTGAATTGACATGGGATTGCTACAAGTGGATCCTTGAATGCCTTAGTACCTTAAATTACTATTTTTCACTAAGTTTATGCTTTATCATAATTGTTCCAATTGAATCTCTTATTTATTACAAATTGAGTTGCTGGAATAGTTTGGAACTTGTTCTCCAATTCCCTGTGGATCGACCTCGGTCTTACTGTTGAACCTCCAATTTATACATTGCATTACCCATTACATGACATGGTTTGCACGATTTTCATGATTTAAGGGCCCATCTAACACACGTTTTGTGATTATAGGGGATGAGAGCAGACTTCATTCAATTAGGGATTAAAAGAAAGCATTTGGAGCTATTGGATGAAGGATGAAAGAGGACCGAAGAAAGAAGAAAGCAAGGAGAAGAGAAAGAAGGAAAAAAGAGGAGAAAAGAAAGAAAGAAGAACAAGTTGAAGAGGGTCCGACCGGTCTTGACCGGTCGGCCAGAGGAGCCAGACCGGTCTTGACCGGTCAGCCACGTATGCTGATCAAAGTGAAGAGCAGACCGACCGGTCTTGACTGGTCGGCCATGTACACTGGAGGCTGGAATGAAGTCCGACCGGTCTTGACCGGTCGGCTATGCACGCTGGATGTTTCCAAAACAAAGCTAGACCGGTCTTGACCGGTAGGCTGCACTCTCTGGACTGTTTAAAAAGGCCAGTCCGACCGGTCTGGACCGGTCGGCTCTGCGTAAACAAAGTCCTTTCTAAATCGGGACTCGGAAAACTGCTGCGCACTGCGTAACCTTTCGCAGATTCTGGATGTTTCCGACGCAAGGGAGCTTTCTTACTATAAAAGGACACCTAGGGGCTCTTCCTAGGTCATCATAGAAGCTAAGGGACGTGGTTTTGGAGGGAGGAAGCTGTCGTGGAGCGTCTGCAACTCTTCTATTTTCGGTTTTTCTAGTTTTATGCTTTTATTAAGAGTTTTTAGTTGAAGCATGAATATGCTCGGCTAGAACCTCTCAGCTAAGGCTGAGAGGTGAAGCTTGTAGCCAATTCCATGTTGGATTCAGTTTAATTCAAGTTATTTCAATTCAAGTTTGATTTTTTCTCATGTTCTAGTTTCTTAAAATGGTAGTTTGAGATGTTTTATGAGAGTTCATGTGCTCCGGACATGAGTTCCTTGCAATTCTCTGAGATTATCATATAATGCTTGTTTAGATTCAAATTATAGTAACCCTTAAGCAGGCCATAGTCCATAGGCATGGCTGTTACTCCGCAGGCTATGGTTTTGAATTCTATATTGATTGAATGGGACTAGAACTTGGAAGTTCAACTTGATTTGGATTGAATGTGTGTGAATGCTTTATTTTCCAACTAGATGAGAGATAGGACTTTAAATCTAGTTGTGTTCTCTACTTGGATTGATTGAATTGACATGAGATTGCTACAAGTGGATCCTTGAATGCCTTAGTACTTTGAATTACTGATTTTCTATTAAAGTTACTGTTTTAGTTAATTACCCAATTAATCTGATTTTCTTCCAAAACCTGAGTTGCTGGAGTAGTTTGGAGATTGTTTCTATTTCCCTGTGGATCGACCTCGGTCTTACCGAGATTTATTACTACATCGCAGCCTTACACTTGAGGCGAGCGAACAAGTTTTTGGCGCCGTGTTGAGCTCTTAATTGTGCATATTTTAACCCCAATTCATCACTCATTATGCATGGTTTTCATAATTTAAAAACTAATCAAATACATGTTTTGTGGTTGTAGGAATGAGAGTTACTTTGCCCAATTGATGACCAAAAGAGCTGATTTAGAACCTTGGATGAAGACCCAAGGAGGGCTGAAGGAAGAAGGAAGCAAAGAAAGAAGCAAAGAAAGAAGAAAATAGAAGAAAGAAAGGAAGAAAACAAGAAGAAAAAGAAACCGACCGGTCTTGACCGGTCGGCCAAGGAAGCCCGACCGGTCTTGACCGGTCGGCCATGCTTGCTGGAGTAATGCCAAAGAGGGCCTGACCGGTCGTGACCGGTCGGCCAGCCCTGTCCGACCGGTCGTGACCGGTCGGCCATGCAAGTTTCAGATTCCAGATTCTAAAACAGCAATGTATTCCCGCACCTGGTTTTTCGGACCAGTTTTCTGGGCCGATCTTGATGATATTTGGAAATCCAACACATCCATGTCGAAGAGGAACTCGACGCCGAACTAACCCAAGTGGTTTCGTGTCGATCGGAGTTACGGATTGATCGTGGTGACCAAAACAATACGAACTGTCCAGAAAGTTCCAGATTTCGCTGTTCCACTCTGGGCCGGTCCAGGTGGCCCATCATTGAGGATATGAAAAATCTACTTTGACCATCTTTTAGACAATATCCATATATGAATAACCACAAAAGTTTCAAATCAAAAGGGTGTGTGGTTTGATCGTACCGGTTGAAGAAGTATGGACCATCCAGAAAGCTCCAACTGCGCAGAGTTTATAAAAGCCCTAATTGTTCTAATTTTCGGACCACATTCTGAGATCGTTTTGGACAATCTAATCTGTCTATCATGTAGAGGAGGAAGTTTTCTACTCATATTCAAAATTTGAGATCAATCCGACCTCTGTACACTCCGGAGCGTTGAAAGCAAGATGACTGGTTCTGAAGGTACCTGAAGTGCGCGATTTTGAGAGGCGGTCGGTGATGTGATTGGTGGGCCCATTCAGAGGATAATCTTGGAAATCTAAATCATCTATGAGGAAGATCACATTACAAGGAAGGTACAAATCAAATTTGAAGGCAATCCGACCATTGGTTAAGCCGTACCAAGCGAAACAAATTCTGCTATGTTGCTGTACTAGTGCTGCACTATAAAAGGAGGTGCTCTCTTCTATTCCAGGGCAACCAAGGACGTGGGGAGCAAGGAGTTCAAGTCATAGGAGGCTTCCTAGCCTCCTCCAGCTAGTTTTTCTTCCTTTTCTTAGTTCTAGTTCTAGTTTTTAATATGCTTTTTATTAGCTAATCTCTTAGCTAGAGCTAAGAGGTGAACCTTATAGTTTTCTTAGATTGTTTAATTCGTTTTATTGGTTTTTAGTTTGGAATTCATGATTATGAACTAAGTTTTGAAGTTTATACAAATTTTTAAGTAATTTTTCTTAGTCTTGTGATGACTCATGGATGTTTGGATGAATTACTTATCTTCTTAATTCGTTTGCAACAATCTAGACCTGTATGATCCGAGGAATCGGAGTGCGCTCTAGTACTAAGCTCTTCATGAAGGGACTTCCTACCAAAGTTCTATTTTTCTGTTTTCTGAATATGTATGGATTGTGCATGTGATTTGAATCTAGTTCAAATCATGATCTAGCCTTGTCTTGTGAGAGGACTTGAGGATGGTTATGATTGTGAACTGGACCTTTTGGAAAGGGGAATGACCTATGCAATTGAGCATGCTCAGCTCAGCCTTCATTGAGTGAATCCTATGCATAGAACTTACATATGACAGACTGTTTGGTTTAACAGCTCTATCATCCGACTAGATAGACAGGAATGTCGATTCTAGTTGAGAAAGTAAGAAACCATAGCGAATTATGCATCTAAGAAGAGCTATAAGTGGATCCTTGATGCTCTAGTTATCTTTTCATTATTAGATTTTCTATTTTATGTTAAAAATCAATTTCACAAACCTCTTTAATTCTAGTTATTAGGATAATTGGAATTGTTTACTTCCTTCCCTGTGGATCGACCTCGGTCTTACCGAGTTTATTACTACTTCGCAACCCTACACTTGGGGAAGCGAACAAGTTTTTGGCGCCGTTGCCGGGGAAGAGGTTAAACGGTTCTAATTGTTCTAGTAACTATAGAGTAGTCTTAGTTAGGTAGGATTTTCAATTTTTATAGAAGAAGATTTTCTGATTTTTTTTTCTAGTTTACTAACAATTTTTTGTTGGATTTTGTAGGACATTGTTGCTGACATATATCTCGCTCTATTGGGTAACATCTCTCCATCTACCTTCTTTTTGTTCTTTTTTCTAGATTAGGGTAGTTCCAACTCTTTAAAATCTCATTATGGCTGATTGGAAATGTGGTGCTTATGCATACCTTTTGGAAGATGAGATGACAGACCATGGATTCAAAACTCTTTATGATTGGAACCAATTTAAGCATAAGTATTATTCTAAGAGTAAATCAACCTCCACTACCCCCCCAACGTAAGACGCTACGTGATTACTGGGTTGAAAATAACATGAGTATCCCACCAAGTTTAACAGGAGGTAGGAATAAGAAAAAGGACCAGGGGAGTAATGACCAACCAGTAAAGACATTGCGTGATCACTTGTATGGTTATGCCTATCAACCATCTTATCAGTCTTCGTCATATAACACGTATGGTCTTCATCGAGAGAGTCCTCACACCTCTAGTCCAATGGAGGATGAGCCAACCATGGATGCCAACAATTATCCTCAAGAGTTTCTTTCTCATGATCCTCAACTGACACGAACTCTTGAGGATACACTGCGAGAGTTTATGGAAATAACTGAGCAATGCATACAAAATCTCTCGCCATCTCAAAATATTGAACCCAACATTGGGAACACCGAATCAATCCCCAACAATGAGGAGGATGAGGCTATCCAAACCCAACCTTCTCTAGATTTAATGACTAAACTTCTAGAGGATATTGATCTTAATGATCCCACCATTACCATCGATTATGGTAAATCAACTATCTCTTTTAGCTATTTCGATTTGAATGATGAAGAGATTTCAAGGACGGTTGACGAACCCGAGGAATCTACAAAATCTGAAAGTGATAGTTTGATTGCCTACAATGAGGGTTTAAAGGATGATTGTGAGTCCATGATTTGTTCTTCCAAAGGGCCGAATGTTTTTGAATCACCGAAAGATATTCTTGCTAGAGAGATGGCCGAAGTCGATATTTTTAAGTCCTTCCACCAACAACACATGCCGGATTCTATTGTGGAAGAACTCCCTTGGGTTGAAAATTCTGCTTCTTTGGATGATGGGGTGGCACAATCTGAAATTTCAAAAGATAAACCAATGCTAGATGATGTGCTTACCACTAAATCTGAAAATTTTTCTTTGGAAGACCTCCCCCTCTATAGAGGAGGAATTCCTTACCCTTGAAACAGAATTTCCTCAATCACTTAGGGAGAACGAGGACCCTTCATTCGACTCTCTCGATTTCCTAAAGGAATGCATGACCCACCCCTATGATCTGGATGATGAGATGATTAAGGAGTTGGATAGTTTGTTAGACATGGTGTCGGTGCCTGAAGAACACCATTCCACTGATTTACACTCTTTACCATGGTTTGTGGAAGCACCATGCAAATCTGAATTTGTGGAGGAGACAATCCAAACTGAAAAATACTTAATGAATGTCTCTCCACCATCATGGGTTCTTCAACCCATTGAAAATTCTGATTGGGAGGACCCGTTTTTAATCAATTACAACCCAATTCAGAACTTGAGGAGATATCTTTTTGCTGCTCTTATCTCCTCCTTACATGCGTATGGTGCATACTATGATTGGACTTTCATAAAGAAACGCACACATGTATACATTCGAGCAGGACTTTGGATGGTCCTCATGAGAAACCTATTGAAATTCATGAAGATCCTGCTCAAATTTGATCATGTAGTCGATCAGACTAATCAAAGGTAGGTAGGTAGGTTAGGATTTCTTTCTGCATTTAGGATTGAATAAGTCTCATTGAGACAATGGAAGATGCTAGAATTGATCAACTTGCTACCTCAGGTACTCTCGTTCTCACTCTCCTTTGTTTTGTGTCATTGCTCTCATGTCATGCATATAGCATATCTTATTACATTGAGGACAATGTAAGATTTTGGTTGGGGGGTGAGATTCCTTAGATGAATCTACTAGCTTTTGTGACATTTCGAGCAATTATGTAGAAAATTTTTGATTTTTCTAAAATTCAAAACTCTTTTGGAAAACGTTGTTTCTATGCATTCAAGATGATACGAGTATAAGAAGAGGAGATACGAAGTGAGTGATGTTGCAAGCTTTGAATTTCTTTTAATATAATGGTTTTATATGTGAATTCCCCTATTTATGTGAGTGATAGAAAATTTGAACACTTTTACACCTAGTTCACATTACACGATTTTCATGGGTTGAAAGGATTATGTGATTTGTGGATTAACTATACTTTGATTTAAGGTGTTGAGAAACCAAGCCGGGGTACTTTGTCCATCCTTGTCCATGGGAAAATAACGAAAGATATGGATTTCTAAAAACCCTATCTAATTTAAAAAGAAAAAGGAAAAGGAAGGATGATATTGGGAATGATGGAAAAATGGTGGAAAATTTCGATTAGGGCTACCTACTACCAACCGGGGGATGGTCTACCCGTAACCAAAGCCGGAAATGGGACGTAGTGTGAAAGTCGTCGGAAGGACGGTAAGACAAATTCCTGTCATAGGCTTGTTGTTGCTCTGTGCACCTTGAAATCCATAGTTTAGTTGATCTATGATGAAGATGAGCCCAGAAACTCATGAGATGAACTTTCACTATGCACACTAGGGTGAATTTGTTCAAGTTCTTCTATTTATCAATCAATCAGTGGGAATTTCATATAAATACTTATTATGTTCTAAGAGTTTAAGGTTTCAACTTCTATCACCTAATTTCTCTGATTTTTATACTTGTGTGTCTTGGAATGTATAGAAGAATAGTTTCTAGAGGAGAGTTGGATTTGGAGAATGAAACTTGTTTCACGCATGTTTTGCTCGGGATAGCAAAATGTTGGTTGGGGGGTGTGTTGAGCTCTTAATTGTGCATATTTTAACCCCAATTCATCACTCATTATGCATGGTTTTCATAATTTAAAGACTAATCAAATACATGTTTTGTGGTTGTAGGAATGAGAGTTACTTTGCCCAATTGATGACCAAAAGAGCTGATTTAGAACCTTGGATGAAGACCCAAGGAGGGCTGAAGGAAGAAGGAAGCAAAGAAAGAAGCAAAGAAAGAAAAAAATAGAAGAAAGAAAGGAAGAAAACAAGAAGAAAAAGAGACCGACCGGTCTTGACCGGTCGGCCATGCTTGCTGGAGTAATGCCAAAGAGGGCCTGACCGGTCGTGACCGGTCGGCCATGCAAGTTTCAGATTCCAGATTCTAAAACAGCAATGTATTCCCGCACCTGGTTTTTCGGACCAGTTTTCTGGGCCGATCTTGATGATATTTGGCAATCCAACACATCCATGTCAAAGAGGAACTCGACGCCGAACTAACCCAAGTGGTTTCGTGTCGATCGGAGTTACGGATTGATCGTGGTGACCAAAACAATACGAACTGTCCAGAAAGTTCCAGATTTCGCTGTTCCACTCTGGGCCGGTCCAGGTGGCCCATCATTGAGGATATGAAAAATCTACTTTGACCATCTTTTAGACAATATCCATATATGAATAACCACAAAAGTTTCAGATCAAAAGGGTGTGTGGTTTGATCGTACCGGTTGAAGAAGGATGGACCATCCAGAAAGCTCCAACTGCGCAGAGTTTATAAAAGCCCTAATTGTTCTAATTTTCGGACCACATTCTGAGATTGTTTTGGATAATCTAATCCGTCTATCATGTAGAGGAGGAAGTTTTCTACTCATATTCAAAATTTGAGATCAATCCGACCTCTGTACACTCCGGAGCGTTGAAAGCAAGCTGACTGGTTCTGAAGGTACCCGAAGTGCGCGATTTTGAAAGGCGGTCAGTGATGTGATTGGTGGGCCCATTCAGAGGATAATCTTGGAAATCTAAATCATCTATGAGGAAGATCACATTACAAGGAAGGTACAAATCAAATTTGAAGGCAATCCGACCATTGGTTAAGCCGTACCAAGCGAAACAAATTCTGCTATGTTGCTGTACTAGTGCTGCACTATAAAAGGAGGTGCTCTCTTCTATTCCAGGGCAACCAAGGACGTGGGGAGCAAGGAGTTCAAGTCATAGGAGGCCTCCTAGCCTCCTCCAGCTAGTTTTTCTTCCTTTTCTTAGTTTTAGTTCTAGTTTTTAATATGCTTTTTATTAGCTAATCTCTTAGCTAGAGCTAAGAGGTGAACCTTATAGTTTTCTTAGATTGTTTAATTCGTTTTATTGGTTTTTAGTTTGGAATTCATGATTATGAACTAAGGTTTGAAGTTTATACAAGTTTTTAAGTAATTTTTCTTAGTCTTGTGATGACTCATGGATGTTTGGATGAATTACTTATCTTCTTAATTCGTTTGCAACAGTCTAGACCTGTATGATCCGAGGAATCGGAGTGCGCTCTAGTACTAAGCTCTTCATGAAGGGACTTCCTACCAAAGTTCTATTTTTCTGTTTTCTGAATATGTATGGATTGTGCATGTGATTTGAATCTAGTTCAAATCATGATCTAGCCTTGTCTTGTGAGAGGACTTGAGGATGGTTATGATTGTGAACTGGACCTTTTGGAAAGGGGAATGACCTATGCAATTGAGCATGCTCAGCTCAGCCTTCATTGAGTGAATCCTATGCATAGAACTTACATATGACAGACTGTTTGGTTTAACAGCTCTATCATCCGACTAGATAGACAGGAATGTCGATTCTAGTTGAGAAAGTAAGAAACCATAGCGAATTATGCATCTAAGAAGAGCTATAAGTGGATCCTTGATGCTCTAGTTATCTTTTCATTATTAGATTTTCTATTTTATGTTAAAAATCAATTTCACAAACCTCTTTGATTCTAGTTATTAGGATAGTTAGAATTGTTTACTTCCTTCCCTGTGGATCGACCTCGGTCTTACCGAGATTATTACTACATCGCAACCCTACACTTGGGGAAGCGAACACGCCGCTGCCGGGGAAATAGATAACGATTTTCAAATAGTTCAGTAGCTGTAGAAGTAGAAGTAGATAGGTTTTTCTGATTTTCTTAGAACTAACAAATTTTTCTGTTTTGTAGGAATTCTTCTCTAAGTTCAAGCACATCAGGTGATACCTTTCTAACTTAGTTTTTTTTCAGATTAATTTCAGACTTCAGTTTTCTAGGTTAGGATTAGTTTTGATTTTTGGTTGAGTGGTTTATGTCCCGTTGGGAACGTAATCACTCAAATCGTCTCCAATCTGAAGGTGGTCTAGTTGGACCATTGTCAGTCCATAGACGAGTCCGAAATTACCAAGAGCATTGTGAAAGTTTGGGGAATATGGAACAAACACCTTTAAGGAATCCTCCCCCCTACTCCAACTACAAACGCAAATCAGGAAGGAGTAGGAGAGAATGAGGTACATAATGTTCCTCCAATGAGATCACTACGGGACTACCTACAACCTGCCCGAACAATTACACCCTCTTGCGTGGTTCTACCAGCAAACGGTGGAAACTTTGACATAAAACCAGGTGTAATTCAACTCTTACCAAAGTTCCATGGGCTAGATTCTGACCGCCCATACTTACACTTGAAAGAATTCGAAGAAGTGTTGGCCACCTTGCATTACACTAATGTTTCCGAGGATACTATCAGACTTAAACTTTTTCCTTTCACTTTGAAAGAAAGAGCCAAAGATTGGCTTCACTCTCTCAGACCACATTCGATTGGGTCATGGGTTGAGATGAACCGGGAATTCTTGAAAAAGTTCTTCCCGGCTCATAAAACGAACACCCTTCGAAGGGCCATAATGAATTTCTCGGCTAAAGAAGGTGAATCTTTCTTTCAATGTTGGGAAAGATTTAAAGATCTCCTGCTTGCTTGCCCACATCATGGATATGAGAGTTGGCGAATCATAAACTTTTTTAATGATGGATTAAGTTCCAATATGCGCCAATTTGTGGAGATGATGTGCAATGGTGAGTTTATGAGTAAAAATCCAGATGAGGCTTGGAGTTACTTGGACATGTTGGCTGAAAATGCCCAATCTTGGGATACATCGGATAAACCTAATAACTCCAAACCCACTCAAGAGAAAGGAGGGATCTATGTCCTCAAGGAGGAAGACGATGTGAATGCAAGGATAGCCAACCTCACAAGGAAGGTTGAAGCCATGGAACTTAGTAAAAGTGGAGTTCCCAAGTCCAATGAAGCTGTTGAAACCATATGTGGGATTTGCCTCACCGATTTACATGCTACGCAAGATTGTCCCACAATTCCTACATTTCAAGAGGTATTACATGAACACGCCAATGCCACATATGGTTATCAACGGCCTTTCAATGAACCGGTAGGTAATACGTATAATGAGAGTTGGAAGAACCACCCAAATTTTAGTTGGAAGAATGCTCCTACGGGCAATCCTACCAATTCTCTAAGAGGGCCACCCATGCAAAATATGGCCCCCACCTCAATTCTCAATGGAGGATACCTTGAAGGCGTTTATACAAGGGCAAACGCAAATCAATCAATCGAATCAGCAAATGTTCCAAGAGCTTAAAGCATCGGTTGATGAGATTAAGGGACGCTTGAATGCTAGGGAAGGGACCTTTCCGGCCCAACCTCAGCCAAATCCAAAGCAAGTACATGAAGTGAGCACCCCTAATCCTTCCAACCAAAACATGGAGCAAGCCAAATCCATCACCACCCTTAGAAGTGGTAAACAAATTGACAAAACTATTCCGGTGAAGGCCGATGAGCCTAATGATCCGGTAAATTCTGAGGATAAAGATGGATCTAACTTAGCCCCACAACAACCGGAACGCATTTACAAGCCCGTGGCACCATTCCCTTCAAGATTGGTTGCCCCAAAATCTCTCCCAAATTCTCATGATATTCTAGAGATTTTTAGACAAGTCAAGATTAATATCCCTTTGCTTGATGCCATCAAACAAATCCCCTCTTATGCCAAGTTTCTAAAAGACCTATGCACAACAAAATGCAAATATAATGTGCATTAGAAGGCCTTCTTAACTGAGCAAGTGAGTGCCATCCTCACTCAAAAGACCCCCCCAAAATTCAAAGATCCCGGTAGTCCAACTGTCTCATGTATCATTGGAGACTACCGGATTGAACGTGCCTTGTTAGATTTGGGGGCGAGTGTGAACTTGATCCCATACTCGGTATATGAGCAATTGGGTCTTGGTGAATTAAAACCCACCAAAACCACGTTGCAACTCGCTGATAGATCTATCCGTGTACCGAGGGGGATAGTTGAGGATGTTCTAGTCTAAGTTGACAAATTCTAATACCCGGTAGATTTTATCGTATTGGACACACAACCGGTTTTGGATGCTAGCACCCAAATACCGATAATATTAGGTCGCCCATTCCTTGCCACATCAAATCAATTGCCGGAATGGGGTGATGCAACTATCTTTTGGAAACATGACACTAGAGGTAAATGTGTTTCACTTGGGCAAAAGGCATAGGGATGTCGATGATGATGAGTTCTTCGAGGTAAACATGCTTGAAACTTTTGAAGAAGAAGAACTCCTCCAACTTGAACCACTAGAAAGCTTGGAGACATGCTTAGCACATTTCATAGATTCTAAAGACCCCATCATTAGTGAGATTGTGCAGGCATTAAATATAGAAGGACCGGTAGTTGATACTAGCCGGTGGAGGCCCCATTTTCAAAAATTGCCACCAACCACATCAAGGCCTCTACCGTCTAACATCAAACCACCGAAGCTTGACCTCAAACCATTGCCATCCGAGCTTAAATACGTATATTTGGGTCAAGAGGAAACGTTCCCAGTTGTCATTACCTCCCACCTTGAGAAAGACCAAGAGCTCAAGTTGATTGAGTTACTCAAAGAACATAGGGAAGCCATAGGTTGGACAATAGCGGATCTCAAAGGGATAGATCCTTCGGTTTGCACTCACCGAATACACCTTGAAGAAAATGCAAAAACGACTAGACAACCTCAAAGACGGCTAAATCCAAACATGATGGAGGTTGTCAAAGCCGAGGTGTTAAAGCTATTGGATGTGGGTATTATCTACCCTATCTCAGATAGCCAATGGGTGAGTCCTACCCAAGTTGTCCCCAAGAAATCCGGTATTACCATCATTGAAAACACCAACAACGAGCTTATACCAACTAGGGTGACCACCAGTTGGCGTATGTGCATTGATTATAGGAAGCTCAACACGGTTACTAGGAAAGACCACTTCCCTCTCCCATTTATGGATCAAATTTTGGAGAGGTTGGCAGGCCATTCCTATTATTGCTTCCTAGATGGTTATTCCGGATACAACCAAATTGAGATAGCTCCGGAAGACCAAGAGAAAACCACATTTACATGCCCGTTTGGCACCTTCGCTTACCGAAGGATGCCATTCGGGTTATGTAATGCACCCGCCACATTCCAACGATGCATGTTGAGTATTTTCTCGGACATGGTGGGTGAGTTTCTTGAGGTATTCATGGATGACTTTTCTGTTTTTGGTAGTACATTTGATGAGTGTCTCAACCACTTGAAGTTGGTCTTGATGAGGTGTGAGGAGAAGCAACTTGTATTAAACTGGAAAAAGTGCCATTTCATGGTACAAAGAGGAATAGTCCTTGGACATATCATCTCGTCCAATGGAATAGAGGTAGACCGGGCAAAAATTGACATAATTTCCTATCTACCACCACCCAAAAGCATACGCGATGTACGGTCCTTCCTTGGACACGTCGATTTCTATCAAAGGTTTATAAAGGATTTTAGTCATATCTCAAGGCCTTTATGCAACCTTCTACAAAAGGAGAACCAATTTGAGTGGAGTGTCGAATGTCAATTAGCTTTTTCAAAGCTAAAAGACATGTTGACAACCGCTCCTATCATGCAACCACCAGATTGGTCCATTCCTTTTGAGTTGATGTGCGATGCGAGCGATTTTGCTATTGGGGCGGTGTTAGGCCAAAAGAAGGATAAGAAGCCCCATGTTATCTACTACGCAAGTAGGACCTTGAATCCCGCCTAAGTTAATTATTCGACTACGGAGAAAGAGCTCCTAGCTGTCATTTTTGCCTTGGACAAATTCAGGCCATACTTAATAGGATCCAAAGTCATTGTTTATACGGATCATGCGGCGCTGAAATACCTTCTTTCTAAGAAGGATGCTAAGCCCCATTTGCTTAGATGGATCCTACTCCTTCAAGAATTCGACTTGGAGATCAAAGCCAAGAAAGGGGTAGAAAATGTGGTGGCGGATCATCTATCCCGCCTAGTCCTACCAAATTCCATTGACGAGTCACCTATTGAGGACTCATTCCCTGATGAGCAACTCTTTGTTGCTATGCATCCACCATGGTATGCTGATATAGCCAATTATCTTTCCACAGGTGCAATGCTGATTCATTGGACTGCGCAGGACAAACGTAAATTTCTAAGGAAAGTGCGCAGATTTTTCTGGGATGAACCTCTATTGTTTAAATATTGCCCAGACCAAATTATAAGGAGATGCGTCCCCGATGATGAACATAATTCAGTCATCTCCTTTTGTCATGATCAAGCATATGGGGGTCATTTTTCAGCCAAGAAAACAACTACGAAAATTCTGCAGTGTGGTTTTTATTGGCCCACGTTATTTAAGGACACCCACGAGTTTTGCAAAGCGTGCGAGTGCTGCCAGAAGTTAGGAGGATTATCCCGTCGAAATATGATGCCTCTCACCCTAATTCAACATCTTGAAGTCTTTGACTGTTGGGACATCGATTTCATGGGACCATTCCCCTCATCTTTTGGACATGTCTATATTTTGCTTGCCGTAGACTATGTGTCTAAATGGATAGAGGCTATCCCATGTAGAACCAACGATCATCGTACGGTTCTCAAGTTCCTCAAAGAAAACATACTTTCTAGATTTGGGACACCTCGGGCCATCATTAGTGATGGTGGTTCTCACTTTTGCAATAGACCTTTCGAAACTTTAATGAAGAAATATGGTATTAGGCACAAAGTGAGTACCCCATACCACCCACAAACAAGTGGGCAAGCTGAAATCTCCAATAGGGAAATCAAGCAGATTTTGGAAAAGACGGTGAGACCGGATCGCAAGGATTGGTCCCTAAGATTAGATGATGCACTTTGGGCTCACCGTACCGCCTACAAGACACCCATTGGAATGTCTCCTTATAGACTTGTCTATGGGAAAGCTTGCCACTTGCCTGTGGAGATAGAACACAAAGCCTATTGGGCAATTCGGGCTTTAAATTTTGACATGGACAAGGCTAGCTCGCTTCGCAAACTTCAATTAAATGAGCTTGATGAAATACGAAATGATGCATATGAGAACTCGAGAATTTACAAGAGTAAGATGAAGGCTTTCCATGACAAGCACATCTTCAGGAAATCCTTCCATGAAGGACAGAAAATACTCTTGTATAATTTCTGACTTTACCTTTTTTCGGGAAAATTACGATCTCGATGGACCGGCCCATATATTATCAAAGAATTTTTTCCTCATGGGGCTGTTGAGATTGAAAATACAGCAAATGGTAACTGTTTTAAAGTTAATGGACAACGCCTTAAACCATTTGTTGAGAAATTTGATTCAGAGGACATGTCCATCACTCTGAATGATCCTGTCTATTAGGATGATTGATCTCCTAGTCTGATGGAGGTATAGCATATGTAGGCTTTCTTTAGCTTTACTGTTTTAGTAGGTTTTAGTTGTTGGGTTGGAGACTTCCATGATCGCTCTCTCAAGTACTATTGATTCTCACTCTCTCATATTTTATCATTGCTCTCATGTTCATGCTACTTGAATATCTTTTTACATTGAGGACAATGCGAGATTTGGTTGGGGGGTGAGATGAGATTCCTCATCTAGCATATTGCAACATTCCGAGCTTCATATGCGCAAAATTTTTTCGAATTTTCTAACATCTCAAAACTCTTTTAGAAAATCTTGTTTCTATACATTTGAGATGTTATGAGTATAAGAAGAGGAGATACGAAGTGTGTGATCTTGTAGGTCTTGAAATTCTTCCGACATAATGGTTTTATATGTTAGTTCCCCTATTGTTGTGATTGATAGAAAATTTGAACACCTTTACACCAAGTTCACGTTACACGATTTTCATGAGTTGGCAGGCTTATGTGATTTGTGGATTAGCTAGACTTTGATTTAAAGGTGTTGAGCAGCCAAGCCGGGGTATTTTGTCCATCCTTGTCCATGGGAAAATAACAGAAGATATGGATTTCTAAAAATCCTATCTAATTTAAAAGAAAAAGGAAAGAAAGGATGAAATCGGGAAGGAAAGAAAAATGGGGGAAAATTCCGAAAAGGGCTACCTATTACCAACCGGGGGATGGTCGAACTGTAACCAAAGCTAGAAATGGGACGTAGTGTGAAAGCCGTCGGAAGGACGGTAAGGCAAATTCCTGTCATAGGTTTGTTGTTGCTCTGTGCACCTTAAAATCCTTGGTTTACTTAATCTATGAAGAAGATGATCCCAGGAACTCATGAGATGAACTTTCACTATGCACACTAGGTTGAATTTGTTCGAGTTCTTCTATTCATCAATCAATCAGCGGGAATTTCATGTAGGCACTTCTTATGTTTTGAGAGTCCAAAGCTTCAGCTTCTACCACCTAATTTTTCCAAATTTTACACTTGTACATCTTGGAATGGATAGAATCATGGGTTCTGAAGGAGAGTTGGGGTTGGAGGTTTGAAATTATTTCACGCATGTTTTGCTCGGGACTAGCAAAAAGCTGGTCGGGGGGTGTGTTGAACCTCCAATTTATACATTGCATTGCCCATTACATGACATGGTTTGCACGATTTTCATGATTTAAGGGCCCATCTAACACACGTTTTGTGATTATAGGGGATGAGAGCAGACTTCATTCAATTAGGGATTAAAAGAAAGCATTTGGAGCTATTGGATGAAGGACGAAAGAGGACCGAAGAAAGAAGAAAGCAAGGAGAAGAGAAAGAAGGAAAAAAGAGGAGAAAAGAAAGAAAGAAGAACAAGTTGAAGAGGGTCCGACTGGTCTTGACCGGTCGGCCAGAGGAGCCAGACCGGTCTTGACCGGTCGGCCACGTATGCTGATCAAAGTGAAGAGCAGACCGACCGGTCTTGACCGGTCGGCCATGTACACTGGAGGCTGGAATGAAGTTCGACCGGTCTTGACCGGTCGGCTATGCACGCTGGATGTTTCCAAAACAAAGCCAGACCGGTCTTGATCGGTCGGCTGCACTCTCTGGACTGTTTAAAAAGGCCAGTCCGACCAGTCTAGACCTGTCGGCTCTGCGTAAACAAAGTCCTTTCTAAATCGGGACTCGGAAAACTGCTGCGCACTGCGTAACCTTTCGCAGATTCTGGATGTTTCCGATGCAAGGGAGCTTTCTTACTATAAAAGGACACCTAGGGGCTCTTCCTAGGTCATCATAGAAGCTAAGGGACGTGGTTTTGGAGGGAGGAAGCTGTCGTGGAGCGTTTGCAACTCTTCTATTTCCGATTTTTCTAGTTTTATGCTTTTATTAAGAGTTTTTAGTTGAAGCATGAATATGCTCGGCTAGAACCTCTCAGCTAAGGCTGAGAGGTGAAGCTTGTAGCCAATTCCATGTTGGATTCAGTTTAATTCAAGTTATTTCAATTCAAGTTTGATTTTTTCTCATGTTCTAGTTTCTTAAAATGGTAGTTTGAGATGTTTTATGAGAGTTCATGTGCTCCGGACATGAGTTCCTTGCAATTCTCTGAGATTATCATATAATGCTTGTTTAGATTCGAATTATAGTAACCCTTGAGCAGGCCATAGTCCATAGGCATGGCTGTTACTCCGCAGGTTATGGTTTTGAATTCTATATTGATTGAATGGGACTAGAACTTGGAAGTTCAACTTGATTTGGATTGAATGTGTGTGAATGCTTTATTTTCCAACTAGATGAGAGATAGGACTTCAAATCTAGTTGTGTTCTCTACTTGGATTGATTGAATTGACATGGGATTGCTACAAGTGGATCCTTGAATGCCTTAGTACTTTGAATTACTAATTTTCTATTAAAGTTACTGTTTTAGTTAATTACCCAATTAATCTAATTTTCTTCCAAAAACTGAGTTGCTGGAGTAGTTTGGGGATTGTTTCTATTTCCCTGTGGATCGACCTCGGTCTTACCGAGATTTATTACTACATCACAGCCTTACACTTGAGGCGAGCGAGCACTTACCGAGTTTTATTACTACATCGCAGCCTTACACTTGAGGCTAGCGAATAAGTTTTTGGCGTCGTTGCCATGGAATTTAGATAACGGTTATAAAATTATTTTTTAGTGGCTATAGAGTTGAAGTAGTTAGGATTTATTATTTTCTTAGGATTAGTTTTTCTGAATTCTAGAACTAACCAATTATTTTGTTTTGTAGGAAGTTCTTCTAGTTTAAGCGAATCAGTATTATCCTTCCAATTTGAACTCTTTTAGCTTTTGTCTTTTATTTTTCAAATTTTAGGATTTAGGTTTAGTCATATTTTGGATTTTGTGGTTTATGTCCCGTTGGGAACGAGACCACAACAATCGTCTCCAATTTGAAGGTGGTTTAGTTGGACCATTATCCATTCATAGACGAATCCGAAAATCTGTAGAACATTGTGATAATTTGGGGAGTATGGATCAAACACCTTTAAGGAATCCTCCCCCCCTACTCCAACTACAAATGCAAATCAAGAGGGAGTAGGAGAGAATGAGGTACATAACGTTCCTCCAATGAGATCACTACGGGACTACCTACAACCAGCCCGTGCAACTACACCCTCTTGTGTGGTTCTACCACCAAATGGGGGAAACATTGACATAAAGCCGGGTGTAATTCAACTCATACCAAAGTTCCATGGGCTAGACTCTAACAACCCATATCTGCACTGTTCGCTTCCCCAAGTGTAGGGTTGCGATGTAGTAATAAACTCGGTAAGACCGAGGTCGATCCACAGGGACTATGTAGGATCTCACAAATTCATCCACAAGGGTCTATTAAAGTCTACTAATCCGATTGATATATAAAGTTGATATGAATAACAAAAGCTGAATTAAATCAAGAGTAAGTAATTATAAAAAGGTACTAGGGTTTCAAGGATCCACTTGTAGCAATCCTTGATGTTCAATCCGCTGTGGTTTCTTATTCTCTCAACTAGAATCGACATTCCTGTCTGTCTAGTCGGATGATAGAACTGTTAAATCAAAGGTCTGTAACATGTAAGTTCTGTGCATAAAGTTCACTCAACTCTAGGCTGATCTGAGCATGCCATTGCATAGGTCATTCACCTTTTCTATAGGTCCAATTCCCAATCATAACCATCCTCAAGTCTTCTCACAAGACAAGGCTAGATCATGATTTGAACTGGATTCAAATTATATGCACAGTTCATACATATTCCAGATAATCAACCAAAACTAGAACTTTGGCATGAAGCCCCTTTTTGAAGAGCTTGGTACTAGAGCGCACTCCAATTCCTCGGATCATACAGGTCTAGACCGTTGCAAACAAATTAAGCAGATAAGTAATTCATCCAAACATCCATGAGTCATCACAAGACTAAGAGAAATTACTTAAAAACTTGTATAAACTTCAAACCTTAGTTCATAATCCTTAATTCCAAACTGAAAACCACTTACTACGAATTAAAACATCTTGGATACACTACAAGCTTCACCTCTTAGCCCTAGCTAAGAGGTTTAGCTGCTCATGATCCAAGGAAACATGAAACAACTACAAAAAGCATGAAAACAGCAAAGCAAACCAAAAGGAGTTGTGAAACTCCAATCTTCACTTCCACAGCCTCCAACCTCGCTTGAGCCCTTCTAGGATGCCCTAGGAACGATCCCTAGGTGTCCTTTTATAGTCTGGAAGCTCCACAACTTCAGAAGAATCGAGAACTTGCGTAACACTTACGCAGCGCAGAGAAAATCGGGATGAAATTAGAAATTTCTAACTTCTTTCGCACAACCGACCGGTCATGACCGGTCGGCCTCAATAAACAATCACTCCAGCAAGCATGCCCGACCGGTCAAGACCGGTCGGGCGTTTCTTCTTATGTTACAGCAGCCATGGCCGACCGGTCATGACCGGTCGGCCTTGTTTATTGACATTCCAGCAATCCTATCTGACCGGTCATGACCGGTCGGCCTTCCTTAGTACCTCCAAACACGCATGGCTGACCGGTCATTGACCGGTCTGGCTTCCTTGGCCGACCGGTCACGACCGATCAGCTCTCTTTTCTTCTTGTTTTCATCCTTTCTTTCTTCTGCTTTCTTTTCTTCTTTACTTCTTTCTTTCTTTTCTTCTTTGGTCCTCAAACGTTCTTCATCAGAATGATCCCAAGTGAACCCTTTTTGTCTTCAATTGAGTGGAATTCCCTCTCAGTCCTGTAGTCACAAAACATGCATTGGATTAGCCTACAAACCATACAAACCTTGCACAATGAGTGATGAATTGGGGTTAGAATATGCACAATTAAGAACTCAACATGCACCTAAAGGAATTTGAAGAAGTGGTGGCTACTTTGCAATACACCAACGTCTCTGAAGATACCATTAAGCTTAAACTCTTTCCCTTTTCATTGATAGAAAGAGCCAAAAATTGGCTTCACTCTCTTAGAACACATTCGATTGGGTCATGAAATGAGATGACCTGGGAATTGTTGAAAAAGTTCTTCCCGGCTCATAAAACGAACACTTTCGAAGAGCCATAATGAATTTTTCGGCTAAAGAGGGTGAATCTTTCTTCCAATGTTGGGAGAGATTTAAGGACCTCCTACTTGCTTGCCCACATCATGGCTATGAGAGTTGGCGAATTATAAACTTTTTCAACAATGGATTAAGTTCCAATATACGCCAATTTGTAGAGATGATGTGCAATGGCGAGTTCATGAGCAAAAATCCAGATGAAGCTTGGAGTTATTTGGATATGTTGGTCGAGAATGCCCAATCTTGGGATACCTTGGATAAACCCTATTTACGTCGGATTTTGTAACAGGGTCCTCCAGACATTCACCTTCTTTCCGAGACATTTACTCTTAATCCTGGAAAGGCACAAAGGAAAACGACAAGTGGCCGGCGTCCAGCCGTTGGCCCTCCAAAGCTTAAGTTAGATGGGACGTGGTTATAAAGGAAAAGAAGGGATTTGAGCTTCAAAGATTGCGTATTGTGTACCTTTCTTATCGATGAAGCCGTCCATTTATATAGATCCAAATGACCCAATCTGTTAGGCAAGAAATCAAGATTACCCCTGATTTCTGGGGATAAGAGGTTTATCCTATTGATCCTGAGATAAGAAAATGGTTCAATCCATTTAGACCTCTAGTCAATTACGTTCCCTGACGACGATCCCCTGAGGTTCGGAACCATGAATCAAGATGAGCCCAACATTGGTCTATATGGGCTGCTGGTACTGAAAAGGCGGAGGACGCTCGGGCTCGAAGATTATCTCCTCGCTGATTTGAGATGCAAACTCTTTCGACGACCACTATTTAAGAAGCTCGTATACCCAGAAGGTATTTCGTACTTTCCTAATATTAGAGCCTCGACCACGAGGACTCGGTGACTCGGTG
Organism: Liriodendron chinense; assembly: GCA_003013855.2. Taxonomy (NCBI): domain Eukaryota; kingdom Viridiplantae; phylum Streptophyta; class Magnoliopsida; order Magnoliales; family Magnoliaceae; genus Liriodendron; species Liriodendron chinense. The sequence goes on along the minus strand of ML058350.1, from coordinate 1,233,904 downwards.
GTTATGCGTTGTACTTGTCCAATATGCAAGCCTCGACCAGGTGGGCTCGTAAGTCGAATAATGTCATAAGGGTGCTCGCATGTTGGATACTGCCATAAAGGTGCTCGCACGTCTCGAGTCCTCGCGAGATTCTCTGACCTCCGCAATTTGACTATAACAGATGCCCCCAACGAGATAAAGGAGAAGGCAAAAAAAGAAATAGAGATTTTCCATCAAGACAAGATCTCATTGGAGGAGCGGCTCGCAGAAACCAAGTCGCAGCTCAAGGAAGTTAGCGACAATCTGGACAAAGAGCGCTCCACTCTCACGTAGCTTAAGGACGACTCGATCCACTAGGATGAGGAGAGAGTACCCCTTGTCAAGATGCTCTCTGAAGAAGGAGCTCGAGCCATCATGGAGTTTCAAACTTTGCAGCTGTACGACGATGAGAGGTATGAGTCGTACGATGCTGATCGTGACTTCGCACTACGAGTAGTGCAGCGGATGTCCCCATCTTTTGATATGGGTGAATTCGAGAAGGTCGCGGCCATCATAGTTGCGGAGGAAAGCGCAGCTGCCGAGAACGAAGTGACTGAGGTCACTCAAGCTGGAGGGGTCTCCGAAGTGGGCCCTGAAGCCGAGAGTGCCGCTCCTCCTCCAATTGTTGCGCGAGAATGATTATCTTTCTTTTCTTTGCTTAACTCATGTATCAGTTTTGCGTGTGTACATAACTCGACTTTTATAGTCAATGAAATGAATGAGAAAAATTCTTTGATAATGTTGTTGGCATCTTGTTTCTTTTTCCTTTCTTATGTACTGAATGCCTTTGTACTTAACTCATGTAGTAATGAGTTAGGCTCAATCCGGGGGTCGTGGTGACCATGTCCGCGTGGAGATAGACTGATCTATCGATTGAGACTTCGATTCTACCAAGGGTAGATAATTGGCCAAGAGAATATATGTATTCTCTTCGGGGCTATTCGGGTCCAATCAAATGGAGTAGCCACCAAAAGACTGACTTTGATTCTACCAAGGGTAGACGATTGGCCAAGAGAATGTGTGTATTCTCTTCGGGGCTATTCGGGTCCAATCAAATAGAGTAGCGACCAAAAGACGTTCAAGTCGATCACCTTTATTCGAATGTCATTTAAAATTACATTGAATTAAGGAAAGTACAGTAGCAAATGTTCCACGTTCCAAGGGCGACGTACGGGTCTTCCTTGCATATCTTTAAGATAATAAGTACCGGGTCGCACGATTTTGGTGACTCGGTACGGACCTTCCCAATTTGGATCCAGCGAATGGGCAGGAACTCCGAGATTCTATCTGAGAACCAAATTGCCAAGCTGAAAGGTTCTAGGTAGGACTTTGGCGTCACGACACCAAGCAATGCACTGCTGATACGCTGCTGCTCGCAGCTGGGAAGCATCCCTTCGCTCTTTCAAGAGGTCGAGATGAAGTCGGAGACCTTCCTGATTACAAGTGGGATCATATTGCTCAATTCGATACGGAGGTACTTGAACTTCAACCGGTACTACTGCGACGATGCCGAATGCCAAGGAGAAAGGAGTTTCACCTGTTGATGTGCAAGTCGTAGTCCTATATGCCTATAAGACTTCTGGCAGGAGTTCTGACCACATACCTTTACGCTCACCGAGCTTGGTCTTTAAATGATGCTTGATGATTTTATTCACTGCTTCAACTTGCCCATTTGCCTGAGGATGATATGGGGAGGTGCGGACATTGCATATCTTCCATTTTTCGCAAAATTCATCGAAAGTGGCGTTGTCGAATTGCTTTCCATTATCGGTGATTATAGTGTGGGGGAGCCCATAATGGCATACGATATTTCTCCATATGAACTTAGTGGTCTGTTTCTCGATAATTCTGGCTAATGGTTCTACCTCGACCCATTTGGTGAAGTAATCGACCGCCACGATTGCGAACCTATTTTGACCTTTCCCGATAGGCAAGGGCCCGATGATATCGACTCCCCATTGGGTGAAGGGCCAAGGGCTATCCATTGGCGTCATTTATTCGGACGGTACATGTGGTATAGGAGAATATCGTTGGCACTTGTCACATTTTTTAGAGAATTCGATCGCATCTGCCTTCATAGTGGGCCAGTAATATCCTTGTCTCATCGCCTTATATGCTAGAGATCGTCCCCTTGGGTGGTTCCCACATGCCCCCTGGTGTATTTCATCCAAAAAACATGATGTGCTTCTTCTGGGTGAAGGCATCTTAAGTAGAGTGAAGGCATCTTAAGTAGGGTAAAGGGAAACTCTTACGTAATAACGTTCCGTTTTGTAAAGTATACCTGGCAGCTCGATGACAAATTTGTCTTGCGGATTTCTTGTCGTCTGGAAGATGTCCATCCCTGAGATAGAGGATAATGGGGTCCATCCAACATGGAGAGGGATGGACCGCGATCACTTGCCCAGGAGTTTCTTGGTCGATACTCGGGGTGCAAAGGTGCTTGATGGGAATTGATTGTGATAACTCAGATTCTGGTGCGAAGGCGAGTTTTGCCAAGGAATCTGCGAGTTTGTTCTTCTCACGAGGGATGTGGATTATTTCATAATTCTTTAGCTTCGTGAGCTCTTTAGCTTCGTGAGCAGGATGAGCACTCGAGATTTGTATAAGGCCATCCTTTCTTCTTTTGCCTCAAATTCACCGAGTACCTGATTGACTATGAGCTGAGAGTCACTATGAATGAGTAAATTCTGAATTGAGAGCATGTTTGCTAGTTCAAGGCCGACGATCAGAGCCTCATATTCTGCTTCATTATTTGAGATGCGAGAATCAAATCGTAAAGCTTATTGGAAACGCGAATCTAAATTTCTGCATTGATATATTTCTGAACTTTTGCTTGGAATTCTGTCATGGTTTTAGGAGGGTTCTTATCTAGGGGGAATCTAAATTTCTCGCTTGTAACTGGCTATGAGGGCGGTGAGGCTTTTTTCTTCGGTATAACCTTCAGTTTGGACGGCTTCTGCAGTGAATCGTACTGTAAAGTCCTTTATCGTCTCCCCATGCTACTGTTTCAAATCCATCAGGTGAGATGTCGGCTTTTTAGTACGGATGCTTCCCATGAATTGAGAGAGAAATAGCTCTGATAGCCGTGCGAAGGACCCGATGGATCGGGGCTTTAACCCCCGGAACCATGTACGAGGTGCCTCCTTTAAGGTTAGGGAAAAAGCCCTACACATGATTTCTGAGCCATGTCCCTCCAGCTCCATAAGAGACCTTTACGTTTCCAAGTGTTCGAGAGGATCGCCCGTACCTGTATACGGGGTGATGATGGGCGTACAGTACTTCCTAGGTAAAGGTGCTTCCATGACCTCGCAGGTGAAAGGAGACTCGGATCGATATATTGACGCCACAGCAGCAGATGGTCGATTTGACTGATATCGTTGCTCCATATCATCAAAACGATCATGGATTCTCTTGAGGTCTCCTTCCCATGGTAAGGTATAACCTGATGTTTTGACGGTGGACCCCTGATATTGCTGTTGCCGGGAAGTACTGGAGTGTATGGAATGCGGGGGTAGTACATGGGCTTGGTTTCCGAGTGGCATTCGTTGACGGAGGATGATTTGGTTGGACTTGTGGTTCGTCCGCGGAATGTCTGGAAGCCACTGGTATAGGTTACGCCGGCAACCCTTCGGAAGGTTGTTGCTAGGGCTCCAGAAAATGCTGATCAAGCCGATTAGACAAGGCTTGAAATCCGGCGTTGAGGGTTAGGAGTGTGTTTCCGAGGAAATGCATGACATCTTCTTGATTCCCAGAAGCATCAAATAACGAGTTTTGCGATGGCACGTTGGGATCTCCCAGGGGGATGCCCGTCGAAGTAGTCTGAGGGATGGGGGCAAGTTCGGTAATGTCAGGCGGAGGTAGCGTCTGCCTTGAAGTGGAAGGATGAACTGTCTTTTTGAGAGGCATGGTGGGAGAACTTCGATTAGTGATGAGAGCGGCTAATCTTGACGATCAGAATCCCACAGACGGTGCCAATCTCTTTACGTCAGATTTTGTAACAAGGTCCTCCAAACGTTCACCTTCCTTCCGAGCCGTTTCCTCCTAATCCTGAAAAGGCACAAAGGAAAACTACGGGTGGCCGACGTCCAGCCGTTGGCCCTCCGAAGCTTAAGTTAGATGAGACGTGGTTACAAAGGAAAAGAAGGGATTTGAGCTTCAGAGATTGCGTATTGTGTACCTTTCTTATCGATGAAGCCGTCCATTTATATAGATCCAAATGACCCAATCTGTTACTCAAGAAATCAAGATTACCCCTGATTTCTGGGGATAAGAGGTTTATCCTATTGATCCTGAGATAAGAAAATGGTTCAATCCATTTAGACCTCAAGTCAATTACGTTCCCTGACGATGATCCCCTGAGGTTCGGAACCATGAATCAAGATGAGCCCAACATTGGTTTATATGGGCTGCTAGTACTGAAAAGGCGGAGGACGCTCGGGCTCGAAGATTATCTCCTCGCTGATTTGAGATGCAAACTCTTTCGACGACCACTATTTGAGAAGCTCGTATACCTAGAAGGTATTTCGTACTTTCCTAATATTCGAGCCTCGACCATGAGGACTCGGTGACTCGGTGGTTATGCGTTGTACTTGTCCAATATGCGAGCCTCGACCAGGTGGGCACGCAAGTCCAATACTGTCATAAGGGTGCTCGCATGTCGGATATTGCAATAAAGGTGCTCGCATGTCTCGAGTCCTCGCGAGATTCTCCAACCACCGCAATTTGACTATAACAAACCCAATAACCCCAAGCCTACGCAAGAGAAAGAGAAAGGAGGGATCTATATCCTTAAGGAGAAAGATGACGTGAATGCAAGGATAGCTAACCTCACAAGGAAGATCGAGGCCATGGAACTTAGTAAGAGTGGAGTTCCAAAGTCTAATGAAGCTATTGAGACCATATGTGGGATTTGTCTCACCAATTTACACGCTACTCAAGATTGTCCTACAATTCCTGCATTTTAAGAGGTATCACATGAACATGCAAATGCCACATATGGGTATCAACGGCCTTTCAATGGACCGGTGGGTAATACATACAATGCTAGTTGGAAGAACCACCCAAATTTCAGTTGGAAGAATGCTCCCACGGGCAATCCTACCAACTCTCAAGGAGGGCCACCCCTGTAAAATATGGCCCCACCTCAATTCTCAATGGAGGATACCTTAAAAGCGTTTATACAAGGGCAAATGCAAATCAATCAAATGAATCGGCGGATGTTCCAAGAGCTTAAAGTCTCGGTTGATGAGATTAAGGGACGCTTGAATGCTAGGGAAGGGACCTTTCCGACCCTACCTCAGCCCAATCCAAAATAAGTACATGAAGTAAGCATTCCTGATCCCTTCAACCAACATATGGAGCAAGCCAAATTTGTCACCACTCTTAGAAGTGGTAAATAAATTGACAAATCTATTCCGGTGAAGGCCGACAAGCCTAATGATCTGGTAAATTCTGAGGTTGAGGATGGATCTAACTTAGCCCCACAAGAAACGGAACGCGTTTACAAGCCTGTAACACCATTCCCTTCGAGATTAGTTGCTCCAAAATCTCTCCCAACCTCCATGATATTCTAGAGATTCTTAGACAAGTCAAGATCAACAGTCCCTTGCTTGATGCCATCAAACAAGTCCCCTCTTATGCCAAGTTTCTAAAGGATCTATGCACAACCAAACGTAAATATAATGTACAGCAAAAACATAAATACAATGTACAACAAAAGGCCTTCTTAAATGAGCAAGTGAGTGCCATTCTCACTCAAAAGACCCCTCCAAAATTCAAAGATCCCGATAGTCCCACAATCTCATGTATCATTGGAGACTACCGGATTGAGCGTGCATTACTAGACTTGGGGGCAAGCGTAAATTTGATCCCATACTCGGTATACGAGCAATTGGGTCTTGGTGAATTAAAGCCCAACAAAACCACGTTATAACTCGCTGATAGATCCATCCGTGTACCAAGAGGGATAGTTGAGGATGTGCTAGTCTAAGTTGATAAATTCTACTACCCTGTAGATTTCATCGTCTTGGACACACAACCGGTTATGGATTCTAGCACCCAAATACCGGTGATTCTAGGCCGCTCATTCCTTATTACATCAAATGCAATCATAAATTGCCGGAATGGAGTGATGCAAATGTCCTTTGGGAACATGACGTTGGAGGTGAATGTGTTCCACTTAAGCAAAAGGCATAGGGATGATGATGATGTCCACGAGATTGATATGATTGATTCAATCGTGGAAGAGGAGTTTCTTTAAGGCAAACTTTTGATCCTCTAGATGTTGTTAGCTTTGATCCCTTTAAGGATTGGGATGACAATGATGGCCTCCATGAGGTACACATGATAGAATCCATGGAAGATGGAAAGTTCTTCCAACATGATCTACCGGAAAGCTTGGGGACATGTTTGACACATTCTAAGGATGAATTTACTTCTATTTCTAATAAGACCTTGGAAGTGTCAAATTCTAAAAATTTACTTGACAAGTCACCAAATTTTGATTTACATATATTGGTTATGCATGATTTGAAAGAATTGGTGCTTGACTTGCCTACAAAGGGGCCAATTTTTGAAGGTGTAGAGGTTGAGGACCCACTCCAACCTACACAAAATTTTGAGAAGGAGGAAGACGTAAAGGGTCCAAATCTGAAAACTTCCTCTGATGAAGTCTCCTACACTCTAGAGGAGTGTTTAGCGTATTTTAAAGATTGGGATGATCCCATGATTCAGGACATTGTGCATGCCTTGAAGGAGACCCCTCCGGTGCCTAAAAAGTTTCCTTCCACAGAACACCAAAATGAAAAATCGATTGTGGAAGCACTGGTGAAATCTGATTTTGTGGAGATCATATTAATTTGTGAAGAAGAAATACAAGTCTCCACTTCTCTTTGGTTTGTTCAAACCGAAGAACACTTCCGGGATGACCTATACTTGAATAATTTTTGCCCAGACAAGAAGGAAAGGAGATCCATATTCAATGATTTCCAACCAATGCAATTCTCCTTTCCTAGTACATGTGACAATTTTATTGAGGAACCCGCTGAAATTTTTCAGCCGGATTTTCAATGGGTTAGAATGATCGATGTCACCATTGTACTTTCCAAAGCAGAATGGTGGATAGTTCTTCTGAATAATTTGTTACACCACTTGATGATCTTGCTCAACTTTGTCCTTTTGGATGTTTTACTGATAATCGATCTCCTAATCTAATGGAGATCCTCTTTTTAAAAGGACAGGTTAGGTATCTTTATTGCTTCCTGTAGATTAGGTTTAGTTTTATTAAGTTTTACTGTTTTAATAGGCTTTAGTTGTTGGGTTGTAGACTTCCATGTTCGACTTTCACAGGTACCATTGTTCTCACTCCCTTTTATTTTACCATTGCTCTCATGTTTATGCTCATTGCATATCTTTTTACATTGAGGAGAATGCAAGATTTGGTTGTGGGTTGAGAAGCGATTCCTTATCCAGCATGTTTCAACATTTTGAGCCTCATATGCACAATTTTTTTTCGAATTTTCTAAAATTTCAAAACTTCTTTAGAAAACCTTATTTCTATGCATTCGAGATGATACGAGTATAAGAAAAGGAGATACGAAGTGAGTGATGTTGCAAGCTTTGAACTTCTCTTAATATAATGGTTTTATGTGTGAATTTTCCTATTTATATGGTTGATAGAAAATTTGAACACTTTTACACCTCGTCCACATTACATGATTTTCATGGTTTGAAAGGATTATATGATTTGTGGGTTACTTAGACTTAAGTTTTTGAGGTGTTGAGGAACAAAGCCGGGGTACTTTGTCCATCCTTGTCCATGGGAAAATAACGAAAGATGTGGATTTCTAAAAATCCTATCTAATTTGAAAGAAAAAGGAAAAGGAAGGATGAAAATTGGGAATGATGAAAAACATGGTGGAAAATTCCGAAAAGGGCTACCTATTACCAACCGGGGGATGGTCTACCCGTAACCAAAGCCGAAAATGGGATGTAGTGTGAAAGCCGTCGGAAGGACAGTAAGACAAATTCCTGTCATAGGCTTGTTGTTGCTTTGTACACCTTGAGATCTATAGTTTAGTTGATCTATGAAGAAGATAATCCCAGAAACTCATGAGATGAACTTTCATTATGCACACTAGGTTGAAGTTGTTCGAGTTCTTCTACTTATCAATCAATCAGCGGGAATTTCATGTAGACACTTATTATGTTTTGAGAGTTTAAGGTTTCAACTTTTATCACCTAATTTCTCTAAATTTTATGCTTGTATGTCTTGGAATGGATAGAAACATGGTTTATGAAGGAGAGTTGTCTTGGAGGTTTGAAATTATTTCACGCATGTTTTACTCGGGACTAGCAAAAAGCTGGTTGGGGGGTGTGTTGAACCTCCAATTTATACATTGCATAGCCCATTACATTACATTATATGCATGGTTTTCATGTTTAAAAGGCCCATCTAATGCATGTTTTGTAACTATAGGAATGGGGGAGAGGACTTCACTCAATTGGAGACCAAAAAGGGGGCCACTTAGGGGCATTGGATGAAGCTTGAAGGAGGACCAAGAGATAAGAAAGCAAGGAGAGGAGAGAGAAGAAGAAAGGAAGAAAGAAAATCTGGAAAAGAAGAGGTCCGACCGGCCAAGACTGGTCGGCCAACCATGATATTCACACTGGACAGTAGACAAGGCAGTCCGACCGGTCAAGACCGATAGGCCAACAGGTCGGTCTTCATCTTGAACTCCCTGGACGTGCAACAAACCCAGTCCGACCAGTCGTTCGACCGGTCGGTCATGCGTAAAAACGAGCAACTTCTATTCTAGGCTCCGAAAATTGCTGCGCACTGCGTAACCTTATACAGTTTCTGGATGTTTCTGACGCAACTGAGTTTCCCTACTATAAAAGGACACCTAGGGGCTCTTCCTAGGGTATCATAGAAGCTAAGGGACGTCGTGGAGAGGAAGGAAGCCGTCGTGGAGCGTCTGCAACCCTCCAAACTCTGATTTTTCTATGTTTTCTAGTTCTTTCATGAGTTTTAGTTGTAGTATGACAATGCTTGGCTAGAATCTCTCAGCTAAGGCTGAGAGGTGAAGCTTGTAGCCAATTTCATGTTTGATTCAGTTAATTCAAGTTTTTCTACTTCAAGTTTGGATTTTTACCTATTTTAGTTCTTAGAGTCGATAGTTTTAGATGTCTTATGAGATTTCATGTGCTTCGGACATGGATTCCTTGCAATTCTCTGAGATTATCATGTTGTGGTTGTTTAGATTCGAATTATAGTAATCCTTGAGCAGGCCATAGTCCATAGGCATGGCTGTTACTCCGAAGGCTATGATTTCGGATTCTACATTGTTGAATGGGACTAGAACTTGGAAGTTCAACTTGAGTGGGATTAAATGTGTTTAATGCTTTATTTTCCAACTAGATGAGAGATAGGACTTCACATCTAGTTATGTATCTTGCTTGGATTGATTGGATTGACATGGGATTGCTACAAGTGGATCCTTGAATGCATTAGTACCTTAAATTACTGTTTTTCACTAAGTTTCTGTTTTAGCATAATTGTTCCAATTGAATCTCTTATTTATTGCAAATTGAGTTGCTGGAATAGTTTGGAACTTGTTCTGCAATTCTATGTGGATCGACCTCGGTCTTATCGAATTTTATTACTACATTGCAGCCTTACACTTGAGGCGAGCGAACATCTAGTTGTGCATTGTGACAGAGTATAATGATGATTATGATTGTGATCTTAATCTATTGGAACTACGATTGACCTATGCAATTGAGTGTGCTCAAGTCCTAACTTGAATTGAGGGAATCGTGTTTATAATTATACATATGACAGATTGTTTGTTAAAACCTGCTTTATCATCGGACTAGATAGGATTTGATTTAAATTGTAGTTGTGTAATTAGGAAACCGCAGCGAATTATGCATCACGGATTGCTCCAAGTAAATCCTTGAACCCCTAGTGCTTTCTTATATTGATTACATTCACTTTTAGTTTAAGAATTCTCTATACATTCAATTTTAGAAATCTGTTTGGTTAGCTCTCAAGTAGAGAGTATTAGAAGTAATTTTGTGAATTCCTAACAAATCCCTGAGAACGATCTCGGTCTTTACCGAATTATTACTACATCGCCACCCTACACTTGGGGAAGCGAATAACTGGTGCAAAGGTTTCATCATAATTTATACCATCAATTGGAGTGTACCCTTGTGCAACCAATTCGAGCCTTGTTCCTAATAATATTTTCATGGTCATCTAATTTATTTTCGAAAATTCACTTTGTTCCAACTACATTCTTATCAGATGGACGTGGAAGAAGATACCATACATCATTTCGAACGAAATTGATTCAACTCATCTTGCATGGCTAACATCCAATTTTCATCAGCTAGTGCTTCATTTACGCTGGATGGTTCTATTTGTGATGTAAAGCATACTTGACTACAAATTTCTTTTATCTGACTCCAATTTCATACACCAATAAGTGGATTGTTCTCTCTCCTCAAGTGCAAGGCTGCGATGTAGTAATAAATCTTGGTAAGACCGAGGTCGATCCAGAGGGAATTGGAGAACAATTTCTAAACTATTCCAGCAACTAAGATTGCAACAAATAAGATATTCAATTGAGATAATTATGCTAAAACAAAACTTAAGAAATTTCAGTAATTAAGGAACTAAGGCTTTCAAGAATCCACTTGTAGTAATCCCATGTTAATCCAATCAATCCAAGCATAACACACAACTAGATTTGAAGTCCTATCTCTCATCTAGTTGAAAGATAAAGCATTAAAGCACATTCAATCCCACTTAAGTTAAACTTCTAAGTTCTAGTCCCATTCAACCACATATAGAATTCAAATTTATAGCCTTCGGAGTAACAGCCATGCCCATGGACTATGGCATGCTCAAGGGTTACCACAATTCAGATCTAATCAAGCAAAACATGATAATCTCAGAGAATTGCAAGGAATCCATGTCTGGAGCACATGAACTCTCATAAAACTTCTAAAAATATCAACTTTATAAGAACTGGAACAATCAAAATTCAAACTTGAAGTGAAACTACTTGAGTTGATTAACTTTATTACTTGAATCTCTTCTACCTGATAATCCATGCATTTAGAGTTAGGTCATCGCATGCCCCTGCATCACTTGCCCAGATGAGGGCCTAACTGCAGAAGGACCTGTAGGGGGCCTACTAACCCCCTGAGCCGGCACAAATGACTCCCTTGCATGAGGAGCCTTAGAAGCCTGAGCCCCGATCGGAACCAAAGCCACTGAGGGGGGTTGTGCTGAAGATTGAGGGGGATGTGCTGAAGATTGTGGAGGTTGTGCTGAAGTTTGCTGAGGACAAGGTGTGACCGCAGTAGGCTAAGGAGGACCTCTAACAGACGATGGCGCCTGAGCTGGAGTAGTAGACGATTCCCCCTTTAACTTCCTCTTCTTCGGAGCTTTCTCCAGAAGAGGAACCATATCGGCAATGGTTCTATTCCGGCTTCCCTCTCCAAGTGCCATTCCTTCTCCAGATGTCATCTCTGTAAAAAAATAATAATAAAAAAACAGAGAGAGAGAGAGAGAGAGGTTAAAATTGTTTCGACTGGAAATAAGAGTAAAACAGTGAAAACCAAGTTTACGAAAGTCACCAGGAATAAGTCCGCTCGATCTCAGGGAGTCGTAATCAAGAAGGACTTTGATGTCCCAACGATGCTCTGGTACTTTTCGGGTTCTGACCAGCTTTTCCTGGATTCCCCCTTTCAAGTTCAGCTTCAGAGGAGATTCCACTGTAAAAAGACTGAAGAGATCCGTTCTCAGTATTTATTGCTCGGTATAAAACGGGAGAGGAAGGAAAATTTTAAATATGGAGGATTTAAGGGCTTTTCGGGACATTTGCGTAAGGTTACGAACTTGCGCAGAGAAAATCAGATCCCAAATTGGAAACTATCTATTTAATGCATGGCCAACCAATCACGACCGGTCGGACTGGGCTAGCCACCGGTCTTGACCGGTCGGACTGGGTTTACTATTCATCCAGCATGCATAGAGGAAGACCCGACCTATTGGCCGACCGATCTTGATCGGTCGGACCAATTAGAATTGAGTCCAGGAAGTTCAGCATTGTGGCCGACCGGTCAGGACAGATCAGACCAAACTGATCCTTACTTCAGCAGGTCTCTAAGGTGGCTGGCAGGTCGGCCGACCGGTTAGTACTGATCTGTCCTTGTTCTTTCTCTTCTTTTTCTTCCTTTCTTTCCTCTTCTCTCTTCTACTTGCTTTCTTCTTTCTTTGGTCCTCCTTCAATCTTCATCCAATGACTTTAAATGGATCCTTTTGGTCACCAATTGGGCGAAGTCGCTCTCATCCCCACAATCACAAAACATGCGTTAGATGGGTCTTTTAGACATGCAAACCATGCATATAATGTGATGTAGTGGGCTAAATTATGTATAAATTGGAGGTTCAACACACCCCCAACCAGCTTTTTGCTAGTCCCGAGCAAAACAGGCATAAAACAAGTTCAAACATCCAAAAACTAACTCTCCTTTACAAACTATGTTTCTATCCATTCCAAGACATACAAGTGTAAAATTTAGAAAAATGAGGTGATAGAAGTTGAAACCTTAAACTCTCAAAACATAATAAGTATTCATATGAAATTCCCGCTGATTGATTGATAAATAGAAGAACTCAAACAAATTCAACCTAGTGTGCATAGTGAAAGTTCATCTCATGAGTTTTTGGGATTATCTTCTTCATAGATCAAGTAAACTATGGATCTCAAGGTGCACAGAGCAACAACAAGCCTATGACAAGAATTTGCCTTACCGTCCTTCCGACGGCTTTCACACTACGTCCCATTTCCATCTTTGGTTACGAGTAGACCATCCCACGGTTGGTAAATGGTAGCCCTTTTCAGAATTTTCTACCATTTTCTCCATCATTCCCAATTTTCATCCTTCATTTTCTGTTTCTGTTACATTAAATAGGATTTTTAGAAATCCATATCTTTCGTTATTTTCCCATGGACAAGGATGGACAAAGTACCCCGGCTTGGTTCCTCAACACCTCAAATCTAAGTTTTGCCAATCCACAAATCACATAATCCTTTCAAACCATGAAAATCGTGTAATGTGAACTAGGTGTAAGAGTGTTCAGATTTTCTATCAATCACATAAATAGGGGAATTCACATATAAAACCATTATATCAAGAGAAGTTCAAGACTTGCAACATCACTCACTTCGTATCTCCTTTTCTTATACTCGTATCATCTTGAATGCATAGAAATAATGTTTTCTAAAAGAGTTTTAAAGTTTTAGAAAATTTGAAAAAATTTACACAATATGATGCTCGAAATATTACAAACTTTTAGAGGAAGCTCATCTCACCCCCAACCAAATCTTGCATTGTCCTCAATGTAAAAAGATATGCAATGAGCATGAACATGAGAGCAATGGTAAAATACAAGAGAGTGAGAACAATAGTACCTGAGGGAGTTGATCATGGAAGTCAACGACTCCAACAACTAAATGTACTAAGCACACAAAACTAAAACAAAAAAAAAACAACTAAACCTACCTACGCTATACCTCCATCAGACTAGGAGATCAATCATCCGAATACATATGATCATTCGAAGTGATGAACATGTCCTCTGAATCAAATTTCTCAACAAATGGTTTAAGGCGTTGTCCATTAACTTTAAAACAGTTACCATTTGCGGCATTCTCTATCTCGACAGCCCCATGAGGAAAAACTTCTTTAATAATGTATGGGCCGATCCATCGAGATCGCAATTTTCCTGAAAAAAGATGAAATCAGGAATTATACAAGAGCACTTTTCTGACCTTCATGGAAAGATTTCCTGAAGATGTGCTTATCATTAAAGGCCTTCTTCTTACTCTTGTAAATTCTTGAGTTCTTGTAGGCATCGTTCCGGATCTCGTCAAGCTCATTCATTTGGAGTTTGCGAAGCGAGCTAGCCTTATCAACATTAAAGTTCAATGCTCGAATTGCCCAATAGGCTTTGTGTTCAATCTCCACAGGCAAGTGGCAAGCTTTCCCATAAACAAGTCTATAAGGGGACATTCCAATGGGAGTCTTGTAAGCGGTACGGTGAGCCCAAAGCGCATCATCTAATCGCAGTGACCAATCTTTGCGATCCGGCCTCTTCGTCTTTTCCAAAATTTGTTTAATTTCCCGATTGGAAATTTCATCTTGCCCACTCGTCTGTGGGTGGTATGGGGTACTCTGCCTTTATGCCTAATGCCATATTTCTTCATTAAGGCTTCAAAAGGCCTATTGCAAAAGTGAGAACCACCATCACTAATGATGGCTCCAGGCGTTCCAAATCTGGAAAGTATATTTTCTTTAAGAAACTTTAGAACCGTACAATGATCGTTGGTTCTACATGGAATAGCCTCTGTCCATTTAGACACAGTCTACGACAAGCAACATATAGACATGTCCAAAAGATGAGGGGAACAGTTCTATGAAATCGTGCCCTAACAGTCAAAGACTTCAAGATGTTGAATTGGGGTAAGAGGCATCATATTTCGACTGGATAATCCTCCTAACTTTTGGCAATGCTCGTATGCTTTGCAAAACTCGTGGGTGTCCTTAAATAGAGTGGGCCAATAAAAACCACACATGCAGGATTTTCGCAGTGGTTTTCTTGGCGAAAAAATGACCCCCACATGCTTGATCATGGCAAAAGGAGATGACGGAAGTATGTTCATCATCAGGGACACATCTCCTAATAATTTGGTCTGCGCAATATTTAAACAATAAAGGTTCATCCCAGAAAAATCTGCGCACTTCCCTTAGAAATTTCCGTTTGTCCTGCACAGTCCAATGAATCAGCATCGCACTTGTGGGAAGAAAATTGGCTATGTCAGCGTACCATGGTGGATGTATAGCAACAAAGAGTTGCTCATCAGGGAATGAGTCCTCAATAGGTGACTCGTCAATGGAATTAGGTCACACATGCTTGATCATGGCAAAAGGAGATGACGGAAGTGTGTTCATCATCAGGGACACATCTCCTAATAATTTGGTCTGGGCAATATTTAAATAGTAAAGGTTCATCCCAGAAAAATCTGCGCACTTCCCTTAGAAATTTTTGTTTGTCCTGCACAGTCCAATGAATCAGCATCGCACCTGTGGAAAGAAAATTGGCTATGTCAGCGTACCATGGTGGATGCATAGCAACAAAGAGTTGCTCATCAGGGAATGAGTCCTCAATAGGTGACTCGTCAATGGAATTAGATAGAACTAGGCGGGATAGATGATCTGCCACTACATTTTCTACTCCCTTCTTGTTCTTGATCTCCAAATCGAATTCTTGAAGGAGTAGGATCCATCTAAGCAAACGGGGCTTGTCGTCCTTCTTAGAAAGAAGGTGTTTCAGCGCCGCATGATCTGTGTAAACAATGACCTTAGATCCTATTAAGTAAGGCCTGAATTTGTCCAAGGCAAAGATGACGTCTAGGAGCTCCTTCTCCATAGTCGAGTAATTGACTTGGGTGGGATTCAAGGTCCTACTAAGCATAGTAGATAACATGGGGCTTCTTATCCTTCTTTTGGCCTAACACTGCCCCAATAGCATAATCGCTCGCATCGCACATCAACTCAAAAGGTATGGACCAATCCAGTGGTTGCATGATAGGAGCGGTTGTCAACATGTCTTTTAGCTTTGAAAAAGCTAATTGACATTCAGCACTCCACTCAAATTGGTTCTCCTTTTGGAGAAGGTTACATAAGGGCCTTGAGATATGACTAAAATCCTTTATGAACCTTCTATAAAAACCGACGTGTCCAAGGAAGGACCGCACATCGCGTATGCTTTTGGGTGGTGGTAGATTGGAAATTATATCAATTTTTATCCGGTCTACCTCTATTCCATTAGACGAGATGATATGTCCAAGGAATATTCCTCTTTGTACCATGAAATGACACTTTTCCTAGTTTAAAACGAGGTTCTTCTCCTCACACCTTGTCAAGACCAACTTCAAGTGATTGCGGGACTCATCAAAAGTACAACCAAAACTGAAAAATCGTCCATGAATACCTCGAGAAATTCACCCACCATGTCTGAGACAATACTCAACATGCATCGTTGGAATGTGGCGGGTGCATTACATAGCCCGAATGACATTCTTCGGTATGCGAAGGTGCCAAACGGGCATGTAAAAGTGGTCTTCTCTTGGTCTTCTGGGGCTATTTCAATTTGGTTGTAACCAGAATAGCCATCTAGGAAGCAATAATAGGAATGACCCGCTAACCTCTCCAAAATTTGATCCATGAATGGGAGAGGGAAGTGGTCCTTCCTAGTGACCGTGTTTAGCTTCCAATAATCAATGCACATACGACAACTGGTGGTTACTCTAGTCAGTATAAGCTCGTTGTTGGCGTTTTCTACGATGGTAATACCGGATTTCTTGGGGACAACTTGGGTAGGACTCACCCATTGGCTATCCGAGATGGGGTAGATGATCCCCACATCTAGTAGCTTTAACACCTCGGCTTTGACAACCTCCATCATGTTTGGATTTAGCCTTCTTTGAGGTTGTCTAGTCATTTTCGCATTTTCTTCGAGGTGTATATGGTGAGTATAAACCTAAGAGTCTATCCCCATGAGATCTACTATTGTCGAACCTGTGACTCCCCTATGCTCTTTGAGTAGCTCAATCAACTTGAGCTCTTGATCTTTCCCTAGGTGAGAGGCAATGACAACTGGGAATATTTCTTCTTGACCCAAGTATACATTTTTAAGCTTCGATGACAATGGTTTAAGGTCAAGCTTCGGTGGTTTGATGTTAGACGGTAGAGGCGTTGATGTGGTTGGTGGTAATCTTTCAAAATTGGGCCTCCTGCTGGCTAGTACCAACTACCGGTTTCTCAATATTCAATGTTTGCACAATTTCACTAATGATTTGAGCTAAGCATGTCTTTGGAATCTTCGAAATGTGCTAAGCATGTCTCCAATCTTTCTAGTGGTTCAAGTTGGAGGAGCTCTTCTTCTTCAAAAGATTTGAGCATGTTTACCTCAAAGAGCTCGTCATCATCAACATCCCTGTACCTTTTGCCTAAGTGGAACACATTCACCTCTAATGTCATGTTCCCAAAGGATAATTGCATCACTCCGTTCCGGCAATCGATGATTGCGTTTGATGTAGCAAGCAACGGGCGGCCCAAAATCACCGGTATTTGAGTGCTAACATCTATAACCAGTTGTGTGTCCAAGATGATAAAATCTACCGGGTAGTAGAATTTGTCAACTTGGATTAGAACATCCTCAACTATTCCTCTCGGTACATGGATGGATCTATCAGCGAGTTGCAATGTGATTTTAGTGGGTTTTAATTCACCAAGACCCAATTGCTCATATACGGAGTACGGGATCAAGTTTACGCTTGCCCCCAAGTCTAGCAATGCACGCTCAATCCAGTAGTCTCCAATAATACATGAGATTGTGGGACTACCGGGATCTTTGAATTTTAGGGGGGTCTTTTGAGTGAGAATGGCACTCACTTGCTCATTTAGGAAGGCCTTTTGCTACACATTATATTTGCGTTTAGTTGTGCATAGGTCCTTTAGAAACTTGGCATAAGAGGGGATTTGTTTAATGGCATCAAGCAAGGGAATGTTGATCTTGACTTGTCTAAAAATATCTAAGATATCATGAGAGTTTGGGAGAGATTTTGGAGCAACCAATCTCGGGGGGAATGGTGCTACGGGCTTGTAAACGCATTCTGTTTCTTATGGGGCTAAGTTAGATCCGTCCTCTTCCTCAAAATTTACCGGATCATTAAGCTTATCAGCCTTCACCAGAATAGATTTGTCAATTTATTTACCACTTCTAAGAGTGGTGACTGATTTGGCTTGCTCCATATGTTGGTTGGAGAGATTAGGAATGCTCACGTCATGTACTTGCTTTGGATTGGGCTGAGGTTGGGCCGGAAAGGTCCATTCCCTAGCATTCAAGCGTCCCTTAATCTAATCAACTAAGTCCTTAAGCTCTTAGAACATTTGCTGATTCGTTTGATTAATTTGCATTTTCTCTTATATAAACGCTTTTAAAGAATCCTCAATTGAGAATTGAGGTGGGGCCATATTTTGCATGAGTGGCCCTCCTTGAGAGTTGGTAGGATTGCCCGTAGGAGCATTCTTCCAACTGAAATTTGGGTGCTTCTTCCAAGTATAATTGTACATGTTACTGTTGAGCTCTTAATTGTGCATATTCTAACCCCAATTCATCACTCATTATGCATGGTTTACATGTTTAAAGGACTACTCTAATGCATGATTTATGATTGTAGGAATGAGAGGAAGACTTCACTAATTCATAGTCAAAAGAGTCACTTTGTATGCATTGAAGATTAACATAACAAGTGACAAAAGGTAGAGGAAAGAAGAAGAAAGAAAGAGAAGAAAATATGGAAGACCTGTCCCAAGACCTGTCGCCAGACCGATCACCAGACAGGTCTACACAGCTAGACCGGTCGCCACACCGATCACACGACCGGTTGCCAGACAGGTTGAGATGTGTCCAAAAACACCAAACTCATTGGACTGTTTTTGAAGTTTTGAGACCGGTCGTGCAACCGGTCGTTCATGAGCTTAGACCGGTCATGCGACCGGTCGTCAGCGTAACAGATTGCACGCAAAGCTCCGATTTTCTCTGTACAATTGCGTAATTCCTTGCTAAATCTGGAATCTTCCGCTCCAATCTATAAAAGGGACTTCTCCTCTTCGTACCAAGGCATGCTAGGACGTGGGGATTGCTAGGGAGACGAATTCTACTTCAAGTTTTCTTAGTTTTCTTCCTGTTTTAGTAGTTTTTTTTTATGTTTTTGAGGCTTCTAGTTCAAGGATGTTAGATATGAACTAAAACCTCTTAGCTAGGGCTAAGAGGTGAAGCTTTTGATTTATTTTTTATGGATTGATGCAACCTAGGTTTCCTTTTATGTTTTAATTGAAGAATTTTAGTTCAATATGAGTTTGAATCAAGTACTAGTTTGGTTTTACTTTGATCTCTTGATGACTCCGGGCTCATGTGATTCTTAGTGATTCTAAGCTTGGTAGCTTACTTTCTGAGCATTGTTTATGCTTGTGTAGTTCATTGATCTATCATCGACTCCAGGCATGGTAGACCCTTTGATTGCCTTGTGTACAATGGCCCGATCTTAATGTGGGAACTTATTCAACTAAAGTTCTTATCTTTTTATTATAATCTAAAATAGCTGTTTGCTTATTGATTTTGATTTAATTAGAGTTCTAATCATTAGTTGTAATCAAGTCTACTGACAGGATTTGATGAAAGCTATGGTTGTGTGTTATAGGCAAAATAAGGGAGATCAACTTAGCTGTTAAGATTGTACACGGATGCCCGTCCGACTCTCGAGATCATCTGATCACAAGTCGCAGATCGGGTAAGTGCAGGATGCCCGTCCGACTCTCGAGATCATCTGATCACAAGTCGCAGATCGGGTAAGTGCAGGATACCCGTCCGACTCTCGAGATCATATGCTCGAGAGTCGTAGGATGGATAAATACGGAGCACCTACTCGCAAGGCGTCGAGCTCCCACAGCCGATGGTCAGATAAAGCAAAGCAAAGATTCCCTTCTTGAACTGCGAGCAGACCTTCTCACAAGTCGTTGAAAGGTGTTACGTCAAAATGAGCGAGCACTTGGACTCGCGACCATGTTCCAACATGCGAACAGCTTTTCTGCGGTGACATCTCTTAGCCTTCAATACCAGCACCCGATTCCCGTCGAGCAGCTTGTCTAATCCCACTGCGATGCCAGGCAGGTCTACACCCAGTTCAGTAGTTTTTGTCTTGTCGGCGTCTCCTTCCTTTTCGCTGGCTATGACTCCAACTACGGTTTCCAGCTCTACATGAGCGATCAGCGCTATTACTATGCCTACCGGTAGCCCGTAAAGTCAGTTTTGGGCTTATCTTCTCTGGTGGTTCCGGATCTCAAGGGATTGCCATCAAGGAACGTGATTTCCGAAATAAGTCATTGGGTTGGATCTCGTCTCTAAGGATGAGGATCTTATCCCACGAAATCAGCAAGATCTCAGTATCGTACACGAGATCAGCGGGATCTCGATATCTTACGTAACAGATTGAACCGCTTCAGATCTATATAAAGGGATGACTCCATTAAGAAAAGGGTACACACTATTCGATCTCTGTCCCGTTTTGCCTTGCTACTCTTCTTCTTGCTTTAGCCTGACTTAAGCATCGGAGGGCTAACGGCTGGACCCCAGCCACCCTTAGTTGCTGTCTGTCTTCTTTCAGGATTGGTGAAGGAAATCTCCGTTAGAGAGAAGGTGAACGTCCGGAGGATCCTGTTACAAATCTGACATTAACAGTTTGGCGCCGTCTGTGGGAACGACTTGATCGTCAAATCAATCGTTCTAACCACCGATAAAGATCTTTCGGCGATGCCTCCTAAAAAGGCTGTTCATCCTTCGACTTCGAGGCAGGCACCACCTCCGCCCGATGAGACGGAATCCGTACCTACCCTTCCACTTGCCTCGACGAACATCCCTCAAGGAGCCCCAACTATGCCGTCAGCAAACCCATTATTGGAAGCTTCTGGAAATCAAGACGATGTCCTATGTTTCCTCGGAAACACTCTCCTAACTCTAAACGCCGGAGTTCAGGCGCTGTCAAATCGGCTTGATCAGCATTTCCCCGAACCGCAGAGACAAGCCTCTGAAGGGTTACCACCGCAGCCTATACCAGTGGCATCTAGACATTCTATGGATGAACCACAGGTCCCACCACTTGGTAGCCATCTCCCTGTACCGTCTCCACATTCTATACATTCTAGTTCGTCTCGACAACCTCAACCACAGGGCTCCACCGCCGAAACATCAAGTTATACCCTACCATGGGAAGGAGACCTCAAAAGAATCCATGATCGTTTTGATGTCATGGAACAGCGATACCAGGCAAATCGGCCATCTGCCGTCATGGCGGCGATACATCAATCCGAGTCCCCCTTTACCAGCGAGGTTATGGAAGCCCCGTTACCCAGAAAGTATCGAACGCCTATTATCACCCCATACACAGGTATTGGCGACCCTCTTGAACACCTGGAAACATACAGGTCACTCATGGAGTTGGAGGGACATGGTTCAGAAATCATGTGTAGGGCTTTTTCCCTAACATTGAAAGAGGCAGCTCGTACGTGGTTCCGAGGATTAAAGCCTCGTTCCATCAGTTCCTTTTCTTAGTTATCGGAGATATTCCTTTCTCAATTCATGGGAAGCATTCGCATCAAGAAGCCAGCCTCCCATCTAATGAATCTAAAGCAGCAGCATGGGGAAACGATAAAGGAGTTCACAGTACGGTTCACCGCTGAAGCCGTTCAAACTGAAGGTTATACTGAAGAAAAAGGCCTCGCAGCCCTCATAGCCGGAATAACGAGCGAGAAATTCAGGTTTGCTTTAGACAAGAGCCCTCCAAAAACTATGGCAGAGTTCCAAGCCAAAGCTCAGAAATATATCAATGCAGAAGAAGTCGCATTGACACTGCCATGGAGTACGGGGTAAGAAACGCAAGCCAGAAGTTGCCTCTTCTACAGATAAAAAATATCGTCGTGATCAACGCGAGCGTTCTCCCAAGAAGCCTTATTCCGGTAAATATCATAACTACACTCCTCTTAATCGGTCTCATGAAAAGGTTCTAGTGGAGATTAAACACAAGCCATATGTAAAGTGGCCTGCAAAGATCAAATCCGATCCCGAGAAGAGAGACAAGAGCAAGTTCTGTTACTTCCACAAAGATCATGGGCATAGAACCCAGGACTGCATCTCTCTACGAGACCATATCGAAGCTCTCATTCGAAAAGGCCATCTCCAGGATTATGTTGCTCGTAAAAATCGATCACCAGAAAGGGCGAACACCTCGTCTCGCCAAAAGGAACAACCTCATCATCAAACTGATCAAGAGGATGCTGAGCTTACGGGGAGAAATCCGCACCATCATCGGAGGACCATCTTGCGGGGGCGATTCTTAAGCTTCAAGAAAAGCATACGCTCGAAAGGCGTCCAAAGAACCCCAGCAAATCTACTGGCTGGAACAGACGTCTGGCTCATCGAAGACCAGCCATCCTCCGATTTCCTTCACTCTCGAAGATGCAAAGGGAATTCATTTCCCTCATGAAGACTCCATCGTAGTCACATTGAAGGTATCAAATTACCTGACACATCGAATTATGGTGGATATAGGTAGCTCAGCCGATATTCTATACTTGGAGGCTTTTAACAAAATGGCACTTGCCAGAAACCTTCTCAAGCCAGTTTCGACCCCCCTTGTCGGCTTCGGAGGTGAGGTAGTAACGCTTGAAGGAAGCATCGATCTCCCAGTTACTTTCGGGGAAAGTCCAGCGAAGACCACCGTCTTCATAAACTTCCTCGTGGTGGATCGAAAATCAGCGTATAACGCCATTTTGGGGCAGCCGTCTCTTACCAAGGTCGGGGCAGCCTTGCATCCTTCATATCTGTGTGTCAAATTTCCTACCCCAAATGGTATCGGGGTCGTGCGAGGAAGTCAACAGGAGGCACGGTCTTGCTACCAGATAGCCCTCCAAGATCGAAAGAAGGCTCAAGCGACTCCCGTTATGGAGATAGCACAAGGTTCACCCAACTTTCCCTCCAACACCTCGTTGGATCCGAGAGAAAATGCTCTTAAGTCAGGAACTCCTGGGGAGGAAACAGTGACGATTCACCTGACCGAAGACAACCCGTCTAAGATCGTGTACATTGGATCTTCTTTAACCAGTGTCCACCGCGGAGATTTGATCCGTTTCCTCACTGAATACCAGGACGTGTTTGCTTGGTCTCATAAAGATATGCCAGGCATTGACCCCAATGTCATCGTACATCGTCTCAATATCGATCCAAAGTATAAACCCGTACACCAGCGTCGACGAGCTTTCACTGCAGAAAGGCAAATGGCGATCAAAGCTGAAGTCGAGAAGTTACTCACGGTCAATTTCATAAAAGAAGTAGACTACCCAAAGTGGGTTGCGAACGTGGTCCTCGTCCGAAAGCTAACGGCAAATGGAGAATGTGCGTCGCCTATTCAGATTTAAACAAAGCTTGCCCCAAAGATAGCTTCCCTACCCCGCGGATTGACCAGTTGGTCGATTCAACAGCTGGACATGCTCTGCTCAGTTTTATGGATGCTTATTCTGGTTACAACCAGATCATGATGCATCCACCTGATAGCTAGCATACCGCCTTCATAAAAAATCGGGGATTATATTGCTACCAGGTAATGCCGTTCGGTCTTAAAAATGCAGGGGCCACTTATCAACGTCTCGTCAACAAAATATTCGCTGCTCAAATCGGTAGGAATATGGAAGTTTATGTTGACGACATGCTCGTGAAAAGCATCGTAGAAGATGATCATATTTTTGATCTTCGAGAAGCCTTCGACCTAATGAGGAGGTATCAAATGAAATTGAACCCAGAAAAATGTGCGTTCGGTGTGTCTGCAGGGAAATTTCTCGGGTTCATGGTTGGCCAACGCGGAATTGAGGCAAATCCTGAGAAGATAAAAGCATTGATAGAGATGAAATCCCCCACCACTCTGAAGGACGTCCAGCGTCTGGCTGGTCGCATCGCATCGTTAAACAGGTTCATCTCGCGAGCATCTGACAAGTGTTTACCATTCTTCAAACTCCTTCGTGCAACGGCCAAGTCTGATTGGAAGTGGACGCTACAATGTGAGGAAGCCTTTCAACAATTGAAGCTATACATGAGCACACCCCCCATTTTATCTAAACCTGTAGCACATGAGCAACTCATTCTTTATCTCTCTGTGTCCACTACGGCCGTTAGCGCCGCTTTAATAAGAGAAGATTCCGGGGTACAGAGGCCCGTTTATTATATCAGTCGAGCAATGGTTGATGCAGAAACTAGGTATTCTGATATGGAGAAACTGGCCCTAGCCTTGGTCACGGCAGCTCAAAAACTGCGACCATACTTTCAGGCCCACGCTATTTTAGTACCGACGAATCATCCGCTACGACAAGTCCTTCAAAAACCTGAGGCTTCCGGACGGTTAACTAAATGGGCAGTCGAGATCAGCGAGCACGATATCTCATTCTGCCCTAGGACCGCGGTAAAGGGCCAGGCCGTGGCTGATTTCATCGCCGAATTCACGTACTCTCCTGATGATAATACCATGACCAGTGACCAGCCTCCTTGGTCACTCTTCGTGGACGGGTCATCGCGGGCCACTGGTAGCGGAGCGGGCCTGATATTAGTAGCTCCCGACGGGTCACATTTTCAATATGCTCCACGTTTCGAATCTCGCGTCTCAAATAATGAAGCAGAATATGAGGCCCTGATCGTTGGCCTCGAACTAGCCATAGTCCTTGCAGTTCAGAATTTGTTAATTCATAGTGATTCCCAGCTCATTGTTAACCAAGTCCTTGGTGAATTTGAAACCAAAGAAGAAAGGATGGCTTTATACAAGTCCCGTGTCCTCATCCTGCTCGCAAAACTGAAGACTTATGAAATAATTCATATTCCTCGCGAGAAGAACCAACTTGCTGATTCCTTGGCAAAGCTCGCTTCTGCACCAGAATCTGAGTTATCACATTCGATCCCCATCGAGCATCGTCAGAACCTGAGTATCGACCAAGCGACTCTCGAGCATGTAATATCGGTACAATCATCTCCATGCTGGATGGATCCTATCATCCTTTATCTCAGAGACGGACACCTACCAGAGGACAAGAAAGCTGCAAGGCAAATTCGTCTTCGGGTTGCCAGGTATACTTTACAAGATGGAATATTATTGCGCAAAAGCTTTTCCTTGCCTTATTTAAGGTGTCTTCATCCAGAAGAAGCACTTCATGTTCTAGACGAAGTACACCAGGGGGCATGTGGTAACCACCCCAGGGGGCGATCCCTAGCATATAAAGCGATGAGGCAAGGATATTATTGGCCCACTATGAAAGCAGATGCAATTGAATTTTCTAAAAAATGTGACAAGTGTCAACGATATTTACCTATACCTCATGCACCGTCCGAGCGGATGACCCCAGTTGATAGCCCTTGGCCTTTTGATCAGTAGGGGGTGTTGAACCTCCAATTTATACATTGCATTACCCATTACATGACATGGTTTGCATGATTTTCATGATTTAAAGGCCCATCTAACACATGTTTTGTGATTACAAGGGATGAGAGCGGACTTCACTCAATTGGGATTAAAAGAAAGCTTTTGAAGTCATTGAATGAAGAATGAAAGAGAATCGAAGATAGAAGAAAGCAAAGAGAAGAAAAGAAAGAAAGAAGAACAATTTGAAGAGGGCTGACCGGTCTTGACCGATCAGCCACGGTTGCTGATCACATAGAAGAACAGGCCGACCGGTCAAGACCGGTCGGCCATGCATACTGGAAACTGGACAGAGGAGCCCGACCGGTCTTGACCGGTCGGCTGTATACGCTGGATGGATGGACAACTTGGTCCGACCGGTCATGACCGGTCGCCCACAAAACTCAATACACCTAATCTAAACCTACACCAATTCCTAAATCTACAACTCTAACTTAAACCTAACCCTAAACTCGAAATCCTAAATCTAAACCCGATCCCCAACCCGAATTCCTATTCCTGAATCTACAACGCTAACCTAAACTTAAATCTAAACTTGAAAACCTAAACCTAAATCAGATCCCGAACCCGAAATCCGAAACCTAGGCCTAAATTGGAACCTAAACTCAATACACTTAACCTAAACCTACACCTATTCCTAACTCAATTCACCTAACCAAAACCTAAACCTAAACTCGAAATCTTAAACCTAAACCAAATCCCGAATTTGAATTCCTAAACCTACGCCTCAACCTAAACCTAAACTCAATTCACTTAACCTAAACTGTACCTATTCCTAAATCTACAACACTAACCCAAACCCAAACCTAAACTTGAAGACCTAAACCTAAACCCGATCCCAAACCCCAATTGCTAAACCTAGGCGTAAACCTAAACCTAAACCTAAACACAATTCACTTAACCTAAACCTACACCTATTCTTAAATCTACAACTCTAACCTAAACCTAAACCTAAACTCGAAATCCTAAACCGAAACCCGATCCCGAACCCGAATTCCTAAACCTAGGCTTAAACTTAAACTTAAACTCAATTCACTTAACCTAAACCTACTCCTATTCCTAAATCTACAACTCTTACCTAAACCTAAACGTAAACCTAAACTCAAAATCCTAAACCGAAACCCAATCCCGAACCCGAATTCCTAAACCTAGGCTTAAACCTAAACCTAACCTAAATTCACCTAACCTAAAACTACACCAATTCTTAAATCTCTAACTCTAACCTAAACTTAAACCTAAACTCGAAATCCTACACATAAACCCTATCCCGAACCTGAATTCCAAAACCTAAAACCTAAACTCAATGCACGTAACCTAAACGTACACCTATTCCTACATTTACAACTTTAACCTAAAATTAAACTTAAACTCAAAATCCTAAACCTAAACTCGATCCAGAACCCGAATTCCTGTAGCTACGCCTAAACCTAAACCTAAACTCAATTCACCTAACCTAAACCTATACCTATTCCTAAATCTATAACTCTAACCTAAACCTAAACCTAAACTGGAAATCTTAAACCTAAACCCGATCCCTGAACCCGAAATCCAAAACCTAGGCCTAAACATAAACCTAAACTCAATTCACTTAACCTCAACCTACACCTATTCCTAACTCAATTCACGTAACCTAAACCTAAACCTAAACTTGAAATCGTAATTGTAAACCCGATCCCGAACCCAAATTCCTAAAGTTACGCCTAAACGTAAACCTAAACTCAATTCACCTTACCTAAACCCTCACCTATTCCTAAATCTACAGATCTAACTTAAACGTAAACCTAAACTCAAAATCCTAAACCTAAACCCGATCCCCAACCCGAATTCCTAAACTTAGGCCCAAACCTAAACCTAAATTCAATTCACTTAACCTAAACCTACACCTATTCCTAAATCTACAACGCTAACCTAAACCTAAATCTAAACTTGAAAACCTAAACATAAACCCGATCTCGAACCCGAAATCCTAAACCTAAGCCCAAACCTAGAGCTAAACGCAATTCACATAACCTAAACCTACACCTATTCCTAAATCTACAACTCTAACCTAAACCAAAACCTAAACGTGAAGACCTAAACCTAAACCCTATCCCAAACCTGAATTCCTAATCCTAGGCCTAAACCTAAACCTAAACTCACTTCACTTAACCTAAACCTACACCAATTCCTAAATCTACAACGCTAACCTAAATCTAAATCTAAACTTGAAAACCTAAACCTAAACTCGATCCCGAACCCGAAATCCTAAACACAGGCCTAAACGTAAACCTAAACCTAAAATCAATTCACTTAACCCAAACCTACACCTATTCCTAACTCAATAAACCTAACCTAAACTTGAAATCCTAAGCCTAAACCCGATCCTGAACCAGAATTCCTAAACCTAGGCCAAAACCTAAACCTAAACTCAATTCACTTAACCTAAACCTACACCTATTCCTAAATCTACAACTCTAACCTAAACCTAAATCTAAACTTGAGGACCTAAAGCTAAACCCGATCCCGAACCCGAATTCCTGAACCTAGGCCTAAACCTGAACCCAAACTCAATTCACTTAACCTAAACCTACACCTACTCCTAAATATATAACTCTAACCTACACCTAAACATAAACTCGTAATCCTCATCCTAAACCCGATCCCGAACCCGAATTCCAAAACCTAGGCTTAAACCTAATCCTAAATTCAATTCACCTAACGTAAACCTACACTTATTACTAAATCTAACATTCTAGCCTAAACCTAAACCTAAACACAAAATCCTAAACCTAAACCTGATCCCGAACCTGAATTCCTAAACTTATAACCTAAACTCAATTCACCTAACCTAAATCTACACCTATTCCTAAATCTACAACTCTAACCTAAACCTAAACTCAAAATCCTAAACCTAAACTCAATCCCGAACCCGAATTCCTAAAGCTACGCCTGTCACGCCCCAAACCTGGGGACCGGGCTCACTAAATTCTCGATCGCCGACCTTAGTGCCAACAGCCTCCATAGTACCCCATTCTCGGCTCCTAACTCTCATGTGCCAGGTTCCGATCCTGGGATCCTACCAGGAGGATTTTCAGGGTAAATTTTTTTTATAGGAGCATAATCAAAACCATAAAACATCATCAAATATCCAATAAAAAGTTTGTTGAGTACAGTGCTGGAAAGGGAAATACAACATGTAGCAGAAGTCCAAAATATTAGGTACATGCACCACGCTCAACGCTGCTGATGTGCCCTAGTACCTGCAGTGTAAACAAACACATATCAAAATAGTTCTCATCTGGAACATCACCGGGGTCTAGTATACTCTAATACTGGCCGCCGCACATCACGCGCATATCCAAGTGAGTAGAAAAGACCTCATTATCCGCCTCGTCAGTGGTATGCCAATGCCCACCCGGCTCGCCTATAACGGACCCATTCCATGAGCTGGTCAGACTCGACCTAGCTTACAGCCCACTACACCCGAGCGGATAAGGTCACACCCCTTTCCAACCGACCTCGACACAGTGGGAGACGCGACCTACTGGTATTTGGCACACGGGCGCTCATGTTATCCACTCGGTCTCGACGCTGGAGCATCCTATTGGTACCACAGGGTTTAGGGGCTTTCACCCAAGGACATCCATAGCGCCCACGTACTAGAACAAGTTTCTGGTGTCCAATACTACCAACCATGATGTGACTATGGTGGCCACCACCCCGATGCTGCTAGGGTGTGAAAGCGATCATGACATACATAATGCGAAATGCATGAGTCATACAATCCAAATCATGCACCAAACTTACGCATACTGCGCAATCATGTGGGGCGACCCTGTCTCACACAGGTCCCCTAAGTATAACAAGCCAACTAGCATATGTTATGGTTAATCATGATCCACAACAGGCATACAAATGATGCGTATGGGCATATGAATGAGCATGATATTCATTATACTAAGCATGTTATCAGTGTGACATATCAATCTAATCATACTATCATGTTACCAAAACTGTATCATGTAACATTGGCCTTAAAAGGCCCAATATATATAGAGAGTGGGACCCGGACTGTGGGTCCCATTGGAAATGTAAAGGTCTTCGTGGCATAGCCCACTTGAGACCACATCGGCCCCATACTTGGGCCTGCACATACAAGATAGGCCGTCAAAATACGTGTACGGCATGGATAAAACGTATATATCAAAGAAGGAACCATGGTGGGCATCAATGACCACTATTCCCTAGGGGTGTGGTTCATCTAACATCTGGATTTGCCTCATTGTTGGGGCTGTATCCTAAAATAATATGAAAAAATAGATGGGCAGCATGAATAGAACAGATACATCATGATGGAGCTAATAGATACATCACGTTGGGACCCATAGGGTGGGCCACCTGCTGGGTAGCGTGGTACCCAGCTGGTTCCAAGAAGTTTTAAATCAAGCAGATATTTGTGTTTTCTCCTTCATCCATATCCATGTGATCTTATGAACAGGTTGGATGGCAAATAAACATCACTGTAGAACCTGGAAAGCTTTCAACGATGGAAATCATTGTCCCCACTGTGGCATGGTCCACTTGACATTAGGATATGCTTAAATTTTGGGCCCAGCCACTTATGAATGTTAATGCAAAGATTTGTCAATTACCATGGTTAGTGTGTCGTCGAGTCCCTGGCGGCTGAAGACAGTTTTCCTTGCGGCTGAAGACAGAAGCTTCTTGAAGATCAAGTCAGCTTCAAGCCTCTCCACCCCAAACCTTTGATCCCAAAAACTTCTATAGATGGCCCAAAACCTTTCTAGGCACATCCTTAGCACCATCTATAACCCACCTTCCATTAAGATCAGCAATGGATAGGTTCTTGGTAGCAGAAGTTTCTTTAAAATTGAAAATATACAAGTCTGCTCTCTCCGATACATACCCGATCCATCGGAGAATATTTCGATAGATGTCCGATCAATCGGACAATGTGTCCGATCCATCGAAAAATAGTCCAGTTACATTGTAAACTCTCTGGACACTTTTCCGAGCCATCGGAGGGCTGTCCGATCCATCGGACAGTGTATTCCGATCAATCAGACACTATGTCCGATCAATCGTACAATTGTCCAGCAAATATATGAAAAACTCTCTGGACTCTTTTACGATCAATCGGAGGTCTATCCGATCCATCGGACAGGGCTCTCCGATCCATCGGACATAGATACGATCCATCGGAGGAATTTCCAGAAAAATTGCATCAACTCTCTGGAAGAAATTCCGATCAATCGGACCATCTGTCCGATCAATCGGACAGGGTATTCCGATCAATCGGAACTAAGTCCGATCAATCGGAGAACCTGTTTTCAAGCAAAATTCAATTTTGACTAAAACTTATGTCCGATCGATCGGAACCTATCGAACTGACCGTTTTCTGACCGTTGAAGGGCATAATCTATTTATAGAACTCGGTTGGATCTTGCCCAAGACACCTTGAGCATCATCTAGGGTTTGAGTGAGCCTTCTTCTTGAGATCCCCTTCTTCCAAACCCTTAGATTTGTTGAGTTCATTCTTCAATCCATGTTGATCTGACCAACATTGATTAAGCATTCAAAGCTTGGATTGAAACATGAACTCAACTCCTCTTTAATGGCATCTTAACCTACCTCTCATAGACATTCTCTTGTCATCAATGCCATTAATGGTGGTTTAGGTAGAAGCTTTCCTCATATAAAATGCCATATCCCAAAATAGCCTCAACCTAACCTCAATCCCTCACCTTGGAATCTACAATGGGTCATCCAGAGCAAGGTTGCTGATCGAGGGAGCTGAAGAAGACGTCTTCCGTACAAGCCGAAGCTTCTTCAACAAAGGCATCATCAAGGGACTCAATCAGCTAAGTATATTTAGTCTTTCGAGTCCAAGAAACCTCCTCAAGTTGAGATTTGGGTTTCAGAGTTTGAAGACCCAAACTCGGTAGAGTCCTTGCGTAGGACAAGTCCTTGAGTAGGACAAGCCCTTGTGTAGGACTAAGTGGTCATGGATTAGTCCTATGGAAGGATGAATCCATGTGTTGAGTCGTAAGTCCTTTTGTAGGCTGTTAAGGTTTATGGTTAACCTCATTTAAAACCATAGTGATAGTGAAATCCGGCCACTCAAGGAGTGAGTGGATCAGCCGGGAGTAGAGTAGGTACATAACCGAACCACTATAAAATCTCTTGTTGTGTGGTGAATGGATGAACTGATTTACTTCTTTCACATGTGCTTCTATTGATTTATACTTTGCATATCTGGTGTTTGATGAAAGTGCTCTAAGAATACTTTGTATTGAGAAATTGAAAAAGTGTCCTATTCACCCCCCTCTAGGACTAGATAACTTGTTTCTTGCTTCTACAACAGCGGTAATCAAACTTATACCGCAGTTTCATTTGGTATCAGAGCGGGTTCCTCCTCAAAGGCGTAACCGCCCGGAGTGTGATCCGTCTCTAGAAGCTTGAAATCATGTCAAAAGGGGATTCTAGCATGGTTTCCAAACCTCCATATTTTGATGGATCAAACTACGCATATTGGAAAGCAAGAATGAGAGTTTTCTTGCAATCATTGGATCATGCTACATGGAGGTCTGTGGAAATCAAATATGAAATACCCCTTTTGAACACTTCCATAGAGGGTGTCACCACCACCACAGTCAAACCTGATGACTTATGTACTGATCTTGAAAAACTGAGATACATTAGCAATGCAAAGGCACTCAATGCTATTTTTTGTGCCGTCTCAGCGGATGAGTTCAAAAGAATTTGTAATTGCACAACATCCAAAGAAGCTTGGGACATCCTTGAAACTACACATAAAGGGACTAGTACAGTCAAGAGGTCAAAACTTCAGCTATTGACAACTCAGTTTGAAAATATGAAAATGGAAGAACATGAGAACTTCATGGACTTTTACACCCGGTTGAGTGATGTCACCAATGCTATGTGGGGATTGGGGGAGAGAATTTCGGATCCGCGCATTTGTAGGAAAATTCTAAGATCCTTACCCGAACGATTCTCTTCCAAGGTCATAACTATTGAGGAATGTAGAGATATTGATACTATGAAAATAGAAGATTTACTAGGATCTCTACAGACCCATGAACTTCATTTCAAGAAATCCCCAAAAAGTAGAAACACCGTGCTAAAAACTTCACACACTACTCAAGAATCTGAAGTTGATAGTGATGAAGAATTGGATATGAATGAAATGGCTCTTATGGCCAAGAAGTTTAGAAAATTCTTCAAAAACAAAGGAAAGAGGGTTGACAAGAATAGCAAATCTTTTGACAAAAAGCGCTATACAGGAAAATCTTACAGCAAGCCAAAAGATCCCAAGTGCTACAACTGTGGTCGCTATGGTCATATTGCCTCTGAATGCCAAGCTCCTGCCAAAGAAAAATTTAAAAAGAAAGCTATGGCAGCCACATAGGACAACCTTGGGAGTACTGATTCAGAAACAGAAGAAGATCAAAGTGATGAGAGAGGATCAGTTAAAATTCTGATGGCCTCTATCTCTGAGATTGTCCCAGACTTACAAGGCGAAAGAGACAATGATGATCATGAGCAATCAGAACACAATGTGACATCCTCCGATGATGACGAGGATGATAATGAAGGTTTGCAAGTTGCCTATGATGAGCTATTCCGTCAAAGCATCCTTCTTACCAAGAAGTTGAGCCAAGCTAATACTGAAAACAACAAATTGGCTGATGAAATGCAAGAAGTGAAGAGAGAAAACCACGGATTTTACCATCAGATCTGTGAATTGGAAAAGAAAAACAAAGCAACTCAAGACAAAATTAATACCCTAGAAGATGAGCTGAAAAAGGCAAAATATACAAATCAGTGTTTAGTCTTGCAGCTTAATCAAGAAAGTCAACTCAATGAAAGATTTGCCCAAAGTAGAGAAAAACTTGATGATATCCTTAAGTCAGGTAAACCTTGTAGGAACACAAGAGGGCTAAGCTATAATGAGCCAACTAAGGTTAGTAACCCAGAACCTAAAAAGACCAGGAATGCATCAGGAAGCACTACTAAGAGAAATTCACCTATATGTCATGCATGCGGAGATGTTGGTCATTTAAAGTTTGAAGGCTTGGTCCTTAAGAATCCGGTTCGGAACTTGAAAGGTAAATTTGTACCTACCGGTAAAAGGATGAATCAGATGTGGAGTCCTCCTAAACAAACTCCAAACATGAGGAAAAATTATCCCACTCCACCAAAGAAAGACAAAAGAATGGAAGAGCTCCTAGAAATGGTAAAACAGTTGAACAAAAGAACCATGGAGCTGAAGAAAGAGAAAGCCTCAACAACTTATGCCCAAACAATGACATCCCTAGAATCAACTAAGAAACCTAGTTCTCCAAAAAGGATAGTCTCTAAATGGGTAGTAAAAAACAAATGCTTAGTTATTCATACAGCCCTTAGAGCCGGAAGAAACACTAGGTGGTATCTTGATAGTGGATGCTCCCGACACATGACAGGTGACAAGACTCAGTTTTGTGATTATGCTGAATTTGATGGTGGGTCTGTTACCTTTGGAGATGGGAGTATTGCCAAGATTGTTGGAAAGGGAACCATCACCGGGCCAGGATTGCCCAAAATTGAGGATGTTCTATGTGTTGACGGTTTGAAACATAATCTGTTAAGCATCTCTCAAATATGTGATGAACAGCATTCCGTGAAATTCTCCAAAGAAATGTGCGAAATTATGGACCAAACTGGAAAATTAATAT